>JBAJFG010000336.1:0-547336 GCA_037903475.1 Ancylostoma caninum | reverse complement strand
GAAGCGGTGTTGGAAGCCCTGGGCAACCAGGGCACACCTACTCAATACATCAAGGTATTTCGTGAGCTCTACAGCAACTTCACGACCAGGATTTCTCCATTCTACGACGACATCACCATCGACGTCAAGAGAGCGGTTCGGCAAGGCGATACCGTGTCGCCAAAACTATTCAGCGCCACTCTCGAAGACGTCATGCGGAAACTGGAATGGGATAGCATGGGAGTGCAAGTTGATGGCCGGCGACTTAGTCATCTTCGCTTCGCTGACGACATCGTTCTTATAACACCAACCATCAGCGAAGCGGAACAGATGCTGGCCGACTTCGAGGACGCGTGTGGAAAGGTTGGTCTCCAGCTGAATCTGACGAAGACGATGTTCATGAAGAACGGATGGGTCCCGGATGCCCCATTCTCGCTCAACGGAACGACCATATCCGAATGCTCCAGCTACGTATACCTAGGTCGGGAAGTCAATATGATGAACGACCTCGCTCCAGAGCTGGGCAGGAGGAAACGAGCGGCTTGGGGAGCTTACAAGAGCATCGAGGACGTAGTGAAGAAGACGAAGAACACCAGACTCCGTGCCCACCTCTTCAACACAACCGTTCTCCCTGCTTTGACCTACGCCTCAGAAACCTGGGCGTTGCGCAAGCAGGATGAGAATGCGGTCAGCGTCGTCGAACGCTCCATCGAGAGGGTGATGCTAGGAATAACCCGCCTCACGCAAGGAGGGCTGGAATACGGAGCTCCACCCTTCGTCAGCAATCGAAGATCAGGGACGCTGCCGCTTACGCCAAGTTGAGTAAGATTAGGTGGACCGGACACGTGATGCGTTTTAACGACAACCGTTGGACAAGAGCCGTCAGCGACTGGACTCCACGGGACGTTAAGCGCACGACAGGAAGACCACCGACCCGATGGTCAGACTTCTTCACGAAGTCCTTCAAGGATAGATACGATGCTCTCCGTGTCCCTCGAACGGACAGAATCCACTGGACAACTCTGGCTCGTGAGAGGGACAAATGGAAGGATTGCTGGCGCCCGCTCGGTATACCCGAAGATCAACGGGAGTCAAGGTGATCAAGGTGATCACTTAAAAAAATGTATGGTGAATTTATTTGATGCATATAAATATTCCATGCTAACATAGGAAACATGCACCAGCGTAATGTACGGAGCACGTCAACTGGGGGTACTGCGGAAATAGTATGCTGAAGAAGTAGCAATGGCAGGGCTTCCAGAAAGCACCCTATAAGCGGAGATACCCATCGAAGTGCAGCATTTTTGGGGTCGGGTCTGCGCCGGTGTAGCTCCGCATGCCCGCAAATCGAGAGTGGGCATCGTGGTATTGGTTGACGTCGGTGCAATTTTCCCCGATTTTTCAGCAGATCTCGCCTATTTTCCGGACCACGCCGGCGTAAATTGAGCGGATTTCGCTTATGTTCTGGAGTCTTGCATGTATTTTCGGGCGAAAATAGGAAATATTTCGAAGAAATAATGACAAAATCTGCCCGAATGCACACGTAATCTGCTTGAATTTTTCATTTGAGAAGGATAAGCTCTCATCCAAAAAAAAATTTCTCTTTCGACCATTAAATTAAATAAAACGAAGACCATTAAATAAAACATGGCGGAGAGTTTGAGTAGTGTAAGTGTTTCTTTGTGCAAATCTATTTTGCTTTCAGACTACTTCGACAAAGACTACTTCTACAGCGAAAAAGAGTTACGATTGTGTTGTGATTGCGAAACCGTGTTCCAAGTTCGTCTACAATTCACAGCTACAACTTTTCTCTCAAAAGTAATCATTTACTAAAAGTGATGCTCATATAGGTACCGCACAATCCTCCATTTCCTTTCCGATGTCCCACTTATGGATGTGGATGGAATTACACGGAAGATGGTCAGTATGGCCATTGGCACAACTACGGTAAACCTCCTACACCCACCTTGCAGCAACATATCAGGGCTTTGTCTGCGGACATTAAGTACTGCGATGAATGCGTGAGTTGGAGATATCAGGACTTATTTGAGTGATGCTCCCGATGTTTCTTTTTTTTTTGATGAACTTGGCATTTTTCAGGGGATTCGGACTACGGGTGTACTTGAAGCCAAACGACTAATTAGGAGAGATGTTGCTAGTGTTAGTTATGAATCCCCCACCTCTTAATTTTCCGCACCCAGTGCATGGTCCATCCATGAGTTTCAGATTTGTGTAGAAGTGAGGAATCAAAGGTTTGGAACTCCTAAGAGTGACGATTTCAAGAGAAATGTGCTGAAACATTTCCTATCAAAAGCGGAGCAAAACAGACTGAACGATCTACGGATCACGGTGGGATCCCCAGCTACCTCCTTCTATGTAGATGTTTTTATGTGTCGCCTTTTTAGATCTTGTTCTTGGTTGAAAACTGCACCGCCTGGCTCTATCTCGACAGCTCCAAAGAGCACCAGCACTTGAAAAAAGCCGTTGCACGACTTTTTCGGCTATTCCTCATAATTCAACAAGAGACTTGGGCCTCACGGTACGGTCCATAGGTTTTCTTATATGATCACGAGGATTCTACGGATAAAAGAAATATTTAGAACTGGATGAAATGAAGGGTGTGGGTCATGATGAGGCAAAATGGGGCGGCGTCTTCCCGCCCTTCGGCGTCGACTCGTCCCCACTCACATTCAAATTTGCATGGGCAACTATGGTGAAACCGCGCGCGAATTAGTGCGAGTAGGTCCTGAAGGGCGGGGCGAGGGTTCGAACGAACCAATCGCAGACACATTGCCCACCCACTTTTGCCTCATCATGTCCCACACCCTGAAATGAATATTCTTTAGGGACCACGTCGTGATGAGAGTGAAGGAACTGGAGGAGGCAACGAATGAAGTCATCTCCTTATTCCAGCAGCACACAGTTGCAGTTTAGATATTCTTCGAATTTTCCACGCTTGCTGAAGCCATGAGAGCCTAGAAAGGAACATCTCTTGACTGCCTTTGCCTGGCTTTGTCCCAGTGATCATTCCGAATTCACTCGAATTCACATGTATGTACAGATATTTGTGTATTAATTGAACCAGTGATCATACTTCACGCTACAGAGATGTGTAAATAACAACGAAAAATAAATATTCCTACCATTACCAATAAACATATTTCCCGGATAGAAATGGTACCCATTACCCTCCACCAGGACAAAGTGCTACAACCAGGGGGAGAGTAAGTTCCTTCACAACTCTCCATTCGGATGTATGGACGCATTAAACTTCAATTCTTTTCAAACCCCTTGGTTTATTTATGATCCAGCAGCCTGGACCCGATGTATCATTGGTACTACATTTACATTTACATTTATTATCGGTTACAGGATATAACCAGCAGTATACAAGTTATAAGAAAACAACACCGACAAAAACTAGAGTGTGAAATTGGAGGCATATATCAAGAGAGTGATTCTCGAAAAGTGAAAAACAGTGAAAAATAATGGAATAGTCAATTTGGGGGAAGGGGGAGGGTGGATCGCAGCGGCAAGGAAGAGCGGTGGCTGGCCGCCAACACCGCAAGTCCGTCAGAGGAGTAGATCGGGGCTCCGGATACCATCTTAGTAGGTCCGTCAACCTCGCCGAGGTCCACATTATTGTACGTCAGGTGGTACAGGTTATCTATTAAACGGAAGAGCAGTAGGAAAAGAAGCATGTCCTGCTAGGAAAAAAATCGAAAGGTTCAAAAACACTGGTATGTTGAGAAATAATACTGTAGAGGAGAAAACATATAATCAGTCAGAAGACTAAAGAAAGAGCCGTCAACATTCTCGCAAACTGGGATTGTGTACTCCCTTCTCGCTGAAATAAAAATATGGTCAATTCTGATGTCGTCAGTGGAAGTCAAAAAGAAGTCATTGAAACCCCCTCTCTTTAAGGGTCGTCTGTAAGCTGCTGATAAAAACTGAGTTTGATGGCGAGAGAACCACAGTTGCAGGAAGCTCGTTCCAGATTCTGGCACTTCTTGCAAAGAAAGAATCATGAAATTGTTGCGTACGAGCGGTCCCTACGTTGAACCTGAATTGATGTCCTCTGGTCCTCTGAGAAAAATTAGAAAATGATAGAAGTGATGGCAAGGCGACATCCAATTCACCAAATATGATTTTGTATAGCAAGGACTGGTCATTAACCAAGCGTCTAAAAATAGAGAAGAGGAGGATAAGAGCGATAATCTTTCCTGGTATGATAACTGGAATTGACCTGTTCTTTAGAAAATACGTCTAGTGAATGACCCTTGCACATTTTCGATCTTTTCTATTAGGTATTTTTTGGAGGGAGACCAGGGTAGCATATTCAAGAACAGGCCTTACGTAAACCTTGAAAAGCTTGAACAAAGTACTCAATTTACGAGTTCGGAATGCTTTGAGGATGCAGTTGGATTTCCTGCAGGCCACTTTAACCACTTTCATAATATGCTGGTGAAAACAAAGGCTACTCGAGTAGTTAACGCCGAGGTCGGAGACATAATGTGATACTACCCATGGTAATCGTTTTAACCTGCCATCCAGCACCTACAAACATGTCCACATGTAATGTTGTCTATGCTTAACTTCTACTCATTTATGATCATATCCATGGCTAATTAGGACTGAGTAAAGCAATAGGTACGTATCGATTTTTTCGAAGTTCGACAATTCGATCTCGACTAAGTCTCTTGCTCAGATGTCTGAAATAGTGGGACAATAGAGTTTTTCAAGATTACTAAGAAAGCATTCCGGCCTCTCTCTTCTCGAACATCCGAGTTCTTTGAATCTAATCCTGAATGAATAAACAAATAAATTGAGTTATTCGATTTTTATTCGGTCCTAAGTCTACGATTATGTCCCTCGGCAAGTTCTCTCATCTAAAGTTCGTGTAAATCTTTGAAGAAGGTTTGTTAGACATAAATTCTCGAGTAAACGAGGCGAGAATTAGTTAATCCAGAAAGCTGAAAGTTTACCTCAATGACATCACCCTTGAGATGATAGACAAAATCACTGAAAGGCGAGGGGTGACTCATCACCCGGAGATGTTCGCCGACCTATTGCGCAATGTTGTGCATCCACTAATTCCAACATGTGTTGGAGACGAAAAAAATGGGCTCGATAGAACTTGTGTCAACTTTTTTCAAGAAACTTTCTCCGAATTTTCAGAAGTATTTCAGAATGGAATTTATTCTTCTTAAGAAAATGTCACGATCCTTGTAAATGATTGATTTAACAGATGCTATGTGTACATAGATTATACAAGTTTATACGTGGAGTTACATAGAATTTACACATACGTAGAAGGCTGGAATCACATGGTTTACCTCCTGTCAAATCATCTGAGAGACTCTAGCGGCGGAAGAGTACTTCAAGTTCCACATACCCTCACTCGTAGTGTCACATATCCTCACCGTGAATTCTGCTGTCGAAGCATTCGATTTGCTAGTGCTTATTCTGCTTTTAATATCTCCGAGCACTGGAAGCTCCCAACTGGGCAAAAAGCGAAGGTGGCCAGTACGGCCACGGGCAATGTCATGATTCTCCCTCTTCACTCAAAGTTCGGGAGGTTATCAGTCCTTTCCATCAGGCCACATGAGTGTGGCCTGAACGGGTGGATGGCGAAGTGATTACACTCTGCTTTCTCATAACTTTTCATGTAAAATACCCTTAACACAGAGTTAGTCGCTACCTGTGTTAGCTGTGATCAACCCGATACAGCGTCTATTCACTGCTGGAGGAGTTTTTTTTTCTTCAAACAGTGAAGAATACTGCTTAAGTATGGGCGTGGCCAGATGAAAAGGGGTGGGCAGGAGAGAAATGCTCCACATGTCAAGGGTAATTCAAAAGGTTACTTCTCTTTTTTTGGATGAAAAACTAATGCTTACAACACAGTTAAGGAGAAATATTACATGTAATTAAATTTGTACATAAATTGCAGCTCCAACAACTATCGAAGGATTTGTTCGTGAATCATTGCACAACGTTGCGTCTCGATTGCACCACTGCTGCGCTTGGTTTCGTGCGATGAAAAAGAAATAGTTCCTTAAAGCCTGTGATAGATTTGTGGAGTTTGCGCTCTCCTCTTGCTTCGAATACTCCCGTGTTCTACTCTTAGCGTTAATTCTTTCTTTTCTGACGTTTCTTTGCTTTTTGATAAAGTCTGCATGGAGCCTCCCGAGCTTATATTTCCTCATCGTCGCCCGCCCCCCTCCCCTGCGTCCGCCACTGATCTACACTAAGGGTGATCATCAGTTAAAGAAATGTTGCGTTTTAATGTTACCTCATCGCTGTTTCTAGACTATTTCCTCCTTAGCGGTCTAGCCCAAATTGGGATTCTCTATCACATCTAACCACAAGAGTTCTGCGCAAAGATGAGATGAAGAAACTGCTATGAACAAGATTGATATAAAATTGATTCTTTCAATTTTGAGGACTTCCTGCGTAGTTCTTTGTTGTTATGCATCTGATTTAGCTGATTTAGCTCTCATCCTCGTATGAGCGTCTTTACGCCCTTCGGTTCTTTAAAAACCCGATATTTTCTTGTTCTCAGATTCCTTCGACAACCAAAATGTCACTCTCCGATCATGAGAACTATCGCAATGAGTAAGCACTTTTCCTTGCATAGTATCGAGAGTGTGTGAATTCCATCTAAAGTGAATTTTAGCTATAAGACGTCAGCACAAAAGGGCTCAATCAATCGAAGGTGGAGCACGCGTCGGATTGGCAAATGCAACAATGCCTTTGTGACCAAAACACTTCACGACCCTGGTCATACGCTCAGTAAGGTAAAGTGGATGGAATATCTATTTTTAGGATTATTGTTTATTCTTTTAGTTTATTTTCACAAAATAGTTCTAAGAGCACAATTCTACTACACTTAGGACCAAATACAAATCGAATAATTCAATTCTTCTAATTATTTATGCAGAACTGGGTCCGAAGACTACAAATGTTTAAAAAAGAGAGAGAGACCTAAATGCCTCCTCATCCTAGAGGATTGCATTGCACCCTTACTTTCGGAAATCCGGAACAACGACATTCAAAATCGAGTTTTCGAATTTCGAAGAATCGATACTCATCTAACGCATTAGTCGTACTGAGTGTAAATGCTACTATGTACAATGCTGAAAATTAAATAAATAAATAAATACCTGTTCGAGAGAAGCGGAGTTAGTGCGAGTATGTCAAGAGCTCATAGCACAGATCTATTTAATCCTATTAAATAAGGACAGATTCAGAGGGAGCAACGAAGACTACTCGCTGACCGATCCGATGGCTTCTGCCCTGATGTGCCATATTCTTTGAACAAGCACGAGAGGTGGAATAAAGTGAGTGCACAAGATCTTGAGCCACATTTTGGCTTCTGACATGACATCGCTTCAGGTCACTGTCGCCTCCCTCCTCAGTGATCAAGAGCCAAGCTCACCTGAGAGATTGGTAATAAGTAGAAGTGATGTTCCTTCGACAGGTGAGCTTTTAGTTGTGAATGTATTTATCTTAATTGTTGCTAGCCTTTTTTTGGCAAAATCATGAGCTGTTGGTTTCGAGTTTTACTAGGAGTTTGGAGCTGATCCCATTCGAAAGAATGTACTGATTAGCTAACGATTATTTACCTTCACTATCACGTTTTCCGAGTAATTCAGTTTTTTCTCCATATTTCCGATTTAAATATTTACCTCTTTCAGCCAACTGCTATGATGCAACGATCAACAACGTGAAAATCATCGATGACGGTGCCATAGTGACGATGTCCGCCGGTGGAAGGAGAAAGCCGGTGCGTTCTCAATCATACAATAAAGGAGCTATTGTGAAGAGCTAGTTGACCTACTTATTGAATGTTGTGGTTCAGCTTAGCTACTTGAATAGTCAACTCCGTGAAAGAATGAATCTTGACAAAGAGGAGCCGGAACCTGCAAGAGTTCATTTCAACATTACGACATCATCACTCTCTGCCGCCTGCTCAACCAAGAAATCAAGACAAAGTTAGTGCACATTCACTTCCAATACCAAGAAGAATGTAAGAAAAGAAAATAATTTGAAGTTCGTTCCAGGGTTACTTGTGTGTTACGTATGTGTCACTTGTAACCCAGGGGTAAACACTATACATGAGATCGCATCGAATATATTCGACAAAATTTTCAAATATCGAATATTCGAATAATTCATTCATTCAGCCTTTCAAATAATAAGCACATTTGAACTATTCATTCATTCGGGTTGTTCATAATTAGAATTATTCGAACAATTCGTCCATTCGTATATATTGAAAACACCTTATCCGAATTATTCAAATGTTCGAATCATGCAAAAAACCCCGTATTCGAACTATTCATAATCCGAATATTTCAAATTCTCTATTTTCGAATTATTATTTTTGGGATACTCGGCAGAGTTTCTCGAGAAGGTGGTTGAGTATTCCGACCATGAAAGGCTAGAAAACGTTCAAGACTTCCTTTATTTTGAAAGACCAGCGAATTTCCATAACTACTGTATATCCCTTCGTTAAAAAAAAGTACTTGGAGCAGGGCAAGTGAGAGGCATTTAGAAGCACATTTTTGAAATTAAAGCGTTTTTCTCCACTTTTTTACCTAAATTCTATATAGCTAACAAAGTCATCATACCTTTGTCACTGTCCCGTGTTCACATTCCATTTCACTATAAAATGTAAATTCATTAGCGAATCGACGTGGTGTGAAGACAATCGTTAATGACTACTCCGACTACGAAAGTAATGACCCCGTGGAACGAACCATTGAAGAAAACAATGAACGCGACTTGGATGAGAATCCACGGTAACACATGGAAGAAACTTCTATTTTCCATATTCATCTTGAGATGTGTTTTTGCAGGAAAATAACTCTGAGAGATTTTCTTGCAAGCAACAGAGCTGTGATGCCAAAGAGGCCTAGGGTAAATATCTCAGAGTTTGTTGACGACTTATCAGAAGAGGTAGCGTCCATGTCAGCATTAATGTTGATAGAAAAATCATCTCACTACATACATTCAGCATCTGGCAGCAACTCCAGTAAGTCTCGTTGAAATAGGTGAAGCTATCAATGCTCCACACATTTTCGAAATTGTCGAGTTCGACATTGAGCGAATGGAAGGCTTCGATTTGAAGAAAGAGGCTAGTTGCTTAGGAGGAGCCTTGTCCTAGGTTGAAGAGAAAACTTTTGAGCGCTTTTTTTCTTTATTCTGTCGTTTACGGATATCTTTGGAACTCCTACATAGCAGGAAACATGTAAGCAAATTCTGTTATCTAAGCTGTTAATCATTTTTGGAGTAAGTGCTATGTATTTGCTCGCAATTAGCAATAAACCAACGCCCACAAAATAACCACCTCGGACCATTCCACTGCATGAGTTGACTCTTCGGCACAGTGAGCCGCCATGAATATACGGCAAGTGATGGCCCTGATCGTCATTTGTGCTGCCACTACAAGGCGAAAGTTTGTCTTTTCCAAAAGAGAGTAGATAGTACGTGAAGACGAATTCACGCAGTTCTGGTCTACCACCTGTTATCACTGAAGCAGAGCTGGAAGAATTCGTTAGAGCCGATCTCTAGAAGACGTCATGGGCGAGTAATTCAACTTTAACCATAAGACTACGTAGCCTCAACTCTGTGCATTCGAAAAAAAAAACAAGAAAATTAGTCGCATGGATTGCACACGTGCTGACCTTGTGCCTTGACTTACCTTGTGCAAGACCGAGTTCGATAACTGCGAACGTCTTCTGTCCTGGGAGGGACCCAGCAATGGAGTGGAGCATCTGGACAACGGTAATGAGAATTTGAGAAGTTATGTCAATGTCCCACCAGTGGCTCAGTTCACGTGAACACGGAGTCCAAGCAGTTTCTGGTGAACTACACCCAAAGGTGCTCTGAGCATTTGATGGTGCTGCATATGTTGCAAATAATAAAGCAGTAACAGCAGGGTTGTACTGTGGCGATTGGAACGCTTCGCGCTGGCTTTTCTTGTGAAGTTCGGCAAATTTTATTTCCTCCGCGATAAAGCCAGGCCTAGGCTGCAATGGTCTCCGGGAAGAACCGGCGCCAACAAGCACCTGAAGACGAACCAGCATAGATTTTTTTCGACAAGGGTTCCTCCTCATTCTACCAGACTGCCATTCTCAATTTGCCCAAATATTGACAGGAAGTCTGTGATAGTAGTGGTAGTCATACTGTTGAAAAAGTTTCTATTCGCTTGTTGAAAGCTTTTTCTTCGAAATAAAATACAAAGAACTGTTAGAAATTTCTCTTCAGCCTATAGTTTAGGATCTTCATAACCCTGCATGATGTTCTATTTTCAGATGCTAGAACTTGTACCGTTTTGCTTCGACACAACCTGGATTGATCCGTGCCGGGTGTCAATTTCGGGCAGATTATTCAACAAGGCAACGCTCCACGTATTCTTCGAAGAGGACCGAAATCGTCGGATCCTGAGGTAGCCAGGACACCGTTAACTTCAGAAAACTTAACTGATCGAAACAAGATAGATGTTAAGGGTTCGTGTAAGCACCGACTCGCACTATGCTTCAACTACTTCAAGAGATGATCTCCTTCATGTCATAAAAGAAAAAAAGAGGAAGGAATTCCCGTCTTTGTTTCCAGAAATAGTGGAATTCATTACCAAAGGAACCATAAGGTGAGTTATTGAGAAGCTTGCAATAAATCCTGTATTTCGCCACAAAAAAGCACAAGAGGAAGTCCTGTGGCTAAAACATCCCTGAAAAAATTGGCAGCTGTGTAAACTGAATATGTAGCGATGTATTTGCTTTCCTTAAAGGATTAGATCAATTGGAGATAATGTGATGCAAAAGACCAACATCCCCTTTGAAAATAGTGGAAAAGCGTAGCTGGAGTCACTGCCAGATGTTTCCCAGGTGCCCTCCCAGAAGCTTTCAATAGTTTCTCCATTGAAATTCCCGTAAGTTCGGCACTACCTGCGATGTTCTCGTATTGCGTGCTCGAAAAGAGGCAGTCTGTAGAATCCCTGGAATTGGCATTGAGATATAATTCAACTATTCTAAATATGTAGTTGAAGTATAGCTACACCTGTCATTCAAAAACCTGGGGTGGTAGTAAACCTCCTGGAACGGCGGCGAAACGATGAGTAGAAGGTCGCGGGAACTTCAGCTCTGGTTTGTAACTATGAACTAGCTAGGAGCTAACTGACAACTGTGGTCTTTGGATGATGAGGCTCTTGCAAAACCTTCAAATTCTTAGAGGTTTCGAACCTTCACAAATGGAATACTCGTTGTCTTCGGAGTATGCCGTCATACCTCTGAACCAGGGCTTCGAGTGCAAACGGGACCTTATGTGATCATTATACCCTCATCGGCCAGTGAATCTCTTCCCGCATAACCTAACTTTGATGCATTAAGCTCAAAGATGTAGTTCCAAGCCCATAAAATATGTGGGATTCAATTTAGGAAGGAGTAGGGCTCAGCTGTCGGAATCAGCCATGAGGAGATTGGAGTCACCGATGATCTCCGACGGAAGATCATGGTGATCGAGACAGTGGGAACATCGATCAGCTGGGTGTACCCGGAAATGTGTCTTCACTAAAAAGGAGTCAGTGCACGCTCGACTGGCTACAACGATGAACTCAAACCATGAGCAAAAAGTCCTCTGGAGGACTTTTTCGTGAAACGACGAGATCGCCGTCTGCGCCTCGCGCGCCGCACACTCTTTCGCTCACCGCGTCCTCGTCGTTTCATACTGGGAGCAAGTTCGACGTGACGGTGAGCTCATAGTTCGATTTCGAACTGTGAGTTTACCTGCAAGTATTTTCCCTGTTTCGTCATAGTTTTTACGCATCGTACTTAGAGAACCATGTTCGGGCCAATGAAGCTTACATTACACTCCCGCAGTTCCCCGTAAGCTGGGAGTTAGCTGCCAGTTAATGTTCTTCGTTAACTGACAGTTTCAGTAGGTTTACTACCACCCCTGATTTTTTTCAAAAAAACAATTCAGAAAATAATATATAAAAACCAATTTGGCAGTCATGCTAAGCAAAAATGTTGATGCATCAGATAAATAATCCAAATCTCTAATTCAATCGAGCATCCTCAATTTTAGAGGGAAGGAAGAGTCAGAAAAGCGAACAAGTCGATTTGCCATGTTCAGTGAATGTTTCAAGGCTGGCGTGAATAGTAAAAAAATAGCTCCTCTTGTAGGTTTTTCTTTCATCAAAATCACCCTATTAGGAATATCCAGCATTTTATCGTTGTTTCAGGCGACTAAATGCGGTGATCGAGAGCAGTTGGATTATTTGCATCAGTTCTATGCTCCGAAAAGTTCAGATTCCAAATCGGAGGCTCGCAGCGAAGCGGTGACTATACCTAAAATAGCGATTATTCAGTGGAAAGAGCATTTGTTTCAGGAAATCCCCGTGAAATGCTGCTGTTGTCGCCTCACAAACAAGACCGACCTGTTCCTATCTCACGATGGAATGATCTGCAGGGAATGTATCGCCTCACTCATTACGTCCCAGCTTCGATTAAATCAATTTCCTCTGGAAATACCGGTGAGGGTAATTTCTGCATCATTTCACTCCTACGGCTACCGTCTGCCCCTTTTCGTAATTTGTTCTCTTCCAGATTGTTACTGCTTCTGGCATTTCACCACTTGAACTGCTTTATGCAATTGTACCACTGCCTGTTGTTTCTCTACTGCTTAAGGTAGAGTGATTTCATATGTATAAATTCATTCTGCGTCGATACTGTAATTGTAGATGGACTCTAGAAACGTTCCTCTATATAAAGCCTGTTGTTTAGAAATCCTTCGCGTTCTTCAATTGCTTGGATTATCCTCATATGGTATTCGTACAGTGTCCCAACTGTCTAGCACTTCTTATTGTAACCGAAAAATGCGGTAACAGCGATTCTTTTCAGTTTGATCTACTGGTCATCATGGAAATGAAAAATCAGTTGTTCAGAGTTCAACAGCTACAGCTGTACGTGTTCTGTCTGTGGATGTGCTTGGTGCTATCTCTGCAATTGGGAACCTCATTGGCCAATGAGCTGTGAGCAGTTCAAACGTTGGTCTGAACGATGGGATACTCAATGTGAGTTCAATGTCAGAAATACCTAGTACCTAACATCCAAAATGTTACCCAACGTCAAGTTATGTACATAGTTTGTGTTCGCCTTAGCGCGAACGCGGGGTTAACTCGAACTGGGTAGCTCGCCCTGACTAGCACTTGCTAGCGCCACGCGGATGTACCTCAGACTTGGGGAATTAAACCTTTATATTATTTTTCATACATTCGTACATTAAACGAAAAAAAGGAACGCGAAACTAACTGTGAATTATGAACAAAAACAACCAAACTAAATGAATAAATTGATTAAATACAAAAAATGAGAGATATGAGAGAAACGACGCGATGTATGAGCAAGACGCGTGTTCTCTTATATGCCTTCGACAGACTATGTACATTTCTACAGATGTATGCGTGAGATAATAAGCGAATAACTGTAGAAATCAGTAAATCAAATTTCTCACATTTCTATGCACAAGAAACGGTCAAAGAACAACACATTAAGTACATCGGATCAAAATAGATCACTGACATATCGTTCCAATTTTGGGTTGGTTTTATCGACACGCCTGCTGAAATAGCCGGTGCTGAGAGTGAGTCGCACAAAGATGCGATATCTTCCACTTTATTTTCAGATCTCTTCGACAAAGATTACATCTACAGCGAAAAGGAGTTACGATTGTGCTGTGACTGCGAAACTGTTTATCAAGTTAGTCTACAACACATTCATGGCTAAAACACTCCTGAGAAAAGCTTCCAGTTACCAAAACGCGTCCTCATATAGGTACCGGGAGATTCGTCCTTATATCCTTACCTCTGCCCCAATTACCCAAACTACCCATGTGGATGGAATCACACGGATGATGGTCAATTCTATCACCGCCACACTTACGAGTCTCCTCTTTCACCCAGAATGTGGCAACACATCAGGGCCTTGGCTGCGGATATGAAGTATTGCGACGAGTGTGTTAGTTCAAAAAATCAGGCCTTTTTGGGTGATGCTTGCAGTATTTTTTTTATTAAATTTGGTATTTTCAGGGTATTCGAACTGTGGGCGTGCTCGAAGCCAAACGATTGATTAGGAAAGATGTTGCCAGTGTTCGTAATGCATTTCAATGTCTCAATTCTTTAGAGCACGATTCACCCGTTGAGTTTCAGATCTGTGTAGAAGCAAGGAATCAAAGGTTCGAAATTTCTAAAAGGGAGGATTTTGAGAGAAATATGTCCAAATTATTCACATTGAAAGCAGAACAAAGTGAAGCAAATGACATTCGGAATACGGTGAGATCCTTCTTGCTTATTTTCGTCTACCTATTATTTTCATTCTACCGATCTTCAGGCATTGTACTTGGTTGAAAACTGCACCGCTTGGCTCTACCTTGACGGCTACAACAAGCACCAGCGCTTGAAAAAGGCAGTAGCGACACTTTTCCAGAAAATGCTCACATTGCAACACGAGACCTGGGCACCACGGTAGATTTCATAGGTTTTCTTTTTTGGCCAGGAATTCAAGGCATCAAAGTGGAAATAGTGGAATAAGAAACATTTCAGGGATCTTGTCGTAATGAGAGTGAAAGAGCTGGAGGAGGCAACAGATGCACTGATCAACTTGTTTCATCAGCACACCGTTACAGTCTAGGCATTCACCTTTTTCTCACATTCGCTGAAGCCATAGAAGCCTTCACAGGGGTATCTTCTCACTGCCGATGACACTGTCTCAGTGATCATTTCACATTCGCTCAGATTTGCATGTATGTACAGATACTTGTGTTTTTAGAATCAGATATCACATTTCTTGCTACAGAATTACATAAATAACAGCAGAGATAAATATTTCTGCCAAAGTTATTGTATTTCCAGGGTGAAAGTGATCCTGTATAAAAGTGACATAATTTTTGAGTTCTCCTACATATGTAAGAGTTATGGATAAGCAATTACTATGATAGGTGGGTGGAGGAAGTTTTCCCACATCTCTCCATTCGGATGAGTGGAAGCATTACTTTTTAAATCTCAATTTTTTTACACCTTTGGTCCATTGTTGGCACAAGAGCTTGGACCCGAATCAGGGCTGTGCGTTAGAAAAAATTTAGAGTTTGTTAATCCTTTAATTCGTTACATTAGGCCAGAAATTGCCGTTACGCGTTAATGCGTTAATTCGTTAATCCATTAATTCGTCAGAAGACGGATTTTTGAATATTTTGATACGTTTCATCAGCTTTAACAAGCAGTCGAGTTCCCTGACTGATATCCTCTTATATAAATCATGGTAGTGCAACAAAATTTTCTAGAGCGCAGACGAAGGGGGACTAGCACGTGATCACATGCGCTCGCCGTAAGACTCAGTTATAGACTGTGCCTCACGAGGATGCGAAGCTGATGGGGCATTCGGCCGATGTTTCGTCATAGGTGTATAGACGTAGTGGAAGTCGGGTGCATTCGGGATTTCGCGGTGGGACCCCGTTTAGCAGTCTCGAGCCCTCCAGGCGAGACAATGTTTGCAACGATTTGACGATGCGTAGCAGCAATGTACGGAGCAGTGTCGCCCCTCGGCGGAGCTTTGTTGCTGACTTCACTCAGCTTTGGAACAGTGGAGGATAATCACTTCGAAAAGAAGTGTGAATACCATGGGGGATGTATCGAAGGATTCACTCGGTGTCCTCGCTTGGGATATGCTCCTTGCACACCTCTCTTTGAGGTCCCTTGGGAGTTATGCAGCATGAGGATCCGCTTGTTTTTGAAAAATATAATCAAATACACGAGGTGAGGACGCGTCATAATAAGCTGTTGTGACATTCTCTGAAATCAGTTGTGCAACTTGTGCAATTGATCAAACTTTCCAAGGACAGATGAGCCGGGGCCTCGTAGTCCAGAAAAACATCATGATAGGTGTCCACCGATCGAGAAAGAGTCTGCCGTGGCCGAATAGCGGAAAAACGGCAGGATACGGGTCCATCGATGGAGATTGGGTCTGCAGGGGCCCATTGACGGGAAGTGCCAGGCAGCGAGTCCACGGATGGGGATTGGGTCTGCTTTGGCCCAATACTGGAGAAAGCGCCAGGATACGGGTCCATGGATAGAGACTGGGGGCCGATTAGTGGAGAAAGCGCCGGGACAGGAGTCCCACCGATGGATCTGTATCCTGGCGTTCTTCTCGCAACTGGGCGCTGGCCCAGTAGCGGGAAGAACGCCAGGATACAAATCTACAAATGGAGGATGGGTCTGCCCTAGCCCAACAGTGAGATAAGCGCCAAGATGCATGTCTGTCGATGGAGTAGGATCACGCTACGCGCTCATTCGTATCTCAGGCGATTATCTCTTCTTCCTCTCTGTTGGCCGTTCATAACGGGTCCATGTGACAAAAAAGAGTAGGTATTATCAGTGCATCGGAAATTAGCTTTACATGTAGATGCGGGATTAAGAATTTGCAAGCAAGGCTAGGATGGCGAGAAGACTCGAAGCCCGACGTTGGCGAAGCGGCTACACCCATAGAGTATACGCAACTCATAAGGAGAATTTCGTATTTGAGCTCAGCTAATGATTAGTTTTGCTTTTTTGCTGATTTTTAAGCATTTCACACGTGTGAAGCTTTTGCACATACCTCAAGTGGCTGCCCCACCCCACTTTCTAGCGTCCCGAAGGGGCGCTAGTTAAAAGATCATATTTCACTATCGTCGTGATTATGCGTATAATCTGCTGTTCATTGCGAGAAAGTTGTATAAAGCGAGAAGAGTATGCATCTCAGATACTATTTGGTCACGAAATGGATCCTAACGGATTTTTAGGGGTTTTCGTTAATTCGTTACGTTAGGCCTAAAATGGCCGTTTGGCGTTAACGCGTTAATTCGTTACTTTAGTAACGCACAGCCCTGGTCCGGAAGCTTCAGTGATATTACTTAATCTGTCAACATACCGAAATTCAACCTTTATCTTTCACGTATCAATATCAACATGTCTTCGTGTTTCTAAGTAAACATTTTCCTAAGAACTCAGCAAGATGACGACAACACGCGTGCAAGTGCATGCGAACTCGGCCATGCAGCGGTTAGTGAGTCATCGCACAGTGGTTTTTTACGAACTATTGCACAACGTTGCGCATCGATTGCTCGGGGTTCATGTGCTAGAGAAGAACGGAAGGAATGAACCATATAAAGCCTCCGCAGGGCGCATACAGCTTGTTTTGGTTTCGTATTACAAATACTTTTACTTCAAGCTACTGTGAAAGCGAGTATCCCAAGATTTTATTACTCTGGTGCACCTGTCTCGGGTACGAGGATCAATTCGCTTCTGTTTGCCTTCAAACGCAATTACTCCCTCGTTATCTGTGGACGTTGGTCAACTTGGAAGTGAACCTGTCATGCGAAACAGTCTTTTCACCGCTCCAATGTTTATCCTTAAAAAAGTAGGAATCAAGTTTTCAATATGATAACTGCACCAAGTGACTGCATCCCTTCAGTCTCCTCATCTCATGTCCTTGAAAACATCCTCATATCTAAGGGTTGAAGAAAAACGGACTCAATATTTTTGATAGGGATGTATAACATATTTGGTTTTGAAGCCGATGGATGTTGACTGTTTACTTTCTCGCACTCCTCTCCGAACACCATACACTTTCCTGCGTTCTTTTTCTCTTTGGCATCTCTCCACGTTCCTGCTCCTTCGAAACAGACTGTGACTGTCATTGGTCCAGCATGAAGCTTACTTCTTGCCCCTCTAACCGAACGAATGACCTAATGGCTGGTTGATTACCGAAGTGCTCTGATATCTGCATCAGAACGCTCTCAAAGCCTTAAATGTGTGTTCCATTATGACCTTCTGTGCCGGTTATAGTAAGCGCATCATCCAAATAGGGAGGGGGGTCTCCTAACAGTCTGATCGCTCCAGAATCATTATAATTGCTGATAAAACCTATAAATGTCACTGGACCAGAATCCAAGAGACTAGACTCCTCCACATCTACAATAAATGTGAGGATAGGAGCCAGTTATCCTATGCGCCAGTACACCACGACCCTGCTAGAAGTTCCAAAAAAAAAAGAATGAAAAACTAGCATGTGTATCTAAACCCGTCTAGGCTCCTGTATTTTCAGCACAGAGACCCAGCAACCGAGTTTCTTTGTTACTAGGCATTTTCACATGCACACCAACCATTCGTTTATCAGTATTGAGACTTCCCCAATCACATACCACATTCGTTTACTTTGACTAAATTTTAAGGCATAAGGTTCATGCCATAAGCTCAAATTACTCATTTGTATTTATTTATTCATCTACTTATTTATGTGTTAGTTAATGGGCGCCGAAGCGCTGGAACGGAAGAAATCTAAACGTAGGAAAAATCTTCAAAGAAAAAAGACCCATTGTGGCTGTGTCGATGAAATCCTCATGTCTTTATGGTATTCTTAGCTATCTTCCCCCCCCCCCCCCCCCCACCAGCCATTATTCTTTTAAATGGGTTTTCGATCAGACTACTATTCTACAATGCTGTAACTTATTCTGAAAAAAAAATGTAACTTATTCACCCCATTTTGCCATCACAACTGGTAAACTGGTTAGCTATTGTAACCGAAACCAACGATAAATTACTCATGGTTCTGAACGTGCAGAACCAGAACAGTGGCAGCGGCCACCGGCGGCGTCAAAAAAAAGGGGCGCGGCCTGATTAAGGTTATCAAAAAATAGGCTTCCAACTTAGATTATTTAAAATATGCGTTTATTGAATCGTCAATCAAGTGAGGAATTGAAAAAGAACTACCCGATATATACGTCCAGCAACGGTCTCTGAATTTTACCAAATATTTGGAAATAATGCACCGTCAAGTTTTGAACAGAGTTACTGAAAGAAATGGAGTATTAATACACGAGCTTTGCCTTCTGAGCACGTTTACATATAGTAAAAACACCTACTCAGACAAAATATCGGAAGGACCGCAGCAGGAAGAGATTGCGGTTATGTGGTTAAGAGGCGAGAGAAACAGAGATAAAAATTTGCAGAAGGACCGCAGCAGAATGCAGAAGAGAGAAAGAGCGTTACCATACCCTTCTTATGTACGGAGCTCCGTTTTGCTGCGACCAACAAGAATTCTGTGGTTTCGAGCTTCACATGGGAAATAGGGTGTACGAGTGTATCGGATCGTAAAGCCAGTGACCCCAAGCGAGGTTGTCATTTTTGCTGAGGGTATCGCCGCGTGGTGGTCCCTCGAGAGTGAACTGGTTGCGTAACGAATTTCTGCGAAATCGGTGCGCACATCCCCGTAGCCATTCGGAAGGACCCCAGCAGCTATTTGGAAGAAATGCAGCAGGAAACCGGAAGGACGGCAGGTTACCTGTCGGTTCATCTGGTTTTCCGCTGCGGTCCTTCCGAAAAATTGTCTGAGTATGGAGAAACTATGATTGATTACAATCAGTCGAATCCATAGGACCACTCCAACGTCTTCACATCTCTGGCACCTTGAGCGAATGATGCACTTGAGATATCCTGCTCTATATTCCTGGTAGTTATGGAAAATCTACAAGCTCCAAGTATTTTAGACCAGATCAATTCTTCCGTCCTACTCCCAACCTATAGCAGTGTGATCCTTAACTTCGTGTGCAACATTCTTCTTCTTCCTTTTTCATTCCTTCACCTCGATCTTTGGATACATATAATAACTTCCCAAGTCGTAGTGTAAATTTCAGATATCTGTGATACCCACAATGTCATTCTCCGATCCCGAGGAATTTCACAAGTCAGTAGCTTCTTCTGTTCATTACTGCAGTAAGGTAATCTCCAAAATCGTTTTAGTTTCGACAAAATCGTGCTGAGGAGCGCACGGCCAGGCAGAGGGAATATCCATAGGAAAGTCGCAGGCAACAAAAGCTTTGTGACAACAACACTCTACGACCCCGATAGCACGCTCAGCAAGGTAAACTACATAAATTTTGTGGAGATTAACTTCAAAAAAGTCCTTCTCTTCTAGAGGCACCAGAAAAGGGTGCTGGCCGACCGAACTGACGGTTTTTGTCCGGATGTGCCGTATTCCCTGAACAAGCACGAAAGGTGGAATAATGTAAGCTCAGATAGATTTCAACTATATTTACAGTTACTTTTGGAGACAATGTCCTTTCAGATAAACGGCGTTGCTCTTCTTAACAATCAGAAATTGGGCCTACCTGAAAGAATTGTAATAAATAGATGTGACCTTCCTTCTAGTGGTGAGCTTTTTCAAAATACTACTAAAAAATGAATACTTTCTGAATATGTATGAAACGTATTCCTTCCCTTTTCTAAATACTCGCTCTTTTGCAAGTGTTGCCACTTTTCACAGGTTTTTTGGTGGATGACACGAGGTGCATCTGAGCTCAAAAATTTGTCTCGAACTGTAGATATGTCATGTTTTCGAACGTTGTAGCAGCTAAAACATCGAATGCATAGTGCTTATAATTAGACTGTTATCATAAACGTTAAATAGGTTCTAATAGATTCCAAGATGTTGTGCAATCAGAACATAGGAGTGATCCAAGAGATCTAATCCTAATAGAGGTATTCAAGAACTTTTTCTACACTTCCGGTTTCGGGGCTAAGAACTGGACCGGTAGTGTGGCTTCCTTGGTGCCTCCGGGTCTACGACCCTTTCATCAGTAGTTACCAAGGAAGTTGCCAAACAGTGAGAAATATAACAGTGGTCGTAGATTGATGAGAGGCAAATGACCATGATAATAGTATTGCAGTAAATGAAGGAGGATATGGAATTATGTTTAAGGATGAGCTCTAATTTAGTGAGAAACCACATGATTTATGTAGCTGTTCTAATTTAAGTTATTCTACAAATTTTGACTGCTCTTTAGTTTTTGCAGGTAGCTCTGGAGCTGATGCGATCAACAGTGTGAGCGTCATCGACGATGACACCATAATGACTGTGTCGGCAGGAGGAAGAAGGAAACCGGTTCGAATTTGTTTGAAACCGAAACTGTATTCGGTTCATGTATTAACAAGTAACACTGCCGTTATTTAGCTCAAATACTTCAATGGACAACTCAGGGAAAGAAGGAATCTCGACAAGGAGGAGCCCGAACCGGCAAGGCTCCACTACAGTATCACCACACCAACTACTTCCACCGCTTGCTCGACGAAGAAATCAAAACAAAGTCAGTGCGGTGGGCAAAATCCTTGCTAAAAGGTGACAGAGAAGATAGCAAAAGTATTTCTTTACTATACAGGGTGGCCGAGAAGTATGGGCTTCACATAAAACGTCACCTCTCTATTTCTGGCTACAAATATTTTATTTTTGCCATTATAAGTTAAGGTCAAAATGTATGCCGACGATATCAAGATTTATGCCACGTATAGCAGAGAAAGTAAAGATCAGGCATCCCTGGCTTTAACGCGCTCTATCTCTAACATGATGGAGTGGGCTGACACCTGGAACTTACCAGTAAATCTTGCAAAGACCTCCATATTTCATGTAGGGAGATTGAATGGTGCTGACTACAGTGTCAATAACTCTACTCTAAACACTCTCCATGAAGTTCGTGACTTAGGCTTCTATCTCAATAATGAGCTCAAGTTCGAATCTCATATAAACATAGTTGTACGGAAAGACTTTGCTGCTCTTTTTGCAATCTGTAGAAACATCCAAGGCAGCGACTCCACCACGTTTTTGAAGCTTTATAAAGCCTACGTCATTCCTATTTTGGAGTACGAATCACAATTATGGAGCCCTTACACTAAAAAGCTGCAAATCAGATTAGAGAAGGTTCAGCAAGCTTTTACGAAAATTGTGTTTTATAGATGTGTACCTGATCCTGACTATCCTCAGTCAATGCCAAACTATAGAGAGAGATTAGACTTTCTTAAGCTTAAAAGTCTGCTATATCGAAGAGTGTTCAAATGACTTGGTTCTGAGTTTTAAAATTTTAAAGGTGAGTCTAAGCTGAAGCCAAGCAGATACTGGATCTTCCGGCCTTGCAGAGGGTGGTTTAACTGGATTTCCTTGCAGCCCACGCGAATAGGTAGAAAGAATAAAACCAAGGCATTCAACTCTTTCTTTGTACGAGGTGCTAGATGGTTGCAAATGCTTCCATCTAGCACACTCCAGGCACCAAATTCCACGATTTAGGCGGAAATTAGAGAAAATTGATGTGTTGGCAACTCTTCGTATTGCAGATTTCTAGTGTTCTACTATGCAATTTTCCAGTATACTTGGTGGTTTGAATACAAAGCATTTCTCTTGTTACACATCAGCATCGATGCATTATGTAGTTGTTTATGCAATTGTGGAGATTTTTGATTCATCGTGTTCATAATTGTTTTTTTTTCATCCATCTGTTGCTTACTTGGTCCGGAAGCTTCTAGCGAACTGTCTATCAACTCTGACATAAATGAACTACTGCTTTGTAGATTTTTACGATTCGAAATGCTAATCCTGGCAGAGTATGATTCGATCTACTGTTGTCCGTGAAGATATATGGTTTAAGCTTTATAGCTTGTCTCGGTGGGTGAGGTCGTATGAAGAGCCTAATGCTCGTTACCCGGCTTGCCGGTTCCACGAGGGTGGCCGGTATACCCGTGTGTCGAAGTCCCGGCAAGCTCCCATGAACCCTTTGGTGGCGCTAAGGGCATCATAGCCGGCTGATGTGGGTACTGCTTCTGGCTCTCGTACTGATCTCCCCATCAGGTTTAGTGGGCTCGTTCAAAGTGCTATATCTTGCTCGGCACCAACAGGGGATCGGACCATAAGACATTCGGGCTTGAAAAGCGCACTTATTAGAGCATTCGTTGAACAGGCTAGCTAGAAGAGTCCGGCACTCAGTGTCCAATTCATACATCAATTTGCTTTGTTGTAATCCTAGTTGCATTTTACGGCCTCTCTTTTTTTCCTTTGTTGTTAGCACGTTTTTAGACGTATGAAAATGGAATGAAAATATAACAGCTGCGCAACCACGTGAAAAATCAGTTCACAATGAATTTTAGAAGTTGCATTCCTTGGCTTTGGTACAGGCCTTATATCCTGCCATCACGAAACCCCTATGCATCGCAGGTAGTCCTCACCAATTTCTTTTTTTCCTTTTCTGACGAATTGTGTTGGCATGACACATGACCCTTGGACATACAATCGCGGCAAAGTCTAATCTCCTTTTTGACAATTACTTAGACGGAAAAATGTGCAAAACTCCTAATTTTGGCCATATTTTTCGCGTTCACACCTCCACTTCAGGTGCTCCTCTTTCAAATGATCGCAAGAAACCTCCTTGTGCTCACCGATCAAGGATGGCTTGGCTTTCTTTTCAGTTTGATATTCTCTTCTGCGCTGTTTGCAAAAGAGTTATAAAGTTCTCTTTCTTTTGCTGCAGTGGACTCTCCGAACTTCACGAGGGTTGCGATGGATTCGCGGTGCGGGCACGCTCAGATGACTTAAGAAATCCAATTGAGCTACGAGTCAAAGGAAAGAGGATTTAATGGCTTTTCTAAAATATGTAAAAAAAGGCGTGATAGGAGTCGAAAATATAAAATCAAGAGCGCCAAATGAGGCGCCCATACTTTCCGGCCACCCTGTACATATTTTACCCAGTGGATGACTATTATATCTGGACCTTGTGGCATTTATGGTCTGTTGTTTCAGAGGAGGCCGATTTTGTGACTTTGTCTGCAATTACGACTGCACTGGTTCCATCATGGGAGAAAACCGCAGGATGCGTGTGGAATTAGATTTTACTAAATGGCAGTGCTGCCACATAAAATGGAAGGAATCTAAAAAGTGTGAAAATTAGATCACTTGGTCGACACCATGATAAGATCGTAAATGCAGACAAAGTCACATCACCGGCCCTCTCTGAGCAATGAGACTGTACGCGGTGAAGTGCATAAATTGCAGAAGCACGAGCTTTTCTTCCGGTAATAATTGTTTTTTTAGCAAACAGGCGTGGAATTCTGATAGATAAAGAAGACTACTCTGACTCTGAGGAAACCGACGACTCCGAAAAAATTATCGAGGACAGCGATTGCGAGTCAACTGAAAATTCTCGGTAAATTAAGTAATTTCTTTCTAAATCCTTTTCTTCCAATAATGTCTCGACTTTCAAGGAGAGTTACCCTTGGAGACTTCTTAACGACAGTGGAAAGAACTCCACCAGCTGAGAAACGTAGAACCGACTCTAGAATCCCTGAAGAAACCTGTACTAAGAAGGTTGGCGCTTACTACCCTGTTCGTATGCCTCGTTAAAATCAGCTCAATTTTCCTTTTCAGCAACTTCTTACAATGCCAGCTAGTCTTGTGGATATATCGGAGGCTACAAATGCTCCTCATATCTTCGAAATTTTCGAGATCACTACACCTAAGATGAGCAAGGATGACCTTGAACAAGAGGCATGACTTCCCAGCTTCATCAAACTTTGTGAAGCCTTCAAGACCAAAATGAAACTTGTAGCTAATTTCAGATCCTAGCAACGGTGCCAAAATTCCACCACATAACATGGTTCGGTCCCAATCGCGTATCAATCACAAGTCGGCTTTTGGAAAAGCCCATCTTTGTAATGTTTTTCGAAGAGGAGAAACATCGCAGGAAAATGAGGTGTGCATGTGGAATTTTCCCCTTTAGCACAAATTTGTTTACTGTTATTTGGGTTTATGTCATGTAAGACTTTTGTTCCGCTGGCTCAGAAAACCGTAACTGTTTAGGATACGCATAAGCACGGACTCAAAATACACCCCGGATGCGACGAGGGAACGTCTCCTTCATCTGATCAGGACAAGAAGAGCAAAGGGATTCGACCGTTTATACGAATGCTTGGAGGAATTCATTTGGAAGACAAAAAAAATGTGAGACTTGAGGCCTCCTTCCTCTCCTCAATGTCCTCAATGTTTTCTTTGCCTTTCGCAAAATTACTCTAGTCTGTTTCGAATACGACGATAGTTCATTAATCGTGTATACTGCCTTTTTTTTCTCATCACACTCTCCAATTTCTGCACACTATCCCACTCTCTCCTTCTTTGCGCTGTTTCTCCTACTCTCTCCAGGTGGAACAGATTACAGACCACCTCACATTACACAAAATTTGTGCAAGCTGTTGCAAAAAACCTTCAATCGGGTGGAATTGGAGTGATTTTGGGAACAATCTTAAGTCCAACTCACCAGAAAATTTGTTGCAATGTCACTGCTCTCAATAAATCATAGGAGACGCAGTAATTTGAATAGCTTACATAGAAGAGAGTTTGCTAATAAGAGAACTCAGGAATTTCAGGGAAGGTCCTCACAATGTTCGTTGAGGTCTCCATTATTTTGATTTTCTGACAAGCATCCGAAATATTCTTAGGTGCTCTATGCGCAGCCCAAGTGGACCAATTCTCGCACTTGACGAGAACACATTTTGGGCAAATTCGGTGAAAAGTATGTTCATGTAGCATATTCGCTACTGCTGTAATACCCACAAGAGCGACTGTTATAGAAAATAAAATTGGGCATACGTTTGAAAATATGGCAAAGCTAAAAAATACCTTCCTGAGATTCTATGGCATTTGTGAGGAGCGCTCGCAAAATTTCATAAGGACCAGTTCTCTTGCGAAGATAACAAAAATGTAATGAAAACGTATGCATGGTCAACTTTTATGCCAATGGATTCCTCGAATATTGACAAAAGTATTAGATATACGTATGTGGTTCTTTAAAACAAACAATCTCCACTTTTCAAGCGTTCAACAGTTTAAATTTTGATTAGAAATCAGGGTTCGTAGATCCATCTGGAATTTCCCAGAGAATCTATTTCATGTTTTTAGACTCTAAGAGTTTACCCGTCTCAAGTCTGGAAAATCCTGCATACAGCTCTGAGCTATTATCCAACCAATTGTGAGTAACACTAGATTCCTATGGACCCCTAATTCTAGACCCCTTTAGATGTCTGGATTCTATTCGGAATTTATCAAATTTCGGTCGGAGATTCCAACCACAGAATGACAGCGTTGTGAAAAGAAAATTTTTAGATATTCCTCTCAACCTCATCTAGAAGATCACTCTTTCGGTGGTTGCTCTTGTGGGTGGTCGGTTTAAGTATTGCTCTGATACCGACAACACCACTCACTTATCTCAACTGTGGTTCTATACTTATCCTGATCTGGACTATCCTGTGTGTCGGCTGTGTTTGCTTGGACGCGACTCACAGTGGCAAGTGAGCCAAATATATTATCAGATTTGCCACCATCTCAGGTGCATTGTCTGGTTTTGCCAATTCGTTCACATCTGTGGATTTACTTCTATTGGTGACTTTGATATTTTTACGGTATGAAGACTGTAAGAAAGCAAGCTGGAGTGAACGCCAGACAACCTCGAGATGCACAACCGGAGTTACCGCTGTCGAAAGACCTTCAAGCCCAGGTGCAGGAAATAACGAAGTCGGCGAGGGTAGCAGAATGCGTCAAGAAAGTGATTGCTGCGATAACGCATGAGCTGACCCTGTGTCGAAAAGAAAATGAGGAATTAAGGGGAGAACTTGAAATGCTCCGTAATAACATCCCTACCGAACCAGATGTTATAGAAAAACACTCTGAGACGGTAGCCGATTCACAGTGTCTCCCTAATCCTCACGCACCTAACTTGCCTTTCCATGACGTCGAAAGGTTGAGATCAGTTGTAATTAGTGGGATCCCAGAGCTGCATTCCCCGAATACCAAGGACCGTGTAGGTTATGATTTTGACTGTGTTTGCAAAGTCCTTGATTTCCTGAATGTAGAATGTAACCCCGTATCAATGTATAGGCTGGGCAGACCACAACGAGGAATAAACAGGTTGACTAAAGTAGTGTTACCGGCAAGGATGTTCCAAAGACTAGCAGTGAAAAGGGCTCCATGTCTCCGCTTCTTCTGCGAGCGGGGTATTTATCTTCGACCGTCCCTCACTCTAGAAGAGCGAAGGCGTAGGAAGGAGGAACGTAACCAACAAGCACCTGCAACTGGAATTGGGCCTAGCCATGCCCCCCAGCGACACAGATCTACTACATGTGTTACCGCTCAGACTTCCACGTATGCAGATGTTTGTTCACCTCGTTCCAAACAGGGAAACTGAATAAGTCTCCCCGGCTCTACAGTAGTATCCTGAAATGCTTATACGCAAATGTTAGGTCGGTTTCAAAAAATAGTGATTACATTGAAATAGCTCTGAGGCAAAGATATGATATTTATGCTTTCTCGGAAACGTGGCTGAAATCAAGCCACTTGATTTCTTCTATTCTTGGTAACATGATTTATGACTACGACGTTAGACGCTGTGACCGCTCTAAAAGGAAAGGGGGAGGAGTGATGCTTCTTGTACGGAAATCACTTTCATTATCTACTGTTTTATCAGAATCTGTGGAACATGCGTATGAAATACTTTGCACCGACATACATTATGAAGGCACCAGTTTTAGATTCGTTGTAGTTTACAGAGCACCCTCTTGCAGTATGACATGCACAGAACAACTTGTCAAGGTTATGAGCGATTTAGTATCTTGTGAGCTCAACACTATAATTGTTGGCGACTTCAATATGCCTGAACTTAATTCAAACTACCGGTCAACTCACAATTGATCTAATTTCTTCTTCTTAGATGAATTAGTTTATTGTCATAATCTTATTCAACACGTAGAATCTTTCACCAGAGGCAAAAGTATTCTTGATTTAGTATTTTCTAGTAGCAAAACCCTTATTTCCGACTTGGATATTTTGCCACCGGTCGGTCAAAGTGATCACGCTAGTATTTCTTTCAAAATTCAGTGTTGTGAAATTCAATCTACTCCAATTTTTCGCAGATTATATTCGGGTTGCAACTATGACGAGATTTGTGCCGTCCTTGCCCAAATACATTGGAGAGAGCTACTTGATTCAGAGGATAACGTAAATGATAAATACGAGGCCTTCTTGTCCGTCCTTTACGAAGTCATTGACCAATTTGTGCCACTCAAATTAATTTCGTCTACAAGATCTTCCCCGCTTCCACAATATTTGCAAAATATGTTGGAACACCGTGAATGTTTGTTCTACGAAGCTCGAAGACTCAATAATTGGTCAGATTATAATACGTTCTCAAGGAAATTCATGGTTCAACTAAAAAAGTATAACGCCAACCTAGAGAAGAATATAATTGAATCTGGTAATGTTCGTGGCTTCTATAGATATTTGAACTCCAAAGTTAAAGAAGCAACTCATGTTGGTTGTTTGCGAAGTGAAGGACTGCTAGCAACTTCAGCATATGAAAAAGCTAATATGTTAGCGGATCACTTTGCTAAAACATTCCAAGATGATGATGGAGAATGCCCTGGACTAGAATTCAATGTTAGAAATAAAATGAGTAATTCTCCTTGGTTTCATTCCAGCAAGATTTTTGAACTATTGAAAAAGTGGCCAAGGTCTTCCTCAGTTACTCCTGATTTTTTGCCCCTGTACTTCATACAAAGGGTTGCATGCGTAATCAGTGGCCCACTTGCATACATATTTAATCAATCGCTTATGCACAGTGAGGTACCTAAACGATGGAAACATTCATTTGTAACTCCTGTTCTAAAAAAGGAGCCAGCTTTTGATCCGGGAAATTATCGCCCTGTAAGTATAACGTCTCTGTTTTGTAGACTTTTTGAAAAGGTTGTGAAGGACCACATTGTAGCCCATCTTCAGGCTAACAATGTTATAACACGACATCAACATGGATTTGTTCGAGGGCGATCAGTTGAAACAAACCTACTCAAATCGCTTAATGATTGGACTGAAGCAATAGATGAAAAACAATGTCGTGATGTCATTTACTTCGATTTTGCAAAGGCATTTGATCGGGTTTCCCATGAAAAACTTGTAATTAAGCTACGTATACTTAAGATCCATCCTCTACTCATGGAATGGGTTGCACACTATCTTAGTGGAAGAACATTCCAGCTGAAAATAGGTGGTACCTATTCGGATGTGAAGCATGTCAAAAGCGGTGTGCCACAGGGTGGTGTGCTATCTCCTGTTCTTTTCAACATCTATATTGCTGATATCCCACTGATTTTGGAAGGTGTTGGAGTGTCAATTAAAATTTATGCCGATGACATAAAAATATACAAAGTGGTCTCACATCAAGATGACGTGATTGGTCTCCAAAAGGCTATTGACCTGATGGTATCTTGGTCTAAAAAGTGGCAACTCCCCTTGGCTCCGAACAAAACAGTTTGCATGAGATTAGGACCAGGTTCTCCTTCTTCCAACCTACCCACACAATCATATCTAATTGAAAGTGATGCCATTGCTAATGTCCAATCAGTCAGAGATCTTGGCTTCCAATACAATACTAAACTTGACTTCTCAGAACATATTAAAAACCGTTGCAGGATAGCTCTCTTGCGAACATTTCACATTTTTAAAGGTTTATCTGTCAGAAATGAACTTATTCTTTTGAAGGCATACAAAACCTATATACGGCCACTAGTAGAATCAAGTACAACAGTATTTTGCCCCGTAAAAAAGAAAGATATATATATGACATCGAAAAAGTACAGAACAACTTCACTCGCAAGCTCCTCGTTAGGATAGGAGGGTTTTCTTATTCTAAAATTCCTCGAGCAGCGGCTAGAAACAAACGATTGAATATTTCTTCTCTTGAATCCCGGCGTAAAGTATTTGACTTATGCATGGTCCACAAATTATTACATAACTCGAGTGTAGATGGGCCGACAAATTTCTTTAAACTAATATGTTCGCGAACGAGAGGTGAGCCATAAAAGATTATCCTCTCTCACCCAAGAACAAGCATTAGAGCTAGGTCATTTACTTTTCGAGCTGGAAATGCCTACATTAATGTCACAAAGGACCTAACGAAAGTTATGAAGCAAAGCCAATTTAAACGTCGTATGGCTCGCATGTTACACAAGTATGAGACATTCTAATGTTTTGAAACCGACTTCATTTCTAAGAGATGTTCAATTAGATATGTTATTGGTGTCATATGTAACGTTCTGGAAACAATGTCGTATTTAATGTTACAGAACACTGACTTGTTTTTCTTCTCTTGTATTACCTTTGTAACGCTATGCCTTAAGCATACGTATTGAATAAATAAATAAATAAATAAATAAATAAATAAAGATTGATTGGTTTACGGCCAATCACTCCAAACCTAAACTACAAAATTGGTTGATTCACGGCCACTAAAAACAGCAAGATTTTCTCACAGGTCTAAAGGAAAGCTTAACAGGTAGTAACTCAGGAAAAATTAAAGCACGCCGCAGGAAAGGAAAATCGTCAGACTCCCACTGGTCATCCATGTTTCCAATAATTCACCATTCTTAAGGAAGGGACAGAAAATATTAGGGCTCCGCATGGCTGATACGCTAACGCTATAAAGTTTCTTTCAGAGAACATGAAGGATATGGGAAGGAGAGTCGCTGTGCCGTTTACAGCGAAGGATTCTCAGCTGAAGTTAATAGCAGAATGATCGCTCCCCTTGTAAGTTCCTCCTGACTCTCACCTTTTTTCATTTCTTATCCAGTATACGTGGCCTTAAATTTTCTACTTTACCTACCTTAACTATCATTATTCTAGACTGTCAAATGCAGTGAACAAGATCAAATTGACTTCTTGAATCAGTTCTACAGCCAGGAAGGCTCTCAACGTGAGGATTATGGAGAAGTGGTGAGGACTACTACGAATACTCGATAATGTTTAGTTTCGGAAATCCCAGGTTATGTTCTTTTAAGGAGAATCCCACAAAATGCTGCTCTTGCCGCTTGACAAACAAGACGGACTTGTTCCGCTCTCATGACGGTATGATGTGCAGAGAATGTGTAGCCTCTTTCCTCACTTCTCAGCTTCGCAAGAAACAGCTTCCCCTGGAAATACCAGTGAGAACAATTTTCTTATAACATTACAGTAGTACGACGTGTGCTCCGATCATTCATTCATTTGCAGGTTGTCGCTCCTCCTGGAACTTCACCATTTGAGCTTCTGTATGCAATTCTGCCAATGGCTGTTGTATCATTGTTACTTCAGGTGAGGAACTCTCCATAAAGGATTGTCATTTCCTGCTGAATGACAATCCATTTATGCTACAAAAGTCCTCAGAAATCCGTTGACAGTTGCACATACTTGCATTTATAATTGCACTAAAAATTACCGTTAAAATACCTAAGATTTCGGCTACAAAATAAGTTGGGGTTAGAAGATTGCATACTAATACCAAAATCCATGTTTTTAAGGGAATTCTGCTAGTCTCACTGCTTGTTGTTTAGAAATCTTTCGCCTTCGTCAAGTGCCTAGATATCCCCTATATGGAATTCGTACGTTGTCCCCGCTGCCTGACATCTCTTGCCGTGACTGAAAAAAGCGGTAACAACAATTTCTCTCAACTATGCTGTATTTTTTAATATTGTTTTCTTTGCTAGCAGTGGTCCACGAACAAGCAGATGTGTTCAGATTTTAATTGCTGCACCTGTGCAGTCTGTCGATGTTCTTGGTGCTATCTCTGCAATTGTGAGCCTCATTGGCCAATGAGCTGTGAGCAGTTTAAACGGTGGAGCGATCGATGGGATACTCAGTGTGAGTTTTTCACATGACAGATACACATAATTATTGACTTTAAAAGCATCGTCCCAGCTCAGAATCGTTTCGGAGATCTTCATACGAAAAAAATTCTCCGGAAGCTTCTCACCACAATGGTACACGTGACTCTGTGTAAAACTGCCAAAAACCCATTTTCAAGCTCCAACGTTTGGGGAGTTTGTGGGCGGAGCCAGGGCGGGACTACGAGGCTTATGCATCATGCACTTCCTTGATGGTCACACGGGGAGCGCACTTCCCATCCTGTTAGAGAGTGGATGGTGAGAAACTCTCTCGAGCAATACGAATTTCCTTTAAAGATGCACTTCGGGGAGTGCTTTCACGGGAAACTCATCCTTCAGCCTTGCCCGCCTCGCCACCCTGTCCCGCCCACAGGCTCCTCACAATTGGTGCTTTGAAACCGGTTTTTCGGAAGTTTGACACGGAATCACGTGTGTAGCAGGAGCTTCTGGAGATTCTTCTTGGTCAAGGAAAATTTTGAAGTGGGGCGGTAATTCTAGATGTGGAGAGATCTTAACAGATAACATCAGTAATTTACTTTAACTATTGTAAAAAACATGTTTGTTCTCTTACATTCTCTCTTTTTTTTCAGATCTCTTTGATAAGTATCGTTTGGAAACGGAAGATGAGATACTGCGACTGTGCTGCGTCTGTTACTCCGTTTTTCATGTTCGTGTGTAACTATTTTGAAGTCCATTCTATTTAATTGATTCAAATAAAGCTAGCAGTCCTTGTTCCAGGTAGAAAAGGACTCTAAGTGTTCTTTGGGCTGTCCGGTTCCACGCTGCAGTTGGAACTACGAAGAAGATGGTACATTTCGCCACTGGCACGGTTACAATCCTCCTCTTTCATCCAGGATGCGAAAACACATTGTCACTCTGGGCAATGAAATTGAGTACTGCGATGAATGTGTGAGTTGGAACTACTAGGATCTTCCATTATTACGTGAATAGACATTTACCTTTCCCAGTAAGGAAATAGATTTTCTAGAGAGGTCGAATCGCAAGAACTCTCCCAGAAAAACGACTCATTAGGAAGGATTTCGCGATAGTAAGTAAATCATGATTACCTTTTGCATCTTCGACTTTGGGCCGCACGCATCATCGAGACCACCCAGGGTGAACGTATTAGCAGCATAAAAAGATTTACCCGTGGTTAACACAGGCGTCATCACGCCTACCCTGGCTAGTCTCAATGATGCATCCAGACTATTAAATTAACTATTCCAGCTCTGCGCGGAAGCCAGAATCCGGAGGTTTAATAAGCAAAAAAGAGAAGAGTTCGACAAAAGTGTGGCAAGATCCTTCCTCCTGAAAGCAGATCAATATAGAGCGAACGATTTGAGAAAGACGGTAGGGGCCGGTCTCAATTTTCTCGTTCACTCCTCGCACTGCATCTCCCAAAAAAATTGTTTAGGTCTTGTCCCTAGTGGAGAACTGTACAGCATGGATCTATCTGAACATGCCCAACGACTGGCTACACTTGAAGACAGCAGTTTCGCAGCTTTTCCGCCAACTGCTCGCTATGGATAGGCAAACTACGGCTGAACGGTAGATGACATAGACTCTTCCGTCTAGCAGCGATTCAATGGCTCAACACCTTGTTTTTAGAAATGATATCGCTTCGAAAGTCAATCAGCTGGAGAAGGCCACGAAGGACCTGATTTCCATGTTCCAAGAATACACCAACAAGACGTAAATATCGATCGGATCACTCGGGCTTCTGATTGCAAACTTTTACATAGGGTTTTCATAGCTGCTCCTCCTTGTAATGAATAGCAATTGGAAAGATTGATGCTCATGTGCCTCCAATGTAAATATGGACATTCACCTTCTTTTCACATTCGCTGAAGCCATAGAAGCCTTCACAGGGGTATCTTCTCACTGCCGATGGCACTGTCTCAGTGATCATTTCAAATTCGCTCAGATTTGCATGTATGTGCAGAAAGTTGTGTTTTTAGAATTAGACATCACATTTCTTGCTACAGAATTGTATAAATAACAGCAGAGATAAATATTTCTGCCGAAGTTATTGTATTTCCGGGGTGAAAGTGATCCTGTATAAAAGTGACATAATTTTTTAATTGTCCTATATACGTAAGAGTTATGGATGAGCAATTACCATAATAGCTGGGTAGAGGAAGTTTTCCCACAACTCTCCATTCGAATGTTTGGAAGCATTACTTTTTATATCTCAATTTTTCTTACACATTTTGGCCATTGTTGGCACAAGAGCTTGGATCCGGATCAGGGCTCTGCGTTAGAAAAAATTCAGATTTAGTTAATGCTTTAATTCGTTACGATAGGCCAAAAATGGCCGTTACGCGTCAGTGTGTCAATTCGTTAATCCGTTAATTCGTTAGAAGACGGATTTTTGAATATTTTGATGCGTTTCGTCAGCTTTACCAAGGAGTCGAGTTCCCTGACTGGTATCAAAAGATCATATTTCACTATCGTCGTGATTATGCGTATAATCTGCTGTTCAGTGCGGGAAAGTTGTATAAAGCGAGAAGAGTACGCATCTCAGATACTATTTGGTCTATTAACGAAATGGATCCTAGTGGATTTTTAGGGGTTTTCGTTAATTCGTTACGTTAGGCCAAAAATGACCGTTTGGCGTTAATGCGTTAATTCGTTGCTTTAGTAACGCACAGCCCTGGTCCGGAAGCTTCAGTGATATTACTTGGTCTGTCAACATACCGAAGATCAACCTTTATCTTTCACGTACCAACATCAACATGTTTTCATGTTTCTGAGTGAAAATTTTCCTGAGAACTCAGCAAGATGACGACAACACGCGTGCAAGTGCATGCGAACTCTGCTATGCAGCGGTTAGTGAGTCACAGTAGTTTTTTACGAACTATTGCACAACGTTGCGCATCGATTGCTCGGGGTTCATGTGCTAGAGAAGAACCGAAGGAATGAACCATATAAAGCCTCCGCAGGGCGCATACAGCTTGTTTTGGCTTTGTATTACAAACACTTTTATTTTAAGCTACTGTGGAAGCGAGTATCCTAAAATTTTATTATTCCGGTACCCCTGTCTCTGGTACAGGGATCAATGCGCTTCTGTTTGCCTTCAAACGCAATTATTCCCTCGTTATCTGTGGACGTTGGTCAACTTGGAAGTGAACCTGTCATGCGAAAAAGTCAAGTTCACCGCTCCAATGTTTATCCTTTGAAAACCGTAGAAAACCAAGTTTTCAATATGATAACTGCACCAAGTGACTGCATCCTTTCCGCCTTCTCACCTCATGTCCTTGAAACCATTCCCATATCTAAGAGCTGAAGAAAAACCGACTCAATATGTTTGATGGGGATGTATAAGTACATATTTGGTTTTGAAGCCGATGAATGTTGACTGTTTACTAGTAGTCCTTGATTCTCTCGCACCCCTCTCCGAACACCATACACTTTCCTGCGTTCTTTTTCTCTTTGGCATCTCTCCACATTCATCCTCCTTCAAAAAGACTGTGACTGTTATTGGTCCAGCATTAGGCTTACTTTTTGCCCCCTGTAACCAAAGAAACGACCTAATGGCTGGCTAATTACCGAAGTGCCCTGATATCTGCATCAGTACGCTCTCAAAGCCTTAGATGTGTGTTCCCTTATGGCCTTCTGTGCCGGTTATAGTAAACGCGTCATCTAAATAGGGGGGGGGGGCGGGCCCCGGGGCTCCTGATAGTCTGATCCCTCCGGAATCATTATAATTGCTGATAAAACTTATAAATGTTACTGGACTAGAATCAAAGAGACTAGATTCCTCCACATCTACAATAAATGTGAGGATAGAAGCCAGTTATCCTATGCGTAAGTACATCAAGATCCTGCTAGAGGTCCAAAAAAAGAATGAAAAACTATCATGTGTGTATCCGAACCCATCTAGGCTTCTGTATTTTCAGCACAGAGACCTAGCAACCAAGTTTCTTTGTTACTAGGCATTTTCACATGCACACCAACCATTCGTTTATTAGCATTGAGACTTCCCCAATCACACATAACATTAGTTTACTTTGACTAAATTTCAAGGCATGAGGTCCATGCCATAAGCTCAAATTACTCATTTGTATTTATTTATTCATCTACTTATCCATGTGTTAACTATTGGGCGCCGGAACGGAAGAAATCTAAACGTAGGGAAAATCTTCAGAGAAAAAAAGAATATTGTGGCACTGTGTCGATGAACATCTTCATGTCTTTCATGGCATTTCTAGCTATCAATGGCTTTTTAAAGAGGTCGAAGTGCACTCTCTCCCCCCCCCCCCAGCCAGCCAATATTCTCTTAAATGGGTTTTAGAACAGACTATGATTCTACAATGCTGTAACTTATTCTGAAAAAAGTCTCCCAAACCAGCTTTTAAGGCTTCTTCTCCGGCGAGGATCCCATTTTTCCTCCTGTACTCACCCCCCCCCCTCGTTTTGCTATCACCACTGATAAACTGGTTAGCTATTGTAACCGAAACCAACGATAAATTACCCATGACTAGTGTCATCCTCAATCGCTCCACTGCCAACGCTAGGATCGAAGACCTTCTGTGAACACGCACATTCCTAACCTGTAATTTGTCAGAATTGGAGTATATCTTCTATATTCCCTCATTTCTATTGTTGTGTTGGTTCTTCTTTGCTTTTTTCTATTCCGTGGAGAACCAGAACAGTGGCAGCGGCAGCTAGCCGCGTCAAAAAGGGGCGTGGCCTGATTTATGTTATCAAAAAATTAGCTTCCAATTTAGATTATTCAAAATAGGTGCTTATTGAATCGTTATTCAAGTGAGGAACTGAAAAAGAACTACCCGATCTATGCGTCCAGCAACGGTCTCTAAATGTTATATTAATTAAAAGGTGCGTGCAAAAGTTCCGGGGCAGTTCCATCTAATTTTTCAAAACGCCATAACTCGACTCAAAGTCAGCAATTTTGTTCTAAAAGCATTGGCATCTGCGCAATGTTGCCAATATGGCACAGAAAAGCACTCCGTTCATTAAAAGTTTTGCAGCAGAATTAAAGCCACAAAAGGATGAAATGGGGGTAGTCTGTTAGAGGCAGGTATAAGGAGTAATATAGGTTATGCTAGAATTTTGGAATGGCCAATTCCTTATACGGTTGACACGGCAACATGCAGGTGTGCGTTATCCCACAGCTGGAACAGACAACATATTTATGCCTGTGTCGGCCCTATGCTTGGAGTTTTCCCGTGATTACTTTAAGGAGAAGAAACTACTATAGGGCGATTATTGTGCATTCATTAGAAGACAAATCCATTGCAGATGAGTCACGTTGCTGACCATGAAAGGTCAAAATTCTTTTGAAGAAGTTAGTGATGGTTCGGCCATTTTTTAGGTGGGTAGCAGGAGCCCAGATTTTGGAATGACTCCCTCATATTGTCGTACCTGACCCATTCTCCATCAGCAACAGCAATTCTTCCATGAAACGATTGTTATTATAGAAAATCTGAAGGTCGAATATCTGCATACTTGCCAGTGTGGACGCTGGTGCTCTCCGCTCAATCACACAAAATCCATCTACTCACCTTCCTCTTCTTAACCATTTTTTCAAGTGACGAGACATTGTTGACTAAATTCACCTCATGTCTCGCGCAGTTTGCAGAAGGTCTGGTTCAACCTGCTCTTTCCTGGCGCTTTTGCGATGACCAAATCTCTGACCTACTTACGAAGCATTTTCCAGGCTCTCATCTCCACTCAGAATTCCTGGGGAGCTTCGAGCACCTGGCGTTTCAAAGAACATACTCTCCACAAACGCATTATTGATGCTATGGGTCGCTTCTCTTGTTGATCCTCTAGATTTGATTTCATAAAGCTAAATTCCCCAAATTATTGCACTGTTCGTAACATTGGTTTTACACCCAAAACAGAGCAACGCTGTGACGTAGACCTGAGCCAAAAGTGGCATTGGTAGCAGATGTTTCAGGATACAAGCATTCATGAAAACCGTTGCATGATATCGTAAACGCAAGTAGCAAAACGATGGTGAACGGTGAAATACCACCAACTGCCCTAGAACTTTTGCACGCATCTAATATAATATACAAATATTTGGAAATAATGTACCGCCAAGTTTTGAACAGAGTAACTGAAAGAAATGGAGTACTAACACACGAGCTTGTTATCTAGGCACGTTTATATATTGTAAAAACAGCTACTCAGACAAAATGTCGGAAGGGCCGCAGCAGAAAGAGATCGCGGTCGTGTGGTTAAGAAGCGAGAGACGTGAAGATAAAAAATTTTGGAAGAACCGCAGCAGAATGTTTTCTGCTGCGATCCTTCCGAATCTCGCTGGAGTGGCAGCAGAATAGATATGGGGTACGAAGGACCGCAGCGGAAAATCGCGAGGACCGCAGCAGAATGCAGGACAGAGAGTGAGCGTTATCATACCCTCCTTGTGTACGGGGATGCGACCAACAAGAATTCAGTGGTTTTGAACTTCGGATGGGGAATAGAGCGTAAGAGTGTGTCGCACCGAAAAGCCAGTGATCCCCAGCGAGGTTGTCATTTTTTACAACCATTCGGAAGGACCGCAGCAGCTGTTCGGAAGAAATGCAGCAGGACACAGGAAGGGCCGCAGGTCACCTGTCGGTTCCCTATAAATCGTCTGGGTATGGATAATCTATGATTGAGCACAATTAGTCGAATCCATAGGACCACTCTTACGTCTTCAGATCTCTGGCACCTTCAGCGAATGGTGCACTTGAGATATCTTGCTCTATATTCTTGGTAGTTATAGAAACCCTACAAGCTCCAAGAGTTTCAGACCAGATCAATTTTTCCGTCCTACTCTCAACCTATAGCAGTGTGGTCCTTAACTTAGTGTGCAACATTTTTCTTGTTCCTTTTTTGTTCCTTCACCTCGATCTCTGGATACATATAATAACTTCCCAAGTCGTACTGTAAATTTCAGATATCTGTGATACCCACAATGTCATTCTCCGATCCCGAGGAATTTCACAAGTCAGTAGCTTCTTCTGTTCATTACTGCAGTAAGGTAATCTCCAAAATCGTTTTAGTTTCGACAAAATCGTGCTGAGGAGCGCACGGCCAGGCAGAGGGAATATTCATAGGAAAGTCGCAGGCAACAATAGCTTTGTGACAAAAACAATCTATGACCCTGATAGCACGCTCAGCAAGGTAAACTACATAAATTTTGTGGAGATGAACTTCAGAAAAGTCCTTCTCTTCTAGAGGCACCAGAAAAGAGTGCTGGCCGACCAAACCGATGGCTTTTGCCCGGATGTGCCGTATTCTTTGAACAAGCACGAAAGGTGGAATAATGTAAGCTCAGATAGATTTCAACTATATTTACAGTTTTACAGAGATAATGTCTTTTCAGATAAGCGGCGTTGCTCTTCTTAACAATCAGAAATTGGGCTCACCTGAAAGAATTGTAATAAATAGATGTGACCTTCCTTCTAGTGGTGAGCTTTTTCGAAATACTGCTAGAAAATAAATACTTTCTTAATATCGTATGAAACGTATTCCTTATCTATTCTGACTACTCGCTCTTTTGCAAGTGTTGTCACTTTTCACGGGTTTTTTGGTGGATGACACGAGGTGCATCTGAGCTCAAAGATTTCTCTCGAGCTACAGATATGTCATGTTTTCGAACGTTGTAGCAGCTAAAACACCAAATGCATAGTGCTTATGCTTAAGGATGAGCCTTAAGCCTGCAAAGAAACCACGTGATTTATGTAGCTGTTCTCATTTAAGTTATTCTACAAATTTTGACTGCTCTTCAATTTTGCAGGTAGTTCTGGAGCTGATGCGATCAAAAGTGTGGACGTCATCGACGATGACACCATAGTGACTGTGTCGGCAGGAGGAAGAAGGAAACCGGTTCGAATTTGTTTGAAAACGACTAGTATCCGATTCGTTTTTAACAAGTAACACTGCCGTTATTTAGCTCAAATACTTCAATGGACAACTCAGGGAAAGAAGGAATCTCGACAAGGAGGAGCCCGAGCCGGCAAGGCTCCACTTCAGTATCACCACACCAACTACTTCCACCGCTTGCTCGACGAAAAAATCAAAACAAAGTGGGTGCGGTGGGCAAAATTCTTGCTAAAAGGTGGCAGAGGAGATAGAAAAAATATTTCTTTACTACACAGGGTGGCCGAAAAGTATGGGCTTCAAAAAAACATAAAACGTCACCTCTCTATTTCTGGCTACAAATATTTCATTTTTTCCGTTATGGCAGCTGTACAACCACGTGAAAAATCAAATTCACAAGGGATTTTAGAGTGATATTCTTGTTCTCCACTATTTCCTCCATGGAATCTCCAAAGGAGAAATCTAATGTGTTCACTTCTTGAGTGCAGAAAGATCATTAATTTCTGTTAAGGAATCCCCGTAACCCCTCTCCTAGGTGTCCAATGCTGTTTTGGCCTGGTGAGCTGAGGATTCTCCTTTTCTGAGGAATTGTGTTGGCATTTTTCCTTACCCATTGGACGAGCACTTTTCCAAGAATCCCATCTTTCTACAAAGTGGCGTGCTTTTTGTCGATTTTGCTCATGAAAATCAGAGATATCCTCGCATTAGTGATCACTGTTCCTTGAAGGCAGTGTGTCACCTCGTTTCGTGAGTTGAAAATACCAGTAGATTCTAGACCTCCTCGTCACGCTAATTCCAAAGATGTACGTCAAAGCTCATAAAAATGACGGAAACCTCGTCTTCGGAGGGTTCGAAAGTGCAGTTCACGGACCACCTGGGCGGAGCGGTCCGTGAATGTGCTGGCTGGCCGCCACGTCTGCAGTGTTGGCCAGCACGTCTAGACGTGTCCGATCGATGAGACCAATGGCTTCACGCGTCCACTCGGGTCGACAAACTGTTACAAAGCCAGTCCCGAAAAACGTTTAAAATTAGGGTTTAAAGACCTTTTTGTAACATTTTAGGTATATCGTTGGATTCAGCGTGCCGAGGAGATTCAGAACCTGGTAAAAGCTTAGACACGAAAACGAGGTGACACACTGCCTTTAAACCATTACAGCGCCTGTATGCAGGAACCCTGTGACGAATCCCTTTTCGGAAGAATGTTGCTCACTTTGCTTGATAAATTGGCGGTCCGTTTAGGAGCCATGGACAACCCAAATAAGAAAAAATTCTCTCATCAGTCCATAGAACACCTTCGGTGCTTCGCAACTGTCATACCCTCAACAACTTCCTCAAATCTGTAAACTGTGACAACAACGCTTAGATGTTGGCCTTGGGCATACAATCGCGGCAAAGCATCACCTTCTCTCTGACAATTGCTTAGACGGAAAAACGTGCAGAACTCGGACTTTTGGCCATCTTTTTCGCGCTCGCACCTCTACTTCAGGTGTTCCTCTTTCAAGGAAACCTCCTTGGGCCCACCGATTGAGGATGGCCTGGCTTTCTTTCCAGTTTGATATTCTCTTCAGCATTCCATAGCTTGATGATCTTCTGCGCTGTTTTTAAAAGAATTATGAAGTTCTCTTTCTTTTACTGTAGTGGACTCTCCGAACTGTGCGAAGGTTGCGATGGATTTGCGGTGCGGGCACGCTCAGATGACTTAAGAAATCCAACTGAGCTATGAGTCAAAAGGAAGAGGATTTCATGGCGTTTCTAAAATATGTAAAACAAAGGCGTGATGAAAGTCGAAAATATAAAAATGAGAGCGCCAAATAAGGCACCCATACTTTTCGGCCACCTTGTATTTTAGCCAATGTATGATTATTATATCTAGACTATGCGGTATTTATGATCTATCTCAGAAGTGGCCGATGTAGTGACTTTGTCTGCAATTACGACTGCACTGGTTCGATCGATGGGAAAAAACCGCAGGATGCGTGTGGAATTAGATTTTACTAAATGGCGGTGCTGCCACAAAAGAATGGAAGGGATCTAAATCTAAAAAACTGAAATCTAAATCTGCAAAGAATAGTAAGATGTTAATTGCAGCATACAAGACCTATGTAAGACCTATTCTAGAATATGGTACGAGTGTCTTTATCTGCTTTAAAAAATCGAACATTAAAAGGATAGAACGTGTACAAAACAACTTCACTAGAAGGCTATATCTAAGAATGAATGGATTCAACTACGAAAACATCCCCAGTAGCTCTGCCCGTAACAAACATCTTAATCTCAGCTCACTTCTGGAATGGAGAAACGTCAATGATCTGGTCATGATTCACAAAATACTAACTGGCATCACCACTGTCAACATCATGATTTTTTAAAATTCATCACTTCCACTACTACAGGTGATTTGAATAACACTTCTTTCCATAAAGCAGTTACACAAAGCACCACTATTTTGTTAATCGTGCAGGAACGCAGTATTTGAATCTCAGCAAAAATCATCGTATCCTATCAAAGCGAAACGATGCAGAAAACTGGCGAAACGATTTATTAGGTCATCAAATGTTTCCAATACTCTTCAATAGAATACACCGCTTGGTTCATGTACTATAGTTGCTGCTGTGATATGTAATATACATCATCTACATTTTCTTTTCTGCCCATATTGTCTCCCCATGTAATGAATAAGTAAATAAATAAATAAATAAATAAATAAATAAATAAAAAGTGTAAAAATTAGACCACTTGGTCGACACCATGAAAAGGTCGTAAATGCAGACAAAGTCACATCACCGGCCCTCTCTGAGTTACGAGGCTGTGACGTGCATAAATTGCAGAAGCACGTGCATTTCTTCCGGTAATAGTTGTTTTTTAGCAAACAGGCGTGGAGTGCTGATAGATAAAGAGGACTATTCTGAGGAAACCGACGATTCCGAAGAAATTATCGAGGAGGACAGCGATTGCGAGTTACCTAAAAATTCTCGGTAAATCAAGTAATTTCCTTCTAAATCCTTTTCTTCCAAAAATGTCCCGACTTTCAAGGAGAGTTACCCTTGGAGACTTTTTAACGACAGTGGAAAGAAATCCACCAACTGAGAAACGTAGAACCGACTCTAGAATTCCTGAAGATACCTGTACTAAGAAGGTTGGCGCTTACTACCCTATTGGAATGCCCCGCTAAAATCAGCTCAATTTTCCTTTTCAGCAACTTCTTACAATGCCAGCTAGTCTTGTGGATATATCGGAGGCTACAAATGCTCCTCATATCTTCGAAATTTTCGAGATCACTACACCTAAGATGAGCGAGGATGACCTAGAACAAGAGGCATGACTTCCCAGCTTCATCAAACTTTGTCAAGCCTTCAAAACCAAAATGAAACATGTAGTTAATTTCAGATCATAGCAACGGTGCCAAAATTCCACCACATAACATGGTTCGGTCCCAATCGCGTATCAATTACAAGTCGGCTTTTGGAAAAGCCAATCTTTGTAATGTTTTTCGAAGAGGAAAAACGTCGCAGGAAAATGAGGTGTGCATGTGAAATTTTCCCCTTCAGCACAAACTTGTTTACTATTATTTGGGTTTATGTTATGTAGGGCTTTTGTTTCTCTAGCTTAGAAAGTACGTAACTGTTTAGGATACGCATAAGTACGGACTCACAATACACCCGGGATGCGACGAGGGAACGTCTCCTTTATCTGATCAGGACAACAAGAGCGGAGGGTTTCGACCGTTTATACGAATGCTTAGAGGAATTCATTTGGAAGACAGAAAAAATGTGAGCTTTATGGCCTCCTTCCTCTCCTCAATATGACAACCAATGGCAGCTTTGTTTGCCTTTCGCAAAATTACCTAGTCTGTTTCGAATGCGACGATAGTTCATTAATCGTGTATATTACCTTTTTCTCATCACACTCTCCAATTTCTGCGCATTACCTCACTCTCTCCTTCTCTGCGGTGTCTCTATAACGGTCTTCCCACTAAAACAGATTATGGGCCAACTCTTCTATGGCAAAAATATCACAAACTTCTGGGAGTAGGCTCAAAAATAGCTGGAGACGGAGTGATTTCACGAACTATCAAGAAAACTTAGTTGCCATGTCCAGCGCTCAATAAATCTAAGGGAAGTGGGCTAATTTGGATAGTTTGCTTTGAGCAAGTCTTCAATTCCGAGAAATATTAGGGTGGTCAGAAAGTCTTGAGCCGTTTTGGACTTTTTTTGCGCTTTATTTTATTACTCAGCCCACAGTGGAATTTGCTCAACAGTATAATAGCCACAGTTAGTCAATGCTGTGCCCCACCTAATGGGCAGGTCAGCGGTCCCCTTTTCCCCAGGAATGGGAAGACTGGGAGCCAAAAAAATCGCCGACCTCCGTTTCAACATGTTCAACTTTGGTGAATTTTTTCTTAGCCAGGAATGCCTCGAGGGGATGAAATAAGTGACAGCCAGAAGTGGCAACGTCAGGAGAATACGGTAAGTGGGGAAGCGTGTCCCAACCCAGCTCCTCCTATTTTTCAGGGGTCCCTCAAGCAAAATGGGGCCTAGCGTCACCATGGCGTAGGTGTACAAAAAACTCGTCTTGGCCGTTTTTCTCGAACAGCATCCGCGACCTTCCTGAACTGATTGGCGTATGCGTTACTGATGACCTTGTATGTTTACGCGAGCAGCTTACAATACGACATTCCTGGCGAATTCCAGAGGTAGCAAAAGAAACACTTGTTTGGGTGGGGGTGCGATTTGGTGGATCTTCTGCTCGACGGAGCCACATGGCAAGATGTATGTTAGAATCGTAGAGGACACAACTCTCATCTCCAGTAATTAGTTATCCCAGAAACTCCTTTCGGTGTGGTCAATCAAGGAAAAACTGATCTTGGGTAGGAGGACCTCTTTTGGAATTGACGTCGTAATTAAAGTTAGGAAAGCCAATCCGGCTATATATGCCTACTATGGAGAAGCCCCGAGTTTGTCTACGATTACCACATGGTAGGTCATGGGTACCGATCAATAATCAAAAGTTCCGGAACTTTCAAAAAAAATCGGCTCAAGACTTTCTGACCACCCTAATATGTATTTTACATTGTTCACTGAGGTCTTCATTATGTTGATTTTCTGATCGGCATTCAAAAAATTCTCAACTTCATTCATGTTCAATGCAAAGGGACCAGTTCTCGCTTTTGCCGGAGATACTACCCTTTTGAGCAGAGATTGCGATGGCTGTGTAACCTATAGGAGCATCGCTCCTGAAAAATCTATTCGATAGCCACGTCCACCTCCCTCAATGTCATCTTAAGAGGACAGGTATGTTGTCCCATAGGTTCTTCCTTTCGAAATCCGACATGCCATCACGTTGGTGAAGAATCGTACAGCACCGGGCCCCGACCGGATTCGACCGGAACATCTGAAGAACCTACCGCCAATTCTCATTACTACCTTGGCTAGGCTTTTCACGCGGTACCTGTCGGAATGCAAGGTACCTTACCTATGGAAGATCAGCAGGACCGTATTGCTGTACAAGAAGGGAGACCCGCAGGATATGGGCAATTATCGCCCCATCTGCCTACTGTCCGTCGTCTACAAGCTTTTCACGCGAGTGATCCTCAATAGGATCGAAAGGACACTAGACGAGGGACAGCCGTGCGAGCAAGCAGGGTTTCAAAAGGATTCAGTACGATCGACCACATACACACCGTCACTAGACTCATCGAAGTATCGCGAGAGTATAAGATGCCCCTCTGTCTCACGTTCATCGATTTGAAGAAAGCCTTCGACTCTGTTGAGACGGAAGCGGTGTTGGAAGCCCTGGGCAAACCAGGGCACACCTACTCAATACATCAAGGTATTTCGTGAGCTCTGCAGCAACTTCACGGCCAGGATTTCTCCATTCTACGACGATATCACCATCGATGTAAAGAGAGGGGTTTGGCAAGGCGATACCGTGTCGCCAAGAATATTCAGCGCCACTCTCGAAGACGTCATGCGGAAACTGGAATGAGATAGCATGGGAGTGCAAGTCGATGGCCGGCGACTTAGCCATCTTCGCTTCGCTGACGACATCGTTCTTATAACACCAACCATCAGCGAAGCGGAACAGTTGCTGGCCGACTTCGAGGACGCGGGTGGAAAGATTGGTCTCCAACTGAATCTGACGAAGACGTGTTCAAGAAGAACGGATGGGTCCCGGATGCCCCATTCTCGCTCAACGGAACGACCATATCCGAATGTTACAGCTACATATACCTAGGTCGGAAAGTCAACATGATGAACGACCTTGCTCCAGAGCTGGGCAAGAGGAAACGAGCGGCTTGGGAAGCTTACAAGAGCATCGAGGACGTAGTGAAGAAGATGAAGAACACCAGGCTCCGTGCCCACCTCTTCAACACAACCGTTCTCCCTGCTTTGACCTACGCCTCAGAAACCTGGGCGTTGCGCAAGAAGGACGGTCAGCGTCGTCGAACGTTCCATCAAGAAAATCGAAGATCAGGGAAGCACACCCGCTTACGCCAAGTTGTGTAAGATTAATGGGCTGGACACGTGATGCGTTTTAACGACAACCGTTGGACAAGAGCCGTCAGCGACTGGACTCCACTGGACGTTAAGCGCGCCACAGGAAGACCACCGACCCGATGGTCAGACTTCTTCACGAAGTCCTTCAAGGATAGATACGATGCTCTCCGTGTCCCTCGAACGGACAGAATCCACGGGACAACTCCGGCTCGCGAGAGGGACAAATGGAAGGATTGCTGGTGCCCGCTCGGCATCAACGGGAGTCAAGGTGATCAAGGTGATACGGTCAAATTTCTTATGAAATGATTTCTAGAAGTGTTAGGATCTGTGGAACAAATCGAGCCCACTTTTCATGTTTTCAACTGTTTATATTTCGAATAGAATTCAAAGAAAATTCAATTGAAATCTCCCAGGGAATATTTTTCTCTAGCATTTTTGGACTCTTAGAGATCACTCATCTCAAATAGGCGTTTGGAAAAGCCTACAGCTCTGAGCTATTATCCAAATATTCGACCAGCACTAGAATCCTGTGGATCCCTAGTACTAGACCCCTTTAGATGCTTGGATTCTACTCGAAATTTATCAGATTCTGACCGGAGATTTCAACCACAGAATGGTAGAGTTGTGGAAAGAAAAATGTTAGATATCACCCTTAGACTCAACTAGAAATTTGGTCTATTTACCGCCACTAAAAACACACAGATTTTCTTAGAGGATAAATTAAAAATACAAGTGGATTATAAAGTACCAGTCTGGTGTAGATGGATTGATAAAATCTGCATCGTTCCACGCAGTTCTATCGCTCTCCTGAGAAACCCTTGATCCCGTAAGTGGTAGCTTTCCCCATATGAACGAAGTTATGCTCTTCCATATGAGCGAAGTATATGGCCGTGAAGAACTGAGTGTAACCAATTCAGGGCAAATGTTATGTTGAAATGATTTAGGCTCAACTGGTTGTTGTGGTAATTCAAGTGATAAGGGTCCACCGGTGTATATAAATGGAAAGGGAGGAGTGGTTCTTCTCCAAAGGAATGGGAAGAGAACACCGATACGAAAGAAAACAATGTACATCTAGGCGATTTAGATAGGAGGGATAGACCCGCCTAGCGAATTCCTATTACTTGTGGAAACCGGCGCACCCTTATCACACCGTTGGACCCGACTCCAAGCGTTTCCCCACTTTTGGATGCCGGCACTCCCTTATCACACCGTTGGACCCGACTCCAGGCGTTTTTCCACTTTTGACGCCGGCGCACCCTTATCACACCGTGGGACCCGACTCCAGGCGTCTCCCTACTTTTGGACGCCGGCGCACCCTTATCACACCGTGGGACCCGACTCCAGGCGTCTCCCTACTTTTGGACGCCGGCGCACCCTTATCACACCGTTGGACCCGACTCCAGCCGTTTCCCCACTTTTGGACGCCGGCGCTCCCTTATCACACCGTTGGACCCGACTCCAGGCGTTCCCCCACTTTTGGACGCCGGCGCTCCCTTATCACACCGTTGGACCCGACTCCAGGAGTTTCCACACTTTTGGACGCCGGCGCAGCCTTATCACACCGTTGGACCCCTCCCCAGGCGTTTCCCCACTTTTCGGCGCCGGCGCACCCTCCACACCGCGGTGCACTCACCGCTCTCCACTTCCCCATCCTTTAGAGCTTCTCTTCATTCTTTGAACCTCACCATACCCGTCCCTATCATCTTGTTGACCTCGCAATCACCATCACTGGCCAATCAGGGAATTTCGTTTCTGACACACACACACGTGACAGACGAAGTAAGCCCGTTATTATTAGTCATGATAGTATAATGAAAATAGAGGATAAATAAAGGGAAGCTTAACACGTAACTCTGGGAAAATGAAGGCACGATGCAGAAAAGGAAAATCGCCAGATTTCCACAAATCATCCTTGTCATGACTTATAATAACGGGCTTACTCTGTCTGTCACGTGTGTGTGTGTCAGTGTGTGTGAAACGAAATTTGAGGGCGTGGCCTAGAGTGAAGGAAATGTTCTACACCGGATCCACTGTTGCTGTAGGAGTGCGCCTGCGTCCAAAAGTGGGGAAACGCCGGGAGTCGGGTCCAACGGTGTGATAAGGGTGCGCCGGCGTCCAAAAGTGGGGAAACGCCGGGAGTCGGGTCCAACAGTGTGATAAGGGTGCGCCGGCGTCCAAAAGTGGGGAAACGCCTGGAGTCGGGTCCAACGGTGTGATAAGGGTGCGCCGGTGTCCAAAAGTGGGGGAACACCTGGAGTCGGGTCCAACGGTGTGATAAGGGTGCGCCGGCTTCCACAAGTAATAAGAATTCGCTAGGCGGGTCTATTTCTGCATGAGGGGTATGCATATCCTGTTTCGGCGGACCCTCCTACCTAAATTACCTAGATATACATTGTTTCCTTTCAGATTCGTGTTCTCTTCCCATTCCGTTTGTGTCTGAATGAACCACTCCTTCCTTTCCGTTTATATACACCGGTGGACCCTTATCACTTGAATTACCACAACAACCAGTTGAGCCTAAATCATTTCAAGATAACATTTGCGCTGAATTGGTTGCACTCAATTCCTCACGGCCACTAACTCCGCTCATATGGAAGGGCATAACTTCGTTCATATGGGGGAAAGCCACCACCTATGAGATCAAAGGTTTCTCAGGAGAGCGATAGAACTGCGTAGAAGGATGCAGATTTTATCAATCCATTTGCACTCTTGTGTTTGCTGTTAACGTGTAGTTGCGAGCGAAGCGAGCACCAATAGAAGCCTGGAAGTCCGGCGTCAGCCGGACGGCCAGACTGGTTTCCAATAATTCAACATTCTCAAGGAAGTAACAGAAGATATTAGTTTTCTGCATGGCTGATACGCCAACGCTATAAAGTTTCTTTCAGAGAACATGAAGGATTTGAGAAAGAGAGTCGCTGCGCCGTTTACAACGAAGGATTCTCAGCTGAAGTTAACAGCAGGATGATGGCTCCCCTTGTAAGTTCTTTCCGGTGCTTATCCATCTATTTCTATGAAATATTTGTGCTCCTCTTAAATTTTCTGCTTTACTCATCCTAACTATCATTATTTTAGACTGTCAAATGCAATGAACAAGATAAAATTGACTTCTTGAAGCAGTTCTATACCCAGGAAGGCTCTCAATTTGAGGATTATGGAGAAGTGGTGAGGACTATCACGAATGCTGGATAGCGTTTTGTTTCGGAAATCCCAGGTTATCTTCTTTTAAGGAGAATTCGACAAAATGCTGCTCTTGCCGCCTGACAAACAAGACGGACTTGTTCCGCTCTCATGACGGTATGATGTGCAGAGAATGCGTAGCCTCTTTCGTTACTGCTCAGCTTCGCAAAAAACAATTTCCCCTGGAAATACCAGTGAGAACAATTTTTTCACAACATAACAGTAGCACGACGTGTGCTCCGATCATTTATTCATTTGCAGATCGTCGCTTCTGCTGGAACGTCACCATTTGAGCTTCTATATGCAATTCTTCCAATGCCTGTTGTATCCTTGTTACTTGAGGTGAGACATTTCCCATATTTTGAAATAATGCCTGCCCTATATGGACTGTCATTTCCTGCTGGATCACTACTATATCTTCCTCTTTTTCTTAGCGTTTTTCTCGTTTCGCAGCGGGGTCCGCTTTGCTGATCCTTCGACGCCAGAGTGCTGTCGTGCGCTTGGTCTGGATGGATCCTAGTCGTCTTGAGGTCAGCGTGTAGGGTGTCAAGCTATCGTTGCTTTGGTTGTCCTTTAGGCCGCTTTCCTGTTACCTCTACGTCGAAGCCAATCCTGAAGGCTTTGCCGCCATTGGCACGAAAAACGTGACCAAACCATCGCAGACGCGCCCCACGGAGCTTGCTATCGCAACTACCTCAAATCGCTGTCCTATGTCCTGGTTGCACATGCGATCTAGTTGCGTAATGCCACCCATCCACCGCAGCGTCCTCATCTTAATGATACTGATTCGGCGTTCCATTTCCTTAGTGGAGGGCCAGCACTCGGCACATACAGCGCGACAGGACGTATGAAGTGACTGACACGCGAATTTTTCTGCCACGCGGGATCGTTTGGTCAGTACCTCAAACTTGGATAATTAAACCTTCTATTATTAAAACAAATATAACAGTTTTTTGTAGCACGAGAAAAGTTGAACAAATGTAAATCAATATGTACAAAAAAGATAACGAGAGTAATACCTCGATTAAAATGATTTAGGTTGACAAATCAAATGAAGGAAAGAACCAACTACGAGCCTCCAGCGACGCGAGATGCTTTATACGCGCAAGCTATCGATTAACATAATGATTAACATGATCATATTTGATTACTCAATAATTCAACTATCACAAATATACTTAGTCGTTCGACGACAACGTACCACGGTACGGTAGATCTTCGACTTGAGCCGGTCTGGTATGTCCTTGTCGCACAGCCCACCAGTTTGTGAGCGCCACTTCAACCACGCAGCGGTGACACGTGTGGTGATCTCATGGGCGAGACTGCCGTCTGATGAAACCACTGAGCCGAGGTATTTGAACGTAGCGGCTCGCGAAAGATTCGTGCCATTAACATTGATAGTGCCGGACTCGTGTTCGTCGGGGGTCAAATACTCGGTCTTCTTAACGTTGAGGCGGAACCGTGCCAGCTGGCCACTCCACGCTTGCGTCTGTTCGGATGCTAGCATCACGACATCATGGATCACTACTATATGCTCTACTGAAATACACAGATTTGAGAGTTGTACTTATCCCAGTACTTGCGTTTGAAATTACCACTAAATTCACTAGAGAAGGCGTCTTAAAATGAACTGAGTACAGGGTAGGAAATCATTGAAATTAAATTCCAAGTTGGGGATGGAAATCTGACCAAAATCTCCATATACTGCTTACTGTTTAGAAATCCTTCGCCTTCTTCAAGTGCCTAGACTTTCCTTATATGGTGTTTGTACGATGTCCGCACTGCCTGGCACCTCTTGCTTTGGCTGAAAAAAGCGGTAACACCAATTTGTGTCTACTACATTATTTTTTTTTTCAAAATAATATTTTATTGGCTACTAATGAACCACGAACAACCAGAGGTGTTCAGATTTTAATTGCTGCACATGTGCTGTCTGTCGATGTTCATGGTGCTACCTCTGCAATTGTGAGCCTCATTGGCCAATGAGCTGTGAGCAATTCAAACGCTGGAGCGACCGATGGGATACTCAGTGTATGTTTGTACCTCATACGATCGACATATGACTTTCAAAATTTGGCCTTTTGTTGGCATGACTTTTTTTATTGTGGAGAGATCTCAGAACACTTCAGAATCGTCCTAACGATATTCACACAAAAAAATCTCCAGAAGCCCCTGATCACAATGATGTACGTGATGTGGACGGAGCCAAAGCATGACTACGGGCAGAGTTTGGCACAAGCTTAGCTCGAGCAGAAAAAACTACGAAGTCCCTTTTGACCTAGCCAAGAATCTACGAAGCCCCCATTGTAAACAAGTTGAAACAAGTTTGTGGGAATAACGTTGGTTTTTTGCTTCCAATCAGACTTTGACAAAGACTTGACTCAAAACAAGCGGGGCTTCGTAAGCGATGAGGATCCGTGCGGAACCTGTCCTTCTATGAGTGCTGACATCAGCACAGGTGCCATAGGGGTGAGAACGCCCCTGCCAAAGTGAAGGGGGTTACCGGGCAAAAAGTGAAGGGTGTCGACCGGGGAGGGGGCCTTTCTGCTTCCTTTTAGTAAGAGTTGTGGTATTGGTAAGTAAGTGTCAATGCCCTATCCATTGATGTAATACCCCACACCGCTCAACAGTTTCATGAAACCGTACGATAGCGATGAGTCATCGCTATCGTGCTGCGGATGCTCTAGGATACTGCTTTCAAATGAGGAGACAGCCATTGATTACATGAATGAAGATAGTCCTCAGCACACCTTCATGATATGGTCCACTCATACATACACAACTGCACAACATCTCTTCTCTCCTACATACAAAAATTTGATACTGAAATTACACCTGCTTTTGAGCTATTTTTGTATATTACAGCTTTATTCCTAAAACTGAAACTTAGGAGTGAAGGGTATCTACGTCCTCCTCCTCCAATCCCCTAACTGTTAAACCACATCTCGTTTCATGTGGTTGCGTGTCTTTTTCTGTGAAGGGGGGTGAGAATGTTTCTGAAGCGATTCTCATCCCATGCGCGCGCCTCTCTTCCCTCATCGCACTATCTCGCCATTTGTCTAACAACGAGCACGACAATGCCCCGTTGTTTCGGCTCACCCACCCTATTTTTCAACCAGAAAAGGGTTTCCCCCATACATTCGTATATGGGCGGAAAGCGCATCTATTCTAGTATGTATACATGTAAATACTTACCACTTCCCGGAAACACAAGACGAAATCCTTTGAAAAACACCTAATTTGTAGAGTTTTCGACCGTCCTGTTGGTGCTACTTTTTTGCCTGCTCATCTCACACTAACTGTCACACGTCATATATGAAAATGAAGAGAAAATCTTTGCAATTTGTGAAGGACTATCCTCTTTTCGGTTAGTTCACGAACTTTTCCATAGTGATCTTAGAAACATACATGCTATGTTTTTCATACCCTTATGTGTTCAAAAATTTCTCCGCAAACATGCCATCTATCGCTTCCCACTTCTAACATGTAAACTCTATTAGGTTTAAGCTTCAATCAGATACCCTTCACTCATATCTAATTCTTTATCCTTCACATAGAAATTCGCTCGTCATTTTCCCTGTCTGCGGCAATGGTCACATTGCGCGCTCCATTCAACACTAACGTCATTTCGATTCCTGACTCCTTTATTCACATGCACAGAAATAGAATCGATCCTCTATCATTGAATTTGTTCAGTTTCACTTTACTAAACTTTTGATTTCTTCACTTCCTTGTCTTCTGTAACTGGTTTGGTGAAGGGGGTCTATTGGCCCCCTGCCAAAGTGAAAGGGGTCTGAGCCTTGGCTCGGACTATCGCACCTATGGACATCAGTGCTGTAGGCAGAATTTTCGCATGATAACCGGTCAAACTCGTTTTAAAATCAAATAATTCCAATTTCCTCTGGCAGTTGGTGCTAGAGTTGCACTCGTAATCTTACTACAATGTTCAAGTAGGGTCCGTTCAATACCAACAGTGCTGTGAGTACTGCAAGTCTTTCAGGTGTAACTTCTAACAAAATCAATTGGATCAAATTATCTTTCGTGTATATCACTGTCATCTGAAGCTTCTGGAGATTCCTCTGATGAAAGACTCTAAAAAAACTACTCTGAGTTGGGACGGTACCTACGAGTGTGGAGAGGTCTTAGAAGCTATGTAGGCATTATCAATAAATTATTGCTAGTGTGCTCTTTTCGTAAAAATTATTTCAGCTATTGTATAACAACATGTTTCTTCTCTCAAATTCTTCTTTGTTTCCAGATCTTTTCGATAAGTATTATTTGAAGACGGGAGAGGAGAATCTAGGACTATGTTGTGACTGTGATTCTGTTTTCCATGTTCGTCTATAAGTATTTTAGAGTCCACTCCATTCAGTTGATCAGATCTCAAGTTTGCAACCGCTATTTTAGGTAGAAAACGGCTTTAAGACCCCTTTGCGCTGTCCACGCTGCATCTGGCATTACTATGACGATGGTACATATCGCCACTTGCATGGTTACGATCCTGTTCTTACATCTAGAATGCGAAAACACATTATCGCTCTGGCCAGTGATATTGAATATTGCGATGAATGTGTAAGTTAAAGCTACCTGGATTTTCCATTATTACATGGATAAACATTGGTCTTTTTTCATTAAAAAAACTCTTTCTAGAGATTGCGAATTACAAGAGCGGTCCCAGGAAAACGACTCATTAGAAAGGATTTCGCGATGGTAAGTAAAGTATGATTATGTTCAGTAACTTCAAAATCGAATTAATCCTAAAGTTAAGTGGAGCTCTCGTATTATTAATGTCTGTTCAGTTTTCGTTTTATGCATGAACTTTATACGAAAACTGAACATGGAAGTAGGTCTCCTCCTTCACTCATCAGTAACGGGAAATAAGGAAACCTACTAATTTTGTTACTAAAGTTATGCCTAATATGTGCACATATTTCTGAAATATGCCTATTAAATGTTCGGGTTTTTTTGTTCAGGTTTGTTCAGGTTTTTAAAATAAATCTGTTATGATTTAAGCTCTGCACGGAGGCGAGAATCCAGAGATTCAGCACACAAAAGATAGAGCAGTTTAACAAGAGTGTGGCAAGATCCTTCCCACTAAAATCAGAACGATGCAGACTGAACCATTTAAGAAAGACGGTAGAGCCTATCTCAATTTTCCCGTGCCTTCCTAGTACTGCATTTCCTAGAGTTGTTCAGGTCTTGTTCCTGGTGGAGAACTGCACAGCATGGATCTACCTTAATATGCCCAACGACTGCCAACACATGAGGACAGCAGTTTCGCAGCTTTTCCATCAACTTCTCGCCCTGGAATGGCAAACCTCTGCTGACCGGTAGGTTACATAGAGTTCCTTGTCTAGCAGCGATTCATTGGGTCAACGACTGGTTTTCAGAGATGATATCGCCTCGAGAGTCGATCAGCTGGAGAAAGCAACGAGAGAACTTATTTCCATGTTCCAAGAACATATCAATAGGGTATAAATAGCGATTGAATCACTGAAAGTTTTGACTCTGAACATCTGCGTGGAATTTTCATAGCTGCCTGTCTTCATGTTGTATAGGGTGTGCCATAAGTTCTTGCACACCATATTTAGTACCACTACAGCAATGGAATTCAATGTAATGGCGTGACTTCTGTGGCCACGCTAAGCCAACTCAATAGCAGCTTAAACAACTTATGAGATCGGGAATTTCTCAACAATTGCTTTTGTAACAGCTCAAAGTCGAGTGGGAGACGCACCCATCACGGCACGGAGGCACTATGTCATCTTAGCACTTTTCAAGACAGAGCTGTTCCATTCTCATCAGAAAGATGGTGTAAATATAGAAATCATAGGAGAATTCTGAGGTGAGAACGGAATTCCGTTTTCTCTCTTCCTTCAAGAATTTCATCAGGTTTTTAAAAAGATGCCTGGTTAGAGCAAATTTTCTAAGATTTTTGTGGTCCACAACACCAACGTCAAGCTCAGTCTTATTTGAACAGCATTTTAGGTGAGAAGAGGCCTTGCTGCACTAAATTAATACTGCACAGCTCAAGCGTAACGTCGCAGTAAGACTCAAAATCTGCTCATGGAGCAAGCGCCTCTACTGAAGTGGTGCGCGGAGGAAATCCTGTGCTGAGATCTAACTTTCATGCAGCACTAATCTGAATCCGATCAACTGTTGCATGCTAACGGTGTTGAAGGGCAAATCTAGGGCTACATTATACAGAAGTATGAGCTCGTGTCATAAAGCTGAGGCTAAGCTTTGGAAGGATTCATACAAGAAATACAACCGTGCCACGATAGGTGCGCCTCCCACTCGACTTTGAGCTGCCACAAAAGCAAATGTTGATAAATTCCCGATCTCATAGGTTATTTATGCTGCTATTGAGTTAGCCTAGTGTGGCCATAGAGGTCATGCCATTATGTTGAATTCCGCTGCTGCTGTGATACTAAATATGGTGTGCAAGAACTTATGGCGCACCATGTAATAAACTACAATTGAAAAGACTGATGCTCATGTTTCTCCAATGTAAATATGTACGAAAGATGAATATTTTAGTGGGTTTGGATGGTAGAAGGTGAGTGCTGCATAAACACTGTGTCAAATTTTACAAGAAATTAGCAGAAATAAGTGCTGTTCCCCACATTTTCGAATTTTCATGTGTGAGGAACCGAATTGGTGTCAGAGCTTCGTTAAGCATTTCGGCCATATCTTTGAGCTGTGACCATGAATTCTTCTGCAGTGCTGCAGTGCAGCCTTTGCAGAAGCCAAATTTGTTCTTGATTTTTCTCGAAACTGCTAATTTCACGCATCTGTAGTACTACAGAAATGTGAGTGAGAACATATGCAGTCTCAGCTTCAACACAGGTGCCAAATTTTCTATTGTTGTTGGTTTATCATGAGCAATTTCTTGACTTTGAAAGTTAAAAAGGGCTTTCTGCAGCTGTGCGAGATTGGAACAGTTGGCTCCTCCTGCCTCATAACAAACCAAAAATCCTCATTTTTCACATCATTACCACAACTCCGTGAAAATCTGCAAATCTACCAATTTTGTAGTGACAACTGTGAAAATTCGCATTTATAGTATCCTAATGCCTGCGTAGCTTTCGCTCTCCAGCAAGTAATTTGCAACCATCTGGCACTTGCCTAGTGTGCTACGTTGAAAAACCCTACACTTTACTTTTTTATTTACTATTTTTAGCTCAAAGTGAAAGAGGGGTTTTTCCCTCCCTGTAACATTGTTGAAAATAGAAAATCAGTGCAAGCACCACAAAAATACTCATGTATCTCTGCAGACAAGGCAATTTAAAAGCACAAAAAAATTCATACAATCTCAGAATTATTACTTATAGTAAGTTCCACGTTCTCTTATCTTGAAACCTGGGCATGCTAGTAATAGTAGCAATGATAATAGTATAGTAATAATGGTAGTAATAATAATAATAATGATAATAATAATAATAATAATAATAATAATAGTGGTAGTAATAGTAATAATGTAAGTACTATAAGTGCATGCATACCATACCATGCATGCACTTATAGTACTTACATTATTACTATTACTACCACTCATAATTTATTGCTATTACTACCACTCATAATTACTTATATTCACCTCGGAGAATGTCTCAAAGAGTCTAAGGACTTAGGACAGTTCTTAATAAGTTAAAAGATGACCACAAACGCTTATTATTAAAGAGCAATAACTGAGCCACACATTGTACTAGATTAATTCTCGCAACATTGACCCGTAGAGTCCTAAATATCATTTCACCCAATCGTGACCTACATGAGCGAGCGAAGAAGCTAATAAACAAGAAAAGTAGCTGACATAGCCAACAACTGATTGTGGGGCAAAGTGCCGAAGGGATATATTGTCACATCAAATACGGCACAGTCCTAAAGGCAAAATGCCAAAACTGCCTTTGGAACTATTGGCGTACACGGTCCATGTCAGTTCCAGGTCAGTACACCACAAATAGGTTGCACATTTAGTGTAAGTATGAGAAATATTATACTATGCTCTCTCAACATAGCGGACTGGGATAGGTGCCAGATGGCTGCAAATTACTTGGTGGAGAACGAAAGCTACGCCAATATTAGGATACTAAAAATGCGAATTTTCACAGTTGTAACTTAAAAAATTGGTAAGATGAAATAATAGTGTAAAGAATGAAGATTTTTGGTTTGCTTTGGGACAGCAGGCGCCAATTGTTCCAATCTCATACAGCTGCAGAAAGCCCTTTTTGTATTTTAGAGTCAAGGAATTGCTCATGATAAAACCAACAAAAATCGAAAATTTGGCACCTATATTGAAGCTAAGATTCCATAATTCACTCACATATATTCATATTTAGATGGAAAATCAATGGGAAATTCGTCAATTTTCCCATCGAGGCCCCCCAAAGTAGATGAAGACCTGGAAAATTAAAACTCTGGCAAAAGATAGAGATGTCGTCCTCTATGGTCATGTCGAAAATCACCTGCTGATTTTGAGTCAGAGAACTTCAGCACGATGTCTAATTCACCCTAGCTTTAAACAAACTGGCGGGCCCTGCAGGCATCGTCGTTCTTGCTGGCAGTCTAGTGCGATCGGATAAGAAAGCACATCGACTTCAAGGGTGTTTTAGTCCTAATTTTGTGCTTATCATGCGTTCCTTTTGTGTCTTCTTCCTTGAAACTGCTCAGTGTACGGAGGAAACAGGGGGGGGGGGGGGGGTCGTGAAAAGGTGGGGGTTGGACGAGGGGGGTCGCATTGAGGGTCGCTTTTTCATATCGTTATGCTTTACACTGTATGTAAGAGTTATGGATAAGCAATTACTATAATACATGGGCGGGTGGAGGAGGTTTTCCCACAATTCTCCATTCGGATGTGTGGAAGCAATACCTTTCACATCTCAATTTTTCTTACACCTTTGGGCCAGTGTTGGCACAAGAGCTTGGATCCGGATCAGGGCTGTTCGTTAGAAAAAAATCAGATTTCGTTAATCCGTTACGTTAGGCCAGATATGGCCGTTACGCATTAATGCGTTAATCAATTCGGTAATCCACTAGTTCGTTAGAAGACGGACTTTCGAACATTTTGATACGTTTCATCAGCTTGAACAAGCAGTCGAGTTCCCTGACTGATATTAAAAGCAAATAAGCTGTAGATTCTTCTGGCACTGGTGTATCAAGATGGAACCATTTAAAGGATAATTTCTCTTCAGAAAAAAAACTAACATGTCGTCAAACCAATAAAAGAAAGTCAAATGGATGAGATTCTTTAGCTAGGAGTTGAGTTATTTTACTTCACATTTTCCACACTAAATCTTTGACAATAAGAACGGAGGAGGACCCTTAAAGGCGGCGCCTTAATTTGGTCGTCTAGATTTAGCTGTGATTCTAGGTTTCCTGCGTTGGTGAACACGAATACACTAATCAATTTTGCGGAAAACGCGAGTCTGAAAACACCGTTTCGGGCCTTGAGGAAAGAGTGGCCGAGTTGGCAGTTATAGTTCGCCCTTCATGCAACAACTCATCCTGGGATAGACGGCTATCTATCTAGGCTCCTATATTTCGACGTTGATAATGCTGATGTCTACGACGGTGCAAGTTATGTAGGTTTGTTAGAGCCATTATTCAGAGACCTAAACACTCAAAATCTACGAGAACTATGGTGGGTACAGCCTTTAAGTCCCTAGGCTTTACAAGAGAAAGTGAGAGACTCGAAGGACAAGGCGCTTAGGGGTACCTCAGTATCCTAGTATAAGTATGCTATGGTGCAAAAAGAGCAATTTTACTAAGTTTTCTACAGTCAACCTGGTTGTTGTATCCAACATAATGAAGCCTGCTGTTGACAGAGATTCTCGCACTCAGCTGGCGGTGGGGGAAGGTATTTATACGCCAGCATTTTGATATGAGGGGATTTCGAGGTGTTAAAGGAAGGGGTCCACCTCATTTTCGTGGTTCAACAAGCAGGAGATTCTGTATCTATTCGACACGGTGGTTCCAATGGTATACATAAATTGTCTTAGAATGGTCTATAAACCCGTCTTTCAGGACGGGTCTGTAACAGTTTGCCAACCCGAGTTGACATGTGAAGCCGTTGATCTTATCGATTGAACACGCCAAAACTCGTTGTCCAGCGCTGCAGGCGTGGCACGCAGCCAGCACTGCTTGGAGCGATCCGCCTCCGGGCTCCAAAAATGTAGCCAGTTCGACCCTTTCGAAAACGAGGCTTTCGTCGTTTTTGAGCCTGTTGATGTACATTCCTAGGACCGACATGGCGAGAAGTCTAGGATATGTTGTAAGTTCCAACAGGCACAACGAGGTGGCCCCTGCCTTTAATATCGCTCCTCCAATACTCCCGGGGAAAAATAATAGAGAATAATGGCTTCTGCGGAAGGTATTCATCCACTTCCTAAAATATTTGCAGTTTTATGAAAGTTCTCATTAGTATATTTAACTCAATAATTATACAACTATCACCACCGCCATAGCTTAGGTGCCTTACTGCAGATCATATTTGACTATCGTCGTGATTACGCATATAATCTGATGTTCATTGCGAGAAAGATGTATAAAGCGAGAAGAGTAAGCCTTTCAGATACTACATTGTCCACTAACGAAATAGATCCCAATGGATTTTTGGGGGTTTCCGCTAATTCGTTATTTCGTTGCGTTAAGCCAAATATGGCCGTTATGCGTTAATGCGTTAATTTGTTACCTTAGTAGCGCACAGCCCTGGTCCGGATGTTTCAGTGATATTAATTAACTTGTCAATAATCCCAAATTCAACCTTTATATTTCACGTATCAACATGTTACCCCTATGAGACGTTGCCTGCACCGAACTACTATCCATTGGGAATCAAACTCATGAGTATAGGATCACCCGACCTCCAATTCTGCATCGGGGTCCTGGCCTGTACAGATAGTGGTAGGGCATGTGCCTCACAGAGAGATCTTCTCGTAAGCTCCGACTGGTTCTCATTCATTCACACATTAGTACTAACCCACTTATTTCATCTCCTCTCCAAATACACGCTATATTGAGTAGAGCTGTCCACAATGCATTATAACACATTAAGAGTAGCCGAGATAACAGCAAAAAGGACGGAAGAGCGGGCTATTGAGGCTCAGAAGAAATACGACACACAAAAATAGTTGGCGGTATTCAAAACTCTCATCGAGCATCTTTCGAGAGAAAGAATTATGAAGAAGGTACTGACGACTCGCTTACAACTTTGAAAGGAAGCCAGTATGACAATGAAGCGGAAAAATGGGCCATTCAATCAGCCGGTGCTGAGGACGAGGAAGTGGAGCTGCGTTCCGACACTTATCACGTCTTGCCAGGTGTGCGGGATCAGAGAAAAAGAGTATGTTTAGCGGTGGTTCAGTTAAGAGCTCCCTAATCTAACACAAAGGGGGGGGGGTGTACCCAGTAAAGACCCACTTTACACAAAAGAGGAGGTAGGAAAACTTTACAAAAAAAGCGAATAAAGTAGGAGAAATGGTTATAAAGGAAATCCTACTACTAAATCCGGTCGCCTCCACTTGATCGGTCCCGCAATTCTTCTTTCTTCTGATCTTCTCGATCTTCTGACTGCACGCGGTCGCGCGATTTCAAATAGGCTTCTCCCAAATCCAATGACACACAACGAATAAGCAGCGTAGACAGATTCGAGAATAACATGCCTTTAACCGGGCGCCAACAACCTCAGACTCGGGTAATAAAACTCTTCATTATTAACGAAAACAGTAACGAACACGAGTATGCGAATATGCAAATTTTATGCAAACATGACAAACTTCAATTCAGCAATGCAACAGCCTGATCTGACGCGATGAGAACAAAACGTGAGAACGAAATATGAGAATAAAATATTGGGATGATGCTTTCTTCTTCTTCTTCTCTGAAAATGCGATCTCAAAAAGTATTCAACTTATGGGTATGAGAACAAAATCCGAAACTCTTCTTCAGGAGAAAAGATACGACACTGCCAATCTACATACAAGGAGTTTGCGCCAATGGCAATATGTAACTAAACACATTTTGGATCACGAATGAATGGGCTTTTGCGCACAACCTGAGTGAGACGAAATGAAGATAGACTGAGCTTCTCACGCCCCCTTCTTCGCGCGGGACATTTTCCCGCATCTTCTTGTGATCTACCTTCCGTGAGCGTTCCGAGCACACCAGATGAATCGGACCTCGAATATAGCTCTGTTGGTGGAGATTTCGAACTAATTTTTGCTACATAGCAGCATGCAACACATACAGACCAAAACAGCATCACATGATGTGTCCCCTTAACCTATTGACGACCGCGCCCATTTTTGCGTGTCTTGCGCGTGGGACCAACGCCCCTTCCAAGAGTGCGGTGCCCGCGGAGTTCCACACCGTTACGATAAGATAATTAGGACTAAAACAGATCTTTTTGCAGAAATAATTTGAAATCTAGTTCCAGAAGATTACTAGTATCATCGGACCAAAAAAAAGGAAGAATCTAATCGCTTTTGGATTCCTTTTTCATTTCATTTTTTGTGTAGTGGATTTCCATCCACTACACAAAAAATGTCCAGCAATCGAAAATCTGATCCTTTTCATGTATTTGTCGCAATAAAGGAGAACTCTTTCTTGAACCACAGTTGTTTTAGACCTTTTTAGGAAGTACTGTACACATTTTACATGGAAATACTACTATAAAATAGCTCGAAAATAGGGTCCAGTACTTGATAATAGGGGCGCGGCTCAACGGTGAGCCGCGCGGTCGCCAGTGGGTTAAAGGCCACGTCGAAGACCGGGGACGCTACGTCTTACGCTAAGTCAAGTAAGCTCAGTTCCGAAGATGTTACCGTTTCTTCTGTATGCACCTAATATTTACAGCTATTCAAACTCTTCTCTGAATATATGCTCAAGTCTCCCAATGCGAATATTGGCCGAGCCAAGATTCACAATCGGAGGTATTTTTAGCACATTTGTGTAAATTTTCGTGTTTCTAAGCAAACATTTCCCTAAGAACTCAGCAAGATGACGACAACACGCGTGCAAGTGCATGCGGACTCGGCTATGCAGCGCTTAGTGAGTCATCGCACAGTGGTTTTTCACGAAGTATTGCACAACGTTGCGCATCGATTGCTCGAGGTTCATGTGCTAGAGAAGAATGGAAGAAATGAACCATATAAAGCCTCCGCAGGGCGTTTACAGCTTCTTTTGGCTTCGTATTACAGATACTTTTACTTCAAGCTACTGTGAAAGCGAGTATCCTAAAACTTTATTACTCTGGTACCCCTGTCTCTGGTGCAGGGATCAATTCGCTTCTGTTTGCCTTCAACCGTAATTATTTCCTCGTTATCTGTGAACGTTGGTCAACTTGGAAGTGAACCTGTCATGCGAAACAGTCTTTTCACCGCTCCAATGTCTTATATTATACATTTATATTATATTATATATCATTATATTGCCTTATATCCAACCTTCTCTTCGATCTCACCCCAACCCCACTCAACCATACCACACCCTTTCGTAAGCTTTTATATGATCTCACAATCACCATCACTGATCAACTGTAGAATTTCGTAACGGTTTGACACACATTCATACTTAGATACTGACACACATGTAAACAGGCTTAGCCCGTTATTATAAGTCATGATATTTGGTTTTGAAGCCAATGGATGTTGACTGTTTACTAATAGTCCTTGATTTTCTCGCACTCCTCTCCGAACACCATACACTTCCCTGCGTTCTTTTTCTCATTGGCATCTCTCCGCATTCATCCTCCTTCAAAACAGATTATGACTGTCACTGGTCCAGCAATAGGCTTACTTCTTGCCCCCTATAACCAAAGAAACGACCTAATGGCTGGCTAATTACCGAAGTGCCCTGATATCTGCATCAGTACGCTCTGAAAGCCTTACATGTGTGTTCCTTTATGGCCTCGTGCCGTTTATAGTAAATGTAAAATAGGGGGGAGGCGGTCTCATAGTCTGATCGCTCCAGAATCATTATAAATGCTGATAAAACTTATAAGTGTTACTGGACCAGAATCAAAGAGACTAGATTCCTCCACATCTACAATAAATGTGAGGATAGGAGCCAGTTATCCTATGCGCCAGTACACCAAGACCCTGCTAGAAGTTCCAAAAAAAGAATGAAAAACTAGCATGTGTGTATCCGAACCCGTCTAGGCTCCTGTATTTTCAGCACAGAGACCTAGCAACCAAGTTTCTTTGTTACTAGGCATTTTCACATGCACACCAACCATTCGTTTATTAGCATTGAGACTTCCCCAATCACACATAACATTAGTTTACTTTGACTAAATTTCAAGGCATAAGGTCCATGCCATAAGCTCAAATTACTCATTTGTATTTATTTATTCATCTACTTATCCATGTGTTAACTATTGGGCGCCGGAACGGAAGAAATCTAAACGTAGGGAAAATCTTCAGAGAAAAAAAGAATATTATGGCACTGTGTCGATGAACATCTTCATATCTTTCATGGCATTTCTAGCTATCAATGGCTTTTTAAAGAGGTGGAAGTGCACTCTCCCCCCCCCCCCAGCCAGCCAATATTCTGTTAAATGGGTTTTCGAACAGACTACTATTCTACAATGCTGCAACTTATTCTGAAAAAAGTCTCCGAGACCAGTTTTTAAGGCTTCTCCTCCGGCGAAGATCCCATTTTTCCTCCTGAACTCACCCCCCCCCACCTCGTTTTTCCTCCTGTACTCACCCCCCCCCCCCCCACCGAATAGATTTGTGTGGGGAACGATTCGGAAGAACCGCAGCGGAAAACCGGAAGGACCACAGCAGAACGCAGGAGAGAGAGTGAGCGTTATCATACCTTCCTCATGTACGGAGCTCAGTTTTGCAGCGACCAACAAGAATCTCGGAATTCAGATAGGAAATAGGGCGTATGAATGTATCGGATCGTAAAGCCACTGACCCCCAACGAGGTTGCCATTTTCTCTGAGGGTACCGCCGCGTGGTGGTCCCTCGAGAGTGAACTGGTTGCGTGAGGAATTTCTGCGAAATTGGTGCGCACATCCCCGTAGCCATTCGGAAGGACCGCAGCAGCTATTCGGAAGGAATGCAGCAGGAAACTGGAAGGACCGCAGGTCACCTGTCGTTTCTCCTGGTATTCTGCTGCGGCCCTCCCGAAAAATCGTCTGGGCATGCAAAATCTACATAGGATTGACTACAATCAGTCGAATCCATAGGACCACTCCTACGTCTTCACATCTCTGGCACCTTCAGCGAATGGTGCACTTGAGATATCCTGCTCTATATTCTTGGCAGTTATTGAAAACCTACAAGCTCCAAGAATTTTAGACCAGATCAATTTTTCCGTCCTACTCTCAACCTATAGCAGTGTGATCTTAACTTCGTGTGCAACATTTTTCTTCCTCCTTTTTCGTTCCTTCACCTCGATCTCTGGATACATATAATAACTTCCCAAGTCGTCGTGTAAATTTCAGATATCTGTGATACCCACAATGTCATTTTCCGATCCCGAGGAACATTACAAGTCAGTAGCTTCTATTCATTATTGTAGTAAGGTAATCTCCAAAATCGTTTTAGTTTCGACAAAATCGTGCTGAGGAGCGCACGGCCAGGCAGAGGGAATATCCGTAGGAAAGTCGCAGGCAACAATAGCTTTGTGACAAAAACACTCTACGACCCTGATAGCACGCTCAGCAAGGTGAACTACATAAATTTTGTGGAGATGAACTTCAGAAAAGTCTTTTTCTTCTAGAGGCACCAGAAAAGAGTGCTGGCCGACCGAACTGACGGCTTTTGCCCGGATGTGCCGTATTCTTTGAACAAGCACGAAAGGTGGAATAATGTAAGCTCAGATAGATCTCAATTATTTTTACATTCACTTTTGGAGATGATGTATTTCCAGATAAACGGCGTTACTCTTCTTAACAATCAGAAATTGGGCTCACCTGAGAGAATTATAATAAATAGATGTGATCTTCCTTCTAGTGGTGAGCTTTTTCGAAATACTACTAGAAAATGAAGACTTTCCGAAAATATCGTATGAAACGTATTCCTCCCCTATTCTGAGTACTCGCTCTTTTGCAAGTGTTGCCACTTTTCACGGGTTTTTTGGCAGATGACTCCAGGTGCATCTGAGCTCAAAAAATCGTCTCGAACTACAGATATTTAATGTTTTCGAACGTTGTAGCAGCTAAAACATGGTGTGCTTGCACTTGCACACTTGCACAACACTTGCAAGTGCATAGTGCTCATAATGCAACTGTTATCATAAACGTTAAATAGGTTACAATAGATCCCAAAATGTTGTGGAATGAGAACATAGGAGTGATGCGAGAGATCCAATCCTAATAGAGATATTCAAGAACTTTTTCTACAATTCCGGTTTCGGGGCTGAGAACTAGACCGGTTGTGTGACTTCCTTGGTGTCCCCGGGTCTACGACCCTTTCATCAGTAGTTCCCAACTCAGGCAATTCTGGCGGCCCGCCCTCACTCATTTTGCGGCCAGCCTCCGATCGCTCCCGCTGGCGAATTACAAAAGGAGCGCGGGAGGCACGCTAAGCGAGCGCGGGCAGATTGCTAAAAACCAGGTGTTCGCATCGCGAAGACCGTCGAAGCACGGAAACAATGCGCAATTATCAAAAAAAACCGTTAATCAGAAAAAACAAGCTTTTACCAAGCGCAGCATGCTTTCACTACGATCTACTGTCGAGAGGATTCTAACTCACCTCTCAACTTTCTGTACTGGCTAAGAGTCCGCTGCTTTATCCAGTCGGCCATCCGCCCTGAAATCCGCATTCACTCTGAGCTTGGTAATGGCGTTATTCTCCATAACCTCGATACTCCATCGGTACGAGTAGGTCCGTAGTGAGTCCGTGACGGTCCAACGTATACGATTTGGTATTACACCGAACTACCAGTACACCAGCTACTACTAGTAACTACCAACAACCGTTTACCCGTCTTTGGTATTAAAGCAGACCCAGTGGGAGCGCCCCTTCCCCACGAGGGCATAAGTGGCCGAATTTCTGGGAATGCTTTATAGAATAGATGAAAAATTCTATTTGCTCATTTTAGTTGTTCATTTCTCATTATCATTTTTATAAGATTTATTCTTGACATTATGACATTATGATTAGTGTTCTTGTTATTTTCAGTTTTCATCCAAATCATTAAATTCGCGGAGACCCCACTTTTTCCCATCTTCCCCCACTTTCTGCGCCCGGAAGTACTTCCTCCTCATTCTTCCACGCCAGATATCCTCTTTATTTCTTCGTGCTATGTGTTAGCGCTTCGAGGTTACCCTCCCCCGTATGTAGGAACAGGTCACCTCATATACTTAATAAGGGCTAGGATTCATGAAACAATGACCAAGCCACCCTGTGAGGGTTAACGCCATTGATTATCGCATGAACTGCGTAAAACTAAGAGACGCAGGACGTCAACGTTTGTTTGCTAGCCTGGCTTCTCCCGGTTATGAGTTCATGAATTTCATCTCAAAATCCAACGACAAGTTGTCAGCCCTACTTTGTCACAAAGCAACTTTCAGACAACCCTTTAGCAAGCAAATCATTGTCGACAATTTGATGTCATCATGCCAATCAAATGATTTGTTGCAACCTTCTTCCCCGAAACTTGTCGGGAGAAAAGGAGAAGCCAAAATAAGTTGTCGACAAGCTTTTGGGCCAAGAACCTGTTTACAAGAAGAAGTTCTGGCAAGTATCGCCTACAAATACAACACGTGGGCCGCCGGCTAACAAGCCCCTCCAACAAATATGGCACGCAGGAGGCCCGCTAACAAGCTCCGCCAACTAATATGGCACGCGGGCCGGCCACCGGACCTGAGTGCACCCGCGGAAGGCCCGCTAGGATTGCCTGAGAAGGAAGTTGCCAAACAGTGAGACGGATAACAATGATCGTAGATTGATGAGAGGCAAATGATCATGATAATAGTATTGCAGTAAATGAAAGAGAATATGGAATTATGTTTAAGGATGAGCCCTAATTTAGCGGAGAAACCACATGATTTATGTAGCTGTTCTAATTTAAGTTATTCTACAAATTTTGACCGCTCTTTAGTTTTTGCAGGTAGTTCTGGAGCTGATGCGATCAACAGTGTGAACGTCATCGACGATGACCCCTTAGTGACTGTGTCGGCAGGAGGAAGAAGGAAACCGGTTCGAATTCGTTTGAAAACGAAATTGTATTCGATTCGTGTTTTAACAAGTAACACTGCCGTTATTTAGCTCAAATACTTCAATGGACAACTCAGGGAAAAAAGGAATCTCGACAAGGAGGAGCCCGAGCCGGCAAGGCTCCACTTCAGTATCACCACACCAACTACTTCCACCGCTTGCTCGACGAAGAAATCAAAACAAAGTGAGTGCGGCGCGCAAAATTCTTGCCAAAACGTGACAGAGGAGATAGAAAAAGTGTTTCTTCACTATATTTTAGCTAATTTATAATTATTATGTCTGGAGTATGTGGTATTCATAGTCTGTTATCTCAGAGAGGGCCGATGAAGTGACTTTGTCTGCAATTACGACCACACTGGTTCCATTGATGGGAGAAAGCCGCAGGATGCGTGTGGAATTAGATTTAATTAAAAATGGAAGGAATCTAAAAGGTGTAAAAATTAGATCACTTGGTCGACACCATAATAAGGTCGTGAATGCAGACAAAGTCACATCACCGGCCCTCTCTGAGCTACGAGACTGTACGCGGTGACGTGCATAAACTGCAGAAGCACGAGCATTTCTTCCGATAATAATTGTTTTTTAGCAAACAGGCGTGGAATTCTGATAGATAAAGAAGACTATTCTGGCTCTGAGGAAACCGACGATTCCGAAGAAATTATCGAGGAGGACAGCGATTGCGAGTCAACTGAAAATTCTCGGTAAATCAAGTAATATCCTTATAAATTCTTCTCTTCCAAAAATATCTCGACTTTCAAGGAGAGCTACCCTTGGAGATTTCTTAACGACAGTGGAAAGAGCTCCACCAGCTGAGAAACGTAGAACCGACTCTAGAATTCCTGAAGAAACCCGTACTAAGAAGGTTGGCGCTTACTACTCTATTGTTCCCCCTAAAATCAGTTCAATTTTCCTTTTCAGCAACTTCTTACAATGCCAGCTAGTCTTGTGGATATATCGGAGGCTACAAATGCTCCTCATATCTTCGAAATTTTCGAGATCACTACACCTAAGATGAGCAGGGATGAATTTGAACAAGAGGCATGACTTCCCAGCTTCATCAAACTTTGTGAAGCCTTCAAAACCAAAATGAAACATGTAGTTAATTTCAGATCCAAGCAACGGTGCCAAAATTCCACCACATAACATGGTTCGGTCCCAATCGTGTATCAGTTACAAGTCGGCTTTTGGAAAAACCCGTCTTTGTAATGTTCTTTAAAGAGGAAAAACGTCGCAGGAAAATGAGGTGTGCATGTGAAGTTTTCCCCTCTAGCACAAATTTGTTTACTTTTATTTGGGTTTTGTCATGTAGGGCTTTTGTCTCCCTAGCTTAGAAAACTATAATTGTTTAGGATACGCATAAGTACGGATTCGCAATACACCCCGGAAGCGACGAGGTCACGTCTCCTTTATCTGATCAGGACAGGAAGAGGAAAAGGATTCGACCGTTTATACGAATGCTTGGAGGAATTCATTTGGAAGACAGAAAAAATGTGAGACTTGGGGCCTCCTTCCTCTCCTCAGTATGACAACTAATGGCAGTTTTCTTTGCCTTTCGCAAGAGTACTTGTACCTGTTTCAAACGCGATGATAGTTCAGTGATCATGTACATATATTGCCTGTTTTTCTCATCACACTCTTCACTTTCTGCACACTGTCCCTATCTCTTCTTTTTTTTACGCTATTCATCCGACTATCTTTCGCACTAAAAAAAGATGCACCAACTCTCTTTTGGCAAAAATATCGTAACCTTCTGTAGGAAGGCTAAAAATGGCTGGAGATGGAGTGAGTTTACGAACGATCGCGAAACCAACTTAGTTGCCATGTCCAGCACTTAGTAAATCTTGAAAAAGTGGACTGATTTGGATAGTATGCTTTGAAGCAAGTATTCAATCTCGAGAAATATTTCATATTGTTCACTGAGGTCTTCATTATGTTGATTTTCTGATGGGCATTCAAAAAATTCTCAACTTCTGTGTTCCTTATGCAAAGGGGCCAGTTCTCGCACTTGTCCAGGAGAAATCCTTTTGAGCAAAGTCGATTGAAAGCTTTTCGTATATGTACCTTAGATGTTTGCAGTGGCTGTGTAACCTATAAGAGCATCGCTCCTAGAAAATGAAACGGATTATATTAACACATCTTGAAAACCAGCAACACAAACTTTCCTTGCTGCGACTCTACGATTTCCGTGACGAGAGCCTTCAAAATCCCAATGAACACCATTTCTCGTATAAAGTCAACGAAAATATAGTATTAATGTACGATAAATTTTCATATGAAATGATTCCCAGAAATGTTAGGATTTGTAGAACAAATCAGGTCCACTTTTCATGTTTTAAACTGCTTATATTTCGAATAGAATTCAGGATAAATTCATACAGAATTTTCTAGGGAATATTCTTTTAGCATTTTTAGACTCTAAGAGTTCACTCGTCTCAAATAAGCATTTGGAAAATCCTACAGCTCTTAGCTATCCTACTCTATAATAAAGCGCTAGGACATATTACGAAATATGTCTGTCTGTTGCCGGGTGACTCATGGCCTTAGGGAGTCGAGGGGACGGCAATTTTCTCCATTTTCGAATAGAATTCTCGGTGATTAAGGCAGAGATTCGCAGAGAAAAGATAGGGGAAGATTAGAGAGGGTTCTCCACCCCCATTGGAAAGACTATTTCGCAATTTATCGAGAATGAAAAATCGAGGGTGTTGTGGTTGCATGCCCGCGGCTAAGATGCTTGAACTGCAAGCACATTTGGAGTCCAGGTGAGCAGAATCCAGAAAAAAACAGGCCGAGACAAACCACACCTCCATCATCTCTTTACATCTAATGACGTTTTCAGAATCATATTTCTGCATAAAAAATCATTCGCACTACATCAAAGCTAACAAAATCGGCACGCGCAGTTCAAAACAAAAGAGGCTCATATAGGACAGTTAAACTCTTCAAAACGTAGCACTTGCCTGAGAGTTCAGGAAAACAGTGTATGTTAAAGCCCCGAAAGGCCATGAAAGGGTGAAGAAAATCGTTAGGTGGTGTCGCGGCAATACCGAGCGGTTAGCTGCTGCAGCTGAAATACTCGTACAGCCTGCCAAGATAGGTTTTTCTTTCACAGTTTTTGACCCCCCCCCCCCCTCTCCCCACCCTTTGGCAGATCCTCGTCTCTGGATACAAATAAAAACTAGAAGAGAACGGGTCGAAGGGTTCCGAGGCCGCACAGGAATTGTTCAGAAAACCTTTGAAAACAGCGAGTCGAGTCACTACTTCACAGCTCTAAAAAGAAGAATCGGTCAAAAATATATATTGGAGAAAATCTGAAACGTTCTGGAAAAACAGGAAGGGTCACCTAAGAATTGAATTTATTTCATTTCATTCAGCCCGGAAAGGAAATTCTGTTGACGAAAAAAAATTAATGGAGTAGATTCGCAACCAGCACTGAAATCCTGTGGATCCCTAGTTCTAGACCCCTTTAGATGCTTGGATTCTACTCGAAATTTATCATATTGTTGTCGGTGATTTCAACTTAACTCTGGCAAAATGGAGGCAGGATGCAGGAAAGGAAAATCGCCAGATTTCCACAAATCATCCTTGTTTCCAATAATTCACCATTCTCAATGAAGTAACAGAAGATATTAGGGTTCTGCATGGCTGATACGCTAACGCTATAAAGTTTCTTTCAGACAACATGAAGGATATGGGAAGGAGAGTCGCTGCGCCGTTTACAGCGAAGGATTCACAGCTGAAGTTAACAGCAGAATGATTGCTCCCATTGTATGTTCTTTCTGGTGCTTATCCACCTTTTTTTATCAAATATACGCGCTCCTCTTGAACTTCCTGCTTTACTCATCCTAGCTATCATTATTTTAGACTGTCAAATGCAGTGAACAAGATCAAATTGACTTCTTGAAGCAGTTCTACACCCAGGACGGCTCTCAACTTGAGGATTATAGAGAAGTGGTGAGGACTATCACGAATACTGGATAATGCTTTGTTTCGAAATTCTCAGGTTATGTTCTCTTAAGGAGAATTCCACAAAATGCTGCTCTTGCCGCATGACAAACAAGACGGACTTGTTTCGCTCTTACGATGGTATGATGTGCAGGGAATGCGTAGCCTCTTTCGTTACTGCCCAACTTCGCAAAAATCAATTCCCCCTGGAAATACCAGTGAGAAGTGTTTCCTTACAGCATTGTATTAGCAGTTCCTGTACTGCTCCGATCATTTATTCATTTGCAGATCGTCGCTTCTGCTGGAACATCACCATTTGAGCTTCTGTATGCAATTCTTCCAATGCCTGTTGTATCCTTCTTACTTGAGGTGAGACATTTCCCATATGTTTGAAATAATGCCTGCCCTATATGGGTTGGCATTTCCTGCTGGATCACTACTATATGCTCTGCGGAAATACACAGATTTGAGAGTTGTACTTACACCAATACTTGCATTTGAAGTTACCATTAAATTCACTTGAAATTACGGCTCAAAATGAACTGAATGCAGGCTAGGAAATCATTGAAATTAAATTCCAAGTTGGGAATAGAAATCTGACCAAAATCTCCATATACTGCTTATTGTTTAGAAATCCTTCGCCTTCTTCAAGTGCTTAGATTTTCCTTATATGGTGTTCGTACGATGTCCCCACTGCCTGGCACCTCTTGCTTTGACTGAAAAAAGCGGTAACACCAATTTCTGTCTACTACACTTTTTTCTTCAAAATATTATTTTATTAGCTACTAATGAACCACGAACAAGCAGATGTGTTCAGATTTTAATTGCTGCACATGTGCTGTCTGTCGATGTTCATGGTGCTACCTCTGCAATTGTGAGCCTCATTGGCCAATGAGCTGTGAGCAGTTCAAACGCTGGAGCGATCGATGGGATACTCAGTGTATGTTTGTACCTCATACGACCGACATATGACTTTCAAAATTTGGCCTTTTGCTGGCATGACTTTTTTTTATTGTGGAGAGATCTCAGAACACTTAAGAATCGTCCTAGCGATATTTACTCAAAAATAAATCTCCAGAAGCCCGTGTTCACAAGGATATACGTGATGTGGGCGGAGCCAAAGCATGACTACGGGGTTTCGACACAATGCAGATCCTTGGACACACATGGAGTACACACTCTATCCTGTCAGAAGTCGGTCACAAGGAGTACGAATTTGTTCAGAATGTCTGCTCCAGGGAGTGCATATCCAGAAAACTGGTCCTCCAGCCTTGGTCCCACCCTCAGGCTCCTCAAGAAATGGCACTTCAAACGGGCTGTTTTACAGTTTTACGTGGAATCGTGTATATCACTGTCATCTGAAGCTCCTGGAGATTCCTCTGATGAAAGACTCTAAAGAAAAACTACTCTGAGTTGGGACGGTACCTTCAGGGAGAGGTCTTAGGAGCTGTGAAGGCATTCTCACTAAATTATTACTAGTGTGCCCTTTTCGTAAAAATTATTTCAGCTATTGTATAACGACGTGTTCCTTCTCTCAAATTCCTCTTTGTTTCCAGATATCTTCGATAAGTATTATTTGGAGACGGGAGAGGAGAAGCTAGGACTATGTTGTGACTGTGATTCTGTTTTCCATGTTCGTTTAAAAGTATTTTAGAGTTCACTCCATTCAATTGATCCGATTTTAAGTTTGCAATCGCTATTTTAGGTAGAAAACGGCTTTAAGACCCCTTTGCGGTGTCCACGCTGCAGCTGGCATTACTATGAAGATGGTGCATATCGTCACTGGCATGGTTACGATATTCCTCTTACATCTAGAATGCGAAAACACATTATCGCTCTGGGCAGTTATATTGAATATTGCGATGAATGTGTAGGTTAAAGCTACCTGGACTCTCCATTATTACATGGATAAACATTGGTCTTTTCTCATTAAAAAACCCTTTCTAGAGAGAGCGAATTACAAGAGCGGTCCCAGGAAAACGACTCATTAGAAAGGATTTCGCGATGGTAACTAAAGTATAATTATGTTCACTAACTCCAAAATCGAATAAATCCTAAAGTTAAGTGGAGATCTCGTATTATTAATGTCTGTTCAGTTTTCGTTTCGTGCATGAACCTTATACGAAAACTAAACATAGAAGTAGGTTTCCTCCTGCACTCATCAGTAAGGGGAAGGAAGGAAACCTACTAATTTTGTTACTAGAGTTGCGCCTAATATGTGCTCATATTTCTGAAATATGTCTACCAAATGTTCAGGTTTTTTTTTTGTTTAGTTTTGGTTTCTGAGATAAATATGTTATGATTTAAGCTGTGCGCGGAGGCGAGGATCCAGAGATTCAGCGCACAAAAGAAAGAGGAGTTTAACAAAAGTGTGGCAAAATCCTTCCAACTAAAATCACAACAATACAGAACGAACGATTTGAGAAAGACGGTAGGGCCCTTCTCAAATTTCCCGTCCCTTCCTAGTACTGCATCTCCTAGTGTTGTTCAGGTCTTGCTCCTAGTAGAGAACTGCACAGCATGGATCTACCTGAACATGCCCAACGACTGGCAACACTTGAGGGCGACAGTTTCGCAGCTTTTCCAGCAACTTCTCGCCCTGGAATGGCAAACCTCTGCTGAGCGGTAGGTTACACAGTGTTCCTTGTCCAGCAGCGATTCATTGGGTCAACAACTGGTTTTCAGAGATGATACCACTTCTAAAGTCGATCAGCTGGAGAAGGCCACGAAGGACCTGATTTTTATGTTCCAAGAATACATCAACAAGATGTAAATATCGATCGAATCACTCGGACCTCTTATTCCAAACTTTTACATAGAATTTTCACAGCTGCCTGTCCTTGTTGTAATGAATAGCAACTGGAAAGATTGATGCTCATTTTTCTCCAATGTAAATATGAAAGATAAACATAAACAACATAAAGAAACGCATTTTCCAAAATTAGAACTGAAACAACCTTGAATTCGATATGCATCGTTTCTTATCCGATCGGAACAGGCAGCTAGCAAGAACGATCACGTCATAACGTGTCAAAGCAGGGGTGATTGGCAGCGCATGCGAGAAATCTGTTTCAGTGCCGGCATTTGCGAGCCCACGGATTCGATTCCCGGCGGCTCAAAAAATATTTGCACGGGTCGGAACCGCCTCACAATTTAGTGTGGAGTAGAGAGGATGGAAAGATTTGAAAATGAAGTGAGGGAAGCGAAATCGATCGATTACACATGCGAGAATTCGCCTGCATGGCCCGCCAGTTTGTGGAAAACTAGGGTTACTTAGACATCGTAGTGAAGTTCTCTGACTTAAAATCAACAGATGCTTTTCAACGTGTCAATAGAAGCCGATTAGCTCACTCTTTTCTCAGAGTTTCAATTTTCTAGATCTCCATATTTTTTCGGGAGGTCGATGGGAAATCGATAGGAAATTTGACGAATTTCCCATCGATTTCCCATCTAAATTGCGAGAAAACGAGCGGACTTTGTGGAGCCAGTCTTCGTACGCGGATGGGAAATTTCCTTACCTAAAACTCATAGTAGAAAAGTTTTCGGGATATCTGCAAATTGCTTTTCAGTGATTTCCCAAACAGATTTACTCTATTCCCATCATTTGCAAATTGCGAGGTTTTCACTTCTTCAACTCCCATGAAGAGAGTTTGTCCTCTACCGAAAGTTCACCACCTTTGCATGATAGAGCTCCAAGCATTTATTCTTCATCCCCATTATCGCGCCCCAAAGCTTGCTCCTGCTTGAGCGAGTTAGATGGGAAATTTCCCCTCGAGGACCCGAAAATTTGAAAAATTTCCCATCGAGCTCCCAAAAACATATGAAGCTCTAGAAAAATGAAACTCTAGCAAAAGATAGAGCTGGTTGTCCTTTAATCGTAGATTGAAAAGCATTTGCTAATTTCGAGTCAAAGAACTCCAGCACGAGGTCTAAGTCACACTACTTTTCCACGTTCTGACGAGCCTTGCAGGCGAATTTTCGCATGTGCAATCGATCAATCTCGCTACTACACTTCATTTTTTTAACATTTCCACCCTCTTCACTCCACACTTGATTCTGAAGTGATTCTGACTCGTGCAAAAATCTATTGGAGGTGCCGGGAATCGATCCTGTGGGTGCGCTGAAGCCGATTTTTCTCATGCGCTGCCAACCAGTCGTGTTTTAACACGTAATGGCGTGATCGTACTTGCTAGCAAGGGCGGACCGTCATTTGTCATAAGTTCATAAAACACTCATGAATTTAATTCAACGACCAAGCTCACCCCCACCTCTCCAATACGACCCCCCACCCTTCCCAGCACCCTCGCATACGACCCCCTCATGGGAAATTCCCATCGGACGCTTGACCCTGAACATAAATACTGTGTCAAATGTTGCAAGAATTCCACGAGAATGGGTGCTGTTTTCCGGATGTTCGGATTTTCATGTGTGAGAGACCGAGCCGGCGTGAGCGGGAGCGTCGTTTAACTCAATGGCACCATCAACGAGCTGAGGCTATGATCTTTACTGGAGTGTCTCCACAAGTGAGTGACGATCCTTTCCGTCCTACCTACTGTTGCGAACTACCACCAATCTACTGCAAGGGACAGAACTTACGGCGGAATGGGATTTTGAGAAATGAGCGCTAACTCTGAGCGATTCCACTTGTACTCCTACCATCAGCCAAGTGCACCAGACCAAAAAAAAAAATGAAATTACTGTTACCATAACAATATTTGCTGCATAAGCACCCTGTTCCGAATTACGCAAGAATTAATGCTGATAAGAATAGTTTCCTTAATTGTGAGTAGTTATTTGCTCGGAAATGAATTGATCCGGCGTTCTAAAAAATTACATCTGAACTCATTGAAGGCTGTCAAATATTCCAAGAGAACAAGAGGATCAAGAAAACAGACATTTACCTTACCTCATTTACGAGATGAGTTAAACTTCATAACAATGTGACTACAAAAGAAACAGTGTGGAATCGCTCTCAACAACGAAACAACCTATATGCAACCATCTTATCTAAGGTAATCTAAATAAAGACTACGAAATATTCTCACTTTACTATGCTAATATTTGAATTGGTATACACATTAGTTTCAAATACATCTTTACATCCGAAGTACTTACTGGCCAGCTGTCTTTCGAGTTCCTTGGGGCTCCACTGAAAATAACCTGTTACTGCATGGTAGAAATAAAAATTTTGCACGAAATTTTATATTCTATCACTGGAAAAATAAACTCGAGAAAGAAAAGTCCGTCAAACTAGCATAAATGACCCAGTCTTTCCACGTTATACAGAATCTTTCTCTCTAATCCCCCCCCCCAGTGTTATCCAAGTGACTATAAATAACAATGAGATCGCAAACAAAACTGAGTGTACCTGCTTATTTGGATCATATAACCGCAGCTCCTCCTCTGTCAGCGGCGCTGCATCTTTGGCAACTTCACAACGTCCGTCCGGATGAAGCTGTAACATCAAGAATTTACATTTCGATCGCACAGCTATTCTCAGTACGACGAAAATCACCACAAATCTGCCAAATAAAGGAACCATGAAGAAATCTCGACCTTAACTCCGTAGATGTCGTCTGATGTTGGTTCACCATTCGGAAATGTTATTGGTTTTAACTCGATAAGGTGTTTCACGTGCCATAACTCTTCGTTAACTGCTGCAGTGTTCGGAAATACTTCCATACGGCCAACCTACAAAATGTAAATTACAAAAAAAAAACTTAAAATACTTCACCCAGTTTGTGTAGTGAACCAATAAATTTTTGTCATATTAGGTTAGCCTCCTCTTGAAAATGACGAACAATTTAGGCCAAATGCTTAAAAATGTTCGATATTTCGGAACAATTTGGCTCACCTATTTCTTACGAGCATGGAAAAGTCTTAATAAGGGTCCCTAACCTTAAATCCTGACCCAAACAACTTCTCAACATGTTTCTTGGTCCAGTGAGGTTCGCCACTCAAATCTCGATACAACCACGCCATCCACAGTTTTGACGGTGGAGTTTTTGGCTCTTCATGACCCTAAAAAATAGAAATACAATTTGTTCCATGCATATATGACGTATTGAAAATAGCTAACCAAAGTTTAGACTTAAGCCACCCACATTCTAACTATAAACTTACAAAAGAAGATCGCAAGACAAACCTGACTCATCATCTCCTCCCTGAAATCCACCAAAGACCCTCCAGCTTCATAATTGAACTCCTTGACACCATCTACTCTTCGTGGAAGATAACGATGCCACCTACCATGTGGTCGGTAAACCCATCGATCTAAGAAAGAGGTGTCAAACCTAGCAGAAAGATGAAGACAAAAGAGATAAGCTTTCTAAATCTCGACTTACTCCTTATAACTTTCGCCATTCAGTGGCCAGCTGCTGAAAAGAAGCACAATCACTAACAGTGTTAACCTACCCACTAAGCAATAGTAAAGAGGCATGGAGATTACACAAGTATCAAGGCAATGAAGCCTAGTTCTTCAAATAGTGCAATGATAACGACTAGTTTATGCGGTAGAAAACTCGGAAATAGAAACTCGTCATAAAACTTCGATTGCACCAAATAATTGCTGTAGAACATAATATATACATACAGATTACAATGTTACTCAGGGATAGGAGGTGGTTTGCAATTTCTCAAGTTATCCCAGTCGATGCCAGAGAAGAACTCATGGTTTCGGAGATCTTCTGATCCGAGCCTGTCTTCAGGCTAAAATAGTAGACACTGAATCCATCAATCTACTCCAGTTGGTTGATTAGAGAATAAGCAAAACAAAGAAATAGAGGAGCAAACCTTTACTACGAGGAGGCGATCGATGCAATCCTTTGCTGGTGATGGAAAGTCAGGAGGATACGAATACAGCAACTTTTGGATGCGCCGGTAGATCAAATACTCAGATTCATCGTGGAATGCGTGCTTCCCTATAAAGATAGCATATGCAGTGTTACTACGGTATTTCTCTACAAACATAATCACGGAGTGTCAAAGAGAAAGCAAACATATGAATAGCACTAGCAGAACCAACGAATTACATGAGTTTCATCACAAAATGTATGGTTAACCGAAAAATAATGAAAAGCACCCAAAAAATGACTTCAACAACACACATAACCGTAATAACCCTTTGCTTTTAGAGAAACTTAGATGCTAAACCGTAAAAATGACAAAGACAAAGCAGCAATAAGCCTGTTACCTGTGAGGAACTGGTAGATCACAACCCCCAGGGCCCACAGATCAGCAGCAGCCGATACAGGAGCACCTTCCAGAACCTGAACGGATGATTATGAGAAAAGCAAAACAAGAGTTGAACACATGAATAAGTCAGCATAAAACAAAGCTTGGGAAAGTGTGTAGCATTTGCATAGCGGGCGAGAATGGCAGGTAATGTGCACAAATGTGCACAAATATTCAAGTTTTTGTCTCTATTGAAATAGACAGTAGCAAATGAACTTTGACAACAAGATTCACCTCTGGGCTCACATACTGAGCAGTTCCCACAAAGGAGCACCTTCTTATTCGCATCCCGGCCTTCTCCTCGAATTGCTTCTCCTCCTAAAGGTAACCATTTACAGAAAGCTGCGGACAGAAGTTACGGAACTTTACTCCTAAAGGCTAGGAAAAAAGTACCTTCACAGAGAGATCCTTAACACTTCCAAAGTCTGAAAGCATCACATGTCCACTAGCAGCAAGAAGGCAGTTTTCCGGCTTTACATCTCTATGTACATATGATAGGGAATGTATGTGTTCTGGAAGAATATTTCGATTATTTTCCACCCCTTCCCTTTATTTTTCACGCTTTCATGCATATCGCATACGGGCTGCTGTGTTGTGTAAAGGAGATGGATTGCATTGTAATTTATAGATGTTTCCCCGTTCCAAGAAAAGAAGACTAACGAGAAAAGCGAAAAAAAAAACTAGGAGTGATAAATGGGAACGAAAAACAGTGAAACATACGCAGTGCTGAGAGAATCTCCGCTGCATAGAAACGGGAGTCGTCAACATTAAATCGTTTTTCGGGTCTTTTTAGCATGATGTGAAGGAGGTCACCATCTGGAAGCAAAAGAAAATCAGACTGAATGCCTCAAAAAGAAGCCCTAGTTTGCAGTAATCGAGGAAAACACCAACATTTTGCATAAGAAAGCACGAAGTATAGATGATCGAGGTCTTGAAAAGTGGCGTATAAAGTGACAATGAAAGGGTGATCGTACTCTGGCGAAGATAGCCGTGCAAGAACGCACTTCTCGCGATGAACCGATGCAACCTGTTTAAAAAAGAAATTACGGATGAATCCAGCCACTTCAATCAAGCCTATGGGGCCAGCTGACTAAGTCCGTACAGGCACGTAACCGCCCTCATTTTTGACAAAAGGAAGTTCAAAACCACCCAAAAAATTAATTGTATCTGGTATGAGCCTATAATAAGGCTAATTTTGCATCACTAAAAGTCCTAGCAATAAAATGGATTGCCCAGAGAGATGAAATCCTACAAAAAATGTATATGACACATAGTGAAGAGAGATTACCCGTTTTTCCTTCAATATCTGCTTCTTGAAGCACATTTTGATGGCAACATCCCGATGAGGATCAGCTTTTTCAACAGCTGCATAAACGATGCTGAAAGAGCCTTCCCCGATCTCTCGTTTTACCTAGAAACAAATTAAAGTGTGGTTGATGTAACCTGCGTAAGAAAGTAACCAAAAACACAGGATTAAGTCTAAATGTTCAGACGGAATCACAGCCTCTTACCTCATAATCTGCCAAGCATCTAGATCGCATAGTATCTGGTCCTCCGCCGGTCGAATTTGCCGTGGTCGGTACATCTGTCGTAGAATTGGTCTCCATTTATATGTACAAGCAGTAGAAAATCAGGAATATCGACATTACTAGAACAGTGCTCTGAATACCGTCGTCATATTACTAATGTCGTAAATGCACATATCCCTTGTTGCCGCAGTCAAAAATTCGGCACTATTCCACTTGTTCTGCCCCAAAATCTCAAAACCAAAAATTTCCCGAAAACTTCGCCTAGGGGGGTTATTTGACATGCTGATCACGAATATCACATTGATTTTGCACGGTAACCCCATTTGGGTAGGGTTACGGTAGGGTAAGGGTAAGTATGGTATCTCACAAAAACACCTGGATTTTTGTCCACGAGGGTTTTTTGACATGCTGATCACGAATATCACATTGATTTTGCACGGTAACCCCATTTGGGTAGGGTTACGGTAGGGTAAGGGTAAGTATGGTATCTCACAAAAACACCTGGATTTTTGTCCACGAGGGTTTTTTGACATGCTGAGCACGAATATAATGCTCATTTTGCACCGTGACCCTATTTGGGTAGGGTTACGGTGGGGTGAGGGTAAGTATACCTACCATAACCCTACCCAAATGGGGTTACCGTGCAAAACCAATGTGATATTCGTGATCAGCATGTCAAAAAACCCCCCTAGACGAAGTTTTAGGGAAATTTTTGGTCTTGAGATTTTGGGGCAGAACAAGTGGAATAGTGCCAAAAATTCTGCACAGTCTGCACGGATCGCGAAAGCACGATAAATAACAGGTTATCTAACGGTAGATATGATCGACGTACATCCTGTCCCATCTCGGGAACGGTGTTGGTAAGAAATCAGAGCGAAAAGTGCATGAAAACATGGGTCAGTCAACGTGTATAATGGTAGGGCTTCGATGTTTACCGTTTAGCGCCGAAATTCCATTGTCATGCAAAAACACACTTCGCTCGTTTCTTCACACTTAAGAGCAGCACCGGTTCAAGTCGTCTTGCTTGAGATTTTCCGAATTTCTGAGAGGAGAGGGACCTTCGTACATAGAATCCATATCCAATGTCGAAATAGCGCGAAACACACGAGAAACATACAAAGTCATGGTGCTGCATTCTGTGCGTCTAATGGCGCTTTCATTTAAACTCGTGGGTCCCGCCACGAAGAAATCGCGCGTGTTAGTGTCAGTGACCGGATCATTGTAAGATGGCGCGTCTTCACCACATGGGCACATATAATTTTATTGTAAGGCGGAGGAGTTGTGACTGCGATTAGAGTTTCTTCAAAGGTAAGTCATGGTTGTTTGTGTTCGTTTAACATTTGCTACACGCTGACCGTGGTTTTCACTACTGGCACTTTAACTCATCGTCGAGGATTTTGACAGGTGCTGACTTTGAGTTATAAACTGTAATAGTAACAGCGTTTGAACTGAATTATTCAATTATTTGATACTCTGCACGGAAATACCTGTACCAATGCTAAAATACAGGAAGGAGGAAAAGAACACAGCATGGAAAAGGATAATGTTTTTATTTGGAGCATTGCAGAGAGTTGTGCTTCTAATACAAGCTTTCAAGCGCAGCGTCAGCCACGTGTCGGTAGGAAAAAATACAGTCATATTTTTTTATAATTTTCGGGACTTTCAAGATATTTCAAATAATCATAAGAATGACTGAGTGTCAAGACAACTAGAACCTACCCTAACATGACTACTCTTAACAAAATCACTGGCAATCAAATCTTGAAGTACTCGGTTTCAACTCGGGTAACAAAATCCTGCAGATTAGTGTAGTTGAGTATCGCATTCTTCAAATCCAAGCAAGGCAGTGACATTGTGATTATCGTGAACAGATGTCCGAACAGCAATGCGTCGGCTTCCGTTGGCTGATTCCCGAATAGGTACGGTTTTGAGCCCAGTTGTGATGACAGCGCTCTCAAAGCTTTCTCATACTGCTCCAACACTTCTTCCGTACTCTAAAACAGTATAATTGAAGAAGTCAAACCTAGACTCTTCGAAAAATACACAATAAAATACACGGATATGTGGTCATAAAGTAAGGAACTTCTAGAAATCTTTGAAATTTGTAGAAAAAGCGAGCGTTCCGAGGACTCTTCACAGTTTGACAACAAAAAATTCTTCCGTACTCTAAAACAGTATAATTGAAGAAGTCAAACCTAGACTCTTCGAAAAATACACAATAAAATACACGGATATGTGGTCATAAAGTAAGGAACTTCTAGAAATCTTTAAAATTTGTAGAAAAAGCGAGCGTTCCGAGGACTCTTCACAGTTTGACAACAAAAAATTAGCACAGAATAAAATCACATCTTTCCAAAAGCTGAAATCTTTTTTGGCTAACTCTCCTGAATCACACCTTTTCCACCATATACTTAAAAACAAAAAATAATACTAACCCTGTCTGCCCATCCGCTGTCGTGAAGTTTTATAAGAATTTCCCTCCGCTTCATAGCTGGCAGAATCCAGTTCAAAGGCCACTTATAGACAGACCCGTAGCGATATCGTGTCAACTGTGTGTAGGTTTCATTGTGTTTCCACATGACGTACATCTGAAACAAAGCTGTATCTACCACATTCAAGGCACCGCGTAAAAACTAAAAAAATACCTCAACATTCCGCAGTAGAACATCCATGACAGACATGTGCGCACGCATTTCAGCTACTTGTGCATCGCTGAGATGTGCACACAGTTTCACTCCCTAAAGAATGCATGAAGAATACGAATTTACAGAGAAAATTCCTGGAGAACCCACTTTCTTGGCTACAAAGTCTACAATGCCGCTGAACTCAGGGATCAGGGTACGCCGAACTTTCAGCAAAGGAACTTTACCTGCAAAATCGAGAATCACCTCAGGTTTTCATAGTGTGACAAAAAGCCGAAACTTACACCACTACTAAAACCCACCAGTTGGGGAAATGAACTCTGCATTAGGTCGCTGCTTCACGAAGTAGCTTAAATGGGCCATTCGAAGAAATGCCTGCGCCGCCAGACATTCCGCATACTCATACGAAAGAGCCTGGTCATCTAAAATTCGGTCGCATTTTAAGGATGGATTTAAACCCGATATGTTTTATGCTGGGTATGATTACATGAACTTGGAAAAGTGAATAATGGAGTTAAACTTCTAGCAAGCCAGAAGTTTCCCTGACTCAACCAGCGGCTAAAAAACCTAGACGAGGAGAAAAATCATTCAAACGTATGTAATAATCTACATTTATATCAGAATCCAACCGACCCAGCAACAAAATACAGTAAAACTTACTCAAGAATGGAGTGTAGAGAAACACATCTTCCCACTCTTGCGAGGCATTCAACGCTAACGAGTCAGAAACAATTTCTGTCAACAATCCACTCATGTGCAGCACCTTCAACAGTTGTTCAAAAATGGGTGAAGGAATAAACAAAGCAGGAGAGAAAGTACCAAATGTACAAGAAGTATCAAATGCGCACAGGTCGCCTTGAAAATGTAGAACTGCGATAGATAAATTTTCATTTCATATGCATTCGTGATAAAAAAAATTCGAATATAACAACAACAATAACAAGAAAATACAACCATAACAACAATGTAACGTAAACAAGACTACGAAGGCACAATATATGAATTTAAAATATGCTCAACTGTACCTCAAATACCAGAATCTTTCTTTTCTTTCTTCCATGGCTTCTGACCTCTGGATTTCAACTTTTCTTTGATCATCTGGTACCTTGCCTTCTTTCGATACGCAAATCCGCTTATTTTTCCTTTTTTGTCTGGAAAAGTCGAGCAATTGTGAGTTGAAATATTCATGAATAATGAAAACAAAACAGGCAAATATGGTAACCTGCTGCCGTATCCCTAGAAGGTTGACAACTCACTTGAGGAATTAGCCGCTTTTTTCTCCTCGACTGTCCTCTTCAGGTGAGCAAGCGCCTTTTCATAGCGGTGGAGGTGAGGTTCAAGCGTCTGCTTCTCAACTACGACCTCCTCTGCGTTCACCCATAATCCATTCTTTTTCAACACATTCTTCACAAATATCTTCCGCTAAAAACAAAGTCTCAAAAATAACTAAACAAAGGTGAACAGCCGTAATATCAGACAAATTATCGGTAAGAAAATGAACATACCGCCTCTCCGTCCGCCAGACTCAAAACATGTCCAGACTTCCCCGCTCGACCTGTGCGTCCAGCACGATGAACAAACAGTCGATCATTTTTGGGAAGGTCATAGTTCACAACACAATCAACAGCTTCCACGTCAACGCCTCGAGACAGCACATCCGAACAGATCAGCACTCGGGTCTAAACATCAAGAATAAATAGAAGAAATTTGATAGCACTTGCAGAGAACAAGTGTCAATACAGAGAAACACAGTGGGTTATGGTGCACAGTATCTCATCATAGGGATGCAAAACAATGGAAAAAATTGAAATGCTTGATAAAATAAATTATTATATGATTAAAAATGGAGAAAGAAGTACGAAAAACTCACTGTTCCATTCTTAAACCTTTTCAACACTTTCGCTCTTCGATTTCCGAACAAATCACCAGTAAGCTGTTCTACAGTGAACCTTGACTTGGCGAGACGAGAGATAAGTATAGAAAGTCGCAAAGAAGATTCTCTGTAATGATATAGAATAGGCAGATGAAACAAGACGCATAGTTAAACCCAAGATTGTGAGAACACCGTGGGAACAACGAACAGAATATCAACAATTATAAAGTAAGATAGAAAAAGAAAAAAGATCTGGCAAACCAAACAAATTTAACGAAAAAACACTCACTTTTCATTAGTGAACACCAACACCCTCTTCCAATCATTCTCCATAATCTTTAAATACAACATCAGAGGATGGAACTTCTGCTCAACAGCCAGAACAGTGTGTCGTATGCTTGAAGGAAGTGATAAAGCACCAGAGACGTGGTCTAAAGCGTGAAGATCCACGCCAACCTGGAAAAACTAATGCAAGATAGGAACCTTGGAGATATTTAGCTGGCAAGGTAAGGACAAACACGTATATGCTACAAATTGGTGGTGTTGGTTACTTCGGTTGATAACTAGAAACTTCAAAACAACCTAATGTGAAGCAATGATCTAATCATCTTCTGTGATGTGATCAACCCCACTAATTCTTAGCACAAAAAAAGGAGTCGGACTTCAGATGACATTTGAGGGAGGAAGATTTTCGCGGTCCATTAAGGAAAAAAAAAGAGAAACTATTGAAGGGGTAGCTGGGTCGCTCATCCACGTTTCAGCCACGATTTCATTCCACAGATGAATATGAAGTCGAAATTTGTCTACATAGAAGATGTATTAAGACACTACAACTTGTAATGGTTAGACTCCTACCTCTTTGCTCTTCGATTCATCTGCACGGAATAAACGAGGCTGGTGAAGATTCCACATATGCAGTTCTTCAACGTCTCTAGACAAGGTAGCCGACAGTAGGATTTTCCGTGGAGCCCAACGTGTTGCAAGTATGTCCGCTAAGCACGTAGCTCTCATGAGACCTGAAATCTCCCGACTAGCGCGAAGGCGTGAAAGGGACGAACTTTTAAGAGAAAATTGAGCACCTCCACTGCGTCGCTCCACAACTGCCAGCCATTCTTGCCTCACCATCGTGCCCATTCTATCGGCTTCATCCACTACTAAGAACCTAAATACCACTACTAAGAACCTTCTCGAAGAGCTACGAAGCAAACAGCTGAAAGAAAACCTCACCTGAGCGAATCGAGTTTTATACCACTTGAAGGGTTAGTTAAGTGGTCCATAAGTCTACCAGGAGTTGAAATGATGACGTCAGATATACAGACACCTTCAGGAGCCAAATTTTGCTGCTCTTTTCGAAAGTCCGTCGCTCCAGAGAGAGCGGAAATAACCGCACCACAAGCGTTGAATGATTTGAACTCCTTGAAACGAGAAGATAGTTAACAGAAACCTCATTAAGAGAAGCAAAAAATCAAGAAATGAAAAAAGGAAAATTTGAAGGGAAGAACCTGCTCTATTTGCTTGACAAGTGTTTGAACAGGTACTACGACAAGTGCTCGTAACTGGCCACGTGGGTGAGTTCCAATCTGAGCCAAAATTGGTAGTACATAGCACAGTGTTTTACCAGATCCTGGAAGAATGCTGTTTCAATCCAGAGGTAGAGAATCAAGGGAATTTTGAAGATTAACTCGAGCAAGATAAAAGTAAGGAGATCGTACCTGTTGGAGCTGAAATTGCAATATCACGAGGTCGTATAACAGGGATAACTACGATATCTTTGAGAAGACAAGGAAGGACAGCTTTCTGGAAATGCAAATAAGAGAAAGCGTACTTAGGTAGAATGTGTAGGAGACTAGAACTAGGTAAAATCAGTTACAGTTCACCTTACCTGTACTGGAAACCAGGACTCGATCTTCTCTTTAACTAAGTTTGCTATGGGTTCAGGTAAGCCGTTTATATAAGAGAACTCCGCGAGATTCTCCTTGACAATCTCGGCAGGAAACAATGTCGCGTTTGACACCCAAGATGTAGTAACGCTGAAAAAAGTCGCTATAGCAGGCTTTGCCATCTTCATAGAGGTAAAAAATAGGCTTGTGAACTTCAGCGATTCCACTAATAACCATAGGTGCGATAAGGGTGAGAACGCCCCTGCCAAAGTGAAGGGGGTTACCGGACAAAAAGTAAAGGGTGTCGTCCGGGTGGGGCCTTTCTGCTTCCTTTTAGTAAGAGTTGTGGTATTGGTAAGTGTCAATGCCCTATCCATTGATGTAATACCCAACATGTCTTCAAATGCCGTGGAAACTGAGCAAATCTTGCAATATATTTCTGCAAACACACCGTTCAACAGTTTCATGAAACCGTAGCGATGAGTCATCGCTATCGTGCTGCGGATGCTCTAGGATACTGCTTTCAAATGAGGAAACAGCCATTGATTACATGAATGAAGATAGTCCTCAGCACACCTTCATGATATGGTCCACTCATACATACACAAGTGCACAACATTTCTTCTCTCCTACATACAAAAATTTGACACTGAAATTACACCTGCTTTTAAGTCATTTTTGCTCATTACAGCTTTATTCGGAAATGAAACCTAGGAGTGAAGGGTACCTATGTTCTCCCCCTCCAATCCCCTAACTGATAAACCACATTTCGTTTCATGTGGTTGCGTTTCTTTTTCTGTGAAGGGGGTGAGAATGTTTTTGAAGCCTTTCTCACCCCATGCGCGCGCCTCTCTTCCCTCATCGCACTATCTCGTCATTTGTCCAACAACGGGCACGAGAATGCCCCGTTGTTTCGGCTCACCTACCCTTTTTTTCAAACAGAAAAGGGTTTCCCCCATACATTTGTATATGGGCAGAAAGCGCATTCTTTCTAGTATGTATACATGTACAATACTTACCACTTTCTCGGAAACACAAGAAGAAATCCTTCGAAAAACACCTAATTTGTGGAGTTTTCGACCGTCCTGTTGGTACCACTTTTTTGCCTGCTCATCTTACACTAACTATCACAACTCATACACGAAAATGAAGAGGAAATCTTTGCAAATTGTGGAGGACTATCCTCTTTCCGGTTAGTTCACAAACTTTTCCATAATGATCTTAGAAACATACATGCTATGTTTTTCATACCCTTATGTGTTCAAAAATTTCTCCGCAAACATGCTATCTATCGCTTCCCACTTCTAACACATAAACTCTACTAGGTTTAAGCTTCAATTAGTTACCCTTCACTCATATCTAATTCTTTATCCTTCACATGGAAATTCGCTCCATCCAACACTAACGTCATTTCGATTCCTGACTCCTTTATTCACATGGACAGCAATAGAATCGATCCTCTATCATTGAATTTGTTCAGTTTCACTTCACTAAACTTTTGATTTCTTCACTTCCTTGTTTTCTGTAACTGGTTTGGTGAAGGGGGTCTATTGGCCCTCTCCCAAAGTGAAAGGGGTCTGAGCCTTGGCTCGGACTATCGCACCTATGACTAATAACTGTAAATTCAAAAGAGAAGCAGATTCATCCGTATACTCGCACATTAAGGCCATCGAAAATTTTTAAACATCAATAGTGCAACTGTCTTGCAAGACTCCATCGACTTCATCTTCTTAATATACAGCGTCAGACCTTAGCTACTTAGAAAACTTACCCGAGAACTTTGATGTCAAAGTTCTTTAAAGTAGTTCCCCAGGTACGTCTCACAATAGATTTTGACTTTTGCGTTTAAATAACATGCCAAATTTGTGATAATATACAAGAATTTCGAGATTGATCAGTAGTTCAACCGCAAAAAAAACAAGAGCGGGCACTATTCCACTTGTTCTGCCCCAAAATCTCAAAATCAAAAATTTTCTGGAAATTTCGCCTAGGGGGGGGGGGGTATTTGACATGCTGATCACGAATATCACACTCATTTTCTGCTCTAACTCTATTTTGGTAGGCTTATGGTACGGTTAGGGTAAGTAAGGTTCTTCACGAAATCACCTGAATTTTTGTCTGTGGGGGTTATCTGACATGCTGATTACAAATATCACACTGATTTTGCAAGTTGGAAGCAATTCGAGGTTTTTCTATAAACAGCACTTACCCTAACCCTACTGTAACCTTACCCAAGTGGGGTTGCGGCACTAAACGAGTATGATATTTGTGATCAGCATATCAGATAACTCTCCTGGACCAGAATTCAGATGAATCTGTGAGATGCCGTAGTTACCCTAACACTACCATAACCCGACCCAAATGGGGTTACGGCACAAAATGAGTGTGATATTCGTGATCAACATGCCAAACAACCCCCTAGACGAAGTTGCGGAGGATTTTTTGAAGTTGCGGAGGATTTTTTGATCTTGAGATTTTGGGGCAGAACAAGTGGAACAGTGCCCAAGAATGAAGTATTGCAACATGGTGTTCCTACCAGTCAGAAAACACGATAGCATCATGCAAAACGGTCAATTTGAAGTCTGAAGCAGTTAGTGGGACCGCTAGACTACACAAGCACCCAAAACAGCGGAGTACTCCAAAAAGAAAATCTCATGGAAGTTTAGTATTTAAGAAAGAGTGACGTACTTGATCTTCTTCAGCGGTTGGAACTCCGTCTGCCCAAGGACTTTGAATTCTTTTTGGTAGTCGTCGTCTTTCGAGCTACTAGGAACATCAGCAACCTCCATATTCTCCTCTTCTTCGGAGTCAAGAAAACTAAATAAAAAGACGAAGACCAAGTAAAAAGCTGTGCCATTACTATACTTCAATGAAAAACCAGAAAGAAACCCAAAACTCACGACTCCTTATCAGCATTCGCTGTCACTTCCTCGTCGTCAACGTCAGAATCCTCTGATTTCATCTCTTTATCAGTACCTTCGGAATTGGCCTCGTCTTCATTGTCCAGTGACTTTGAAGGAGCAGAAATATTCAATGTTCGGGTCCCTTGCTCGATATCTGAGGCGGAAGCATCATCGTCGAGATCCAATGACCATGGGACTAATATCCTCGCTTCTTTTTCCAAAGCGCGTTTTGCGTCGAGCTTCGTTGAATTGGACCGCTTCCTCGACTTCATTTGTGACGGTCTGACTTCCACTCTAAACCATAACTTTATTAGAAGGTGGATTGAATGCATAAAAAAGATTGAATGCATAAAAAACCAATGTGGGCTATGCAGCATACAAAAGTTAAGTTTAACGTGTGTAATTGACCTACAACTTTGTCCTCCAACTCTTTTTTGTGGCACAGCAAGCCGACAGATGAATCACAGAAGAGGAATACTACACAGGTTTGCTTCCCAGGAAAAAGAAAACTTTTCTCCAGGAATCGGGCGAGGTCAGTAAATGTGGTTTAGAGCGCATCAGCTGACACTTACCCATTGATGGAAAGCGATAGTTACTGTGTGGCGAAAATTGGGACAGAGGGGGCAGCGAGTTTACATAGAGAGTGTGGAAATCTAAGAGAATGCAGAGAGTAAAGTGAGAGGGTGTGAGAAATTGAGAGAGAATTGAGAAATTGCAAAGACGAACGACTAATCCACGCAACATTCTGTTCCCTCACAACCCATGAAACGACCCAACCTCATAACCCGCCAGTTCCTGGATCTGCGACTTTAAACTTGTTCCGTGTTCCAGAAATATACTACTGTTGCTGCAGTTTTCGTAGATGTGTCCGGATAATTCCTTTGGTTCCAGTACGCGCAAAATCTCGGGAATCGGAACTTCCGTTGGTGCTTCACTAAGTAATTCATATTGCGTGGATATAAGAAAATGTTCCACTATTCCTCGTTTTTGCTCGACTCCTATCACAAGACAAAAGAAACAATACTAGGTTCCACCAAAATTTACGCACAGAATTTCACAACTTGTTTTGCGCTCAAAAAGAATTGTGGTTTTACGATTGCTTTACACTCGAATTCACGGAGTTACGCATGACCAGATAGTGGTTCCAGGTGAATTGCAGGATTCTAACGTTGCAAGACTGTTGGTGCTTTTTGTTAAAACTACTGTTGCAGTAGCAGAGTTGTTACATTGGTTAGGTTATTTTGAGGAAAAATCGAAGTTAGTAATGAGATTTTTTGAGGATCAGGCGAGATTCGCTGAGGATGTCAGGAATACGGAGAAAGGCCGAGTAGAGACTCGGCAGTGTATAATTTTTCGGATAGTTACAGGTTTTTCCTGCACATCAAAAAATGTCACATAAAAAAACTTATAGAGAAAGAACACTACATATTCAATAACATGTTCCATATTGAATACATTTCCATACAGGATTCCCTACTTCAAAATCTCCTGGAGAATTTTTCGAATTTGTTGATGTCGCTCTTCCGTTTTGATTAAAATTTTTCTTGTAAACACCCTAAAAGCGCTTATTTTAACCTCCACTGAACAAAATTCGGAAGCTCCAGCAGTAAGGCCCTCGAGCACGAGTCTGACCATCTGTTTAGACAGGTTAGAAGAGGGAGCAAGAGAATAGGGCGAGAGCGAGGACGGTTATAGTGGACGTCAATGGCGGTGGCCCATCTGCGGTCTCGAGAAGTACGCGACACGCAAACGCGCGCGCGCGTCGTAAACGATGTTTTCTGCTGCTGTTATGCCATATCTAGCACCTTTACTACCGGGTTTTGAGGATTTTTGGCCGAGTCGGGAAGAAATGGACTAGAAATAGCATTCCTGCAGCAGACGACAACGATTCCGGTGTGCGCGGCGCGGTCGCGCTGCGTATTTCTCAAGGCCGCGGATGGGAAATATGTGGACACGCAGGCGACCAGAGTTGCGTGTTCATTACATAGCACATTCTGCCGGCCTCGATCATTGTAAATGTATTTGGTGTGATTCCTTCCATTTTGATATTTCCTTACTGCCACTTAGCAAGATCTCCCTACAGAGACGTCCTGCGACGTCCACTCATCGATGGAAACAGTGCGGTCGCAAATGCAGACAAAGCCACTCCATCGGCCCGCTTTGAGCTAACAGGTTATACGTTCTTGGAAAAGAAAAGAGAAACAGCAGTTTTGTACGTACTGTCCTATCAGTGGGTTGCGCTTGCGACAGATAATTGTTCGATAATCCTATTGCGCTCGAGACAACTCAAACAACTACAGTGGACGTCAGTGGCGTTGGCTCAACTGCGGCCTCGAGAAGGACGTCGCGCAACCGCGCCGCGCGTGCCGTAATCGATGTTTTCTGCTGCTATGCTATTTCTAGCAGCTTTTCTACCCGATTCCAATGATTCTTGACCAAATCGGGAAGAAAAAAGCTTAGAAATAACAATCCGGCGGCAGATGACACCGGTCCCCGCACGCGCGGTGCGGTTGCGCGGCGTCCTCCTCGAGGCCGCGGATGGGCCAACGCCGCTGACGTCCACTGTAGCTCAACACTATGTAGTCCGGCTTATCTCATGATCAGTGGAAAAGTGGACAGTTCTCTGCGGCTTAGATAGCGGCAAAAATTCTACAATCTAGCAACAATTATCTACGACAAACTTCTCCGTGACTACAGTGTTTTAGTAGAACGCATGACAACGTAAGAACTATCCTCCGCTGATAGGATTTCCACTCTCCTCGTAGGTTTTTGATGCGATACCTATTCGCTGAAAGTTAGCTAGCTTACTCAGCTTACACCCATAGGTAAAGAAACGGTTCCGCGTTCATAGTTGTAGAAGACGGAGACAGTTCATCAGTCCATGCGACGCCCTCCTGTTTCACAGCAGTCTATAAATGCTCAGTGAAGATTGACGGAGGCGTAAAAGCGCTGTGGAACTGTCGGTGCTAAAGAAACATTGGCAAAAATTTCGGGGAAACTAAATTGTAGTAGCGTAGTTGTAAAATGAGTAGCGATTCACACCCGTATAAAAGTCGACCCTCAACCGTAGAGAGTGCACATTCACCGAGGTGTGTTCATTCGGTAAGTTTACTGCTACATACTCAGAATTTCATCTTTAAGAGTAAACCTTTGAAGTCAGAAAAAGTACTAAGCTCTTGATAATTTCTAGAATTAGACTAACGGAATGTTCAGTGCCTGGATGCATAGTTGAGGTTATCCAAGGTAAAAATGTTGATGCCCTTGTTAACGATGGTAAATCTGGGAGTTAACACGTTTACTGTGGGTAAACTTAGTGATGAATGTGGCCTTTGCAGGATTAAGTACCTTTGAATGAGTGCATCGTTTAGATTACTCAAGGTAAACGAATTGATGTCAGTGTTAGTGATGGGTAGATCTGCTGTTGACACGCTTATCCTGGGTTGTCTTAGTGATGAGTGTGGCCTCTAGAACAGTACTCAGGTTTGAACGCACCATTGAGACAACCCGGGGTAAACGTTTTGAAGCCCGAATTAACAAAGGGTAAATTTAGAGTACATCGCCAATTTACCCAGGGTAATTTTAGTTATGCGTGTGGTCCCTGGGGAAGAATCTCAGCCTGAATGCATCACTACGATTACCCGAGGTAAACGTGTTGATGCTCGTGTTAACGACGGGTAAATCTGGTAGTTGCTGGTACGTTTTCCCTGTTTAATCCTAATGGTGCATGTGACCTTCGAAGGAGTAAGTTCCTGAACCTGAATGCCATCACTGAGATTACCCAGGGTAGGCCTGTTGACGCCTGTGTTGATGATGGGCAAGTCTAGGAGGTGTAAACACGTTACCCTGGCTAATCTCACTCTCAATCTGATGGGTGTAGCCCCCAGAATAGTACCTAGGCTCGGATGCATCATTGAGATTACCCAGGGTAGGTGCTCACGGCAGTGTTAACGATCGTTCAATCTGGGAAGCGTTGACGCATTCACCTGGGGTAATCTTAGTGATGTGTGTGTGGCCTCCAGAACAGTAGCTAGGCTTGGATGCATCAATGAGATCATTCTGGGTAAACATATCGACGCCTGTGGTAGCGATGGGTAAGTCTAGGAGATGTCAACACGTTTACCCTGGTAATCTCAATCATGCATGTAGCCCCCGGAGGAGTAGCTGAGCCTGGATTCATCACTGACATTGCCCAACGCCTGTGTTAACGACGGGTAAATCTCGAAGGTGTTTACCCTAGGTAATCTTGGTGGTGTATGCTGCTTCTGGTTATAATTGACTTATTTAGCCATCGGAATGAGCACAACGAATATCGCTACCGGCATTGCCGGTTTGACCGCTGCCGGCACGGTATTCTCCATTCTGACTCTCCTTTACCTCTTCAATGACATCAACAACTTCTACTACGATGCTATTGAGGAGCTCTCGGACTTCAGGGTAAGAATCTGCACTTCTCTATGTGTGCACACCATTGAGATCGATCTTTTCAGGACCTAGCCAACTCGGCTTGGCACGAGATGAGACCGTCGTACGAGCAAGTGCGAGATAGAAGAGCAGCAATTTTTGGAGTCTCACGCCAACGTCGTCAGTTCCAATACCCACCTCATTGCAACTGCGGACCGGCGCCCTTGAACTGCCCTCCAGGACCACCCGGTCCTCCAGGAGAGCCTGGACTTCCTGGACAAGATGGCAAACCAGGTCAACCGGGCAGACGCGGTCATGATGGCATTAAAGTTGGTGGAGTCGCTGGGCCTGCTGGTTGCATTCCTTGCCCAATGGGACCTCCTGGACCACCCGGAAACGATGGACCTAATGGACCTGCTGGACCAATGGGACCACCGGGACAGGCTGCAACTGGCGGCGGCCAAGGACCTCCTGGACCACCTGGACCACCTGGAGATGCAGGTGCACCAGGAAATCCAGGAAATGCTGGGCCACCCGGTAACCCAGGAGCTCCTGGACAGCGCAGCATTGGACTACCAGGAATGGCAGGACCACCTGGACCAATGGGACCTCCCGGACAAGCTGGAGCGCCGGGCACGGGCGGTGCCCCGATTCCTGGACCCCCCGGACCCCCCGGACAGTCAGGAAAGATGGGATCACCTGGTCCGGATGGAATGCCCGGCGGCGCAGGTATGCCTGGTGCTCCCGGAGGAGATGCACAGTACTGTCCGTGCCCACCGCGTAGTGGTCGCTTCGGACGATCAGGTGGTCAATCTCACAGAAGAAAGCATTCGAATTCGGTTGCACGCCCAAATCGCCGCATCATCCGCGGTTAGGTACAGCGAAGAGACCAAGACGGAAACAGTCGTGCCCATTACCGTAGTCTCGTTATTCGCACGAACAGGAAATAAAGATGTAGCATTTGAAGAAGTGCAATGACACGTAATTACACCTTATCAGTACTCAACACATTATGAACGGAAGAAGGCGTGAAAAGAGTTCTTTTGAAGGGCGTGAAGATAACAGAGTCTCATTTCATTATTATCTTGAACACCTCAACTATTTACATACATATTTACCATCCGAGCAGGACAACTGACAGGCTTCATGATCATTACTTGCAACCAGCAGTTTTCTTTTAAAGGCAGCAGGAGCTGAAATTCTCGAGCTGAAATTCTCGACTCTGAGCTGAGCTGGGTGGTGAAGTACAGACTCGGCACATCATAAATGTGAAACGAACACAGACAATGATGGCTTACCTGCAGAGAAAATGGAACATTCGTCGCGAACACGCCTGGCCGTGTTCGTGCGCGGACGAGTTTTCCCCGGCGCGAAAGCCATTGCGGCGTGTGGTTCTGGCCTTGTCTCGCCATGAAACCCTGTGAATTGAATGCATTTCGTTTTCTCTTCGCGCCAAACCACGCACCGCAATGTCTTTTGCGCCGGAGAAAACTCGTCCGCGCGCGAACACGGCCAGGCGTGTTCGCGACGAATGTTCCGTTTTCTCTGCAGGTTAGCCATCATTTTCTGTGTTCGTTTCACATTTATGATGTGCTGAGTCTGTACTTCATCACCCACAGCTCAGCTCGGAATCGAGGATTTCAGCTCCTGCTGCCTTTAAGTACGGTGGTTCTCCAGAGAAAAATGGGTACACACTCATCGTCACATCGTGCTCAGAGAACTTGACCTTTCTCGATCACTGCCATTTCCGAAAAAGTTCGTGAGTACCACTACCTATGTTTCTGGATCGGTCGTGCAGCACGTGTCTTATCTGTAACTGCTTCGTGAGATTATTCGATCTCACTGGAACATTACATTATCCTAATCAATATGCACACAATATTTAGACTTGCTCACTGTTTTACTTAAACAGTAACAAAGACTAATTTCTGACTTGCCTGCGTTTACCAAAACGTGGAAGGAGAAAAAGGTATGGAGATTATCCACAAACATCCTGGAAAAAATTCGATAAAACCAATAAATCAATATTTCGTGCAAAATGGTTGTTGTATTCGTACTCAGCGTATTGAGAAACCTCAGGAGACATTTCCTCACCGCTTCATTGGGCAGAAGAGCCAAAAATCAACAAAATCACTAAATCAATATTTCGTGCGAAGTGGTTGTCATATTCGTAATCAGCGTATCAAAGAACTCCAGCAGACATGTCCTCACCGACCTCCGCGCAAAAATTGTGAAAAATCGATACAATCGATAAATCAATCGATAATCCTAGGTGCGAAGTACCCTATAACCTCCGCCGGCTCCCGAAGAACCTACAAAAATTTGGTCCCGATCGGTTCATCCTCCGCGATTTCTATTCGAAACACACAAACACACTAACAATCTTTCATTTTTATATATCCAGATTATTTCTAACGAAGACCTCTTTTTTCAGAGGAATACAGAAAATTGAGCCATCCAGTTTTTTTTTCAACGATTTGAGGTAGAAATCCAAATTCACCGCAGTTTTCTCATAAGAAAAACCGAACACACCTTTCCCGAATTTTCTGGCGGTTTTTTGGATTGAAAAGTTGCAGCAATTGCAAGCACTGCTTGTCTTGTTATTTGTCTAAGAAATCAGTATCTCACAAAGCTTAAGGGTAGATAAAAACAGATCTTGGCGTAGTCTATTTCTGGCCTACTTCTCCGAATAAGTAGAGGGTTTAGCAGAATCTCTGAGAACCACTGTTTGTCTGGAAGAGATAGCGTGATCGGAATGATGTCATTGTCATTCACCCAACGACGCGTCATCAATGTGCGCGTTCACTATCCGGGTTCATCTAGTTATAGTGTAAATTCTTCCGCGTACGAAAACAGTCTCGTTGATCTGTCGCCACACAATCAAATGCTCCGCTTACATGTGTTCGTCTTTCTGGTACTGGTTATCTTGCAAGGTCCGAGTTTTGTTTTGTTGTTCATGGAGGGTATCATTTTGCCCATTTTTATTGTTCGAGAGGCTAAACCAACAGAATTTTAAAGCAAGAGTGAATCTGGTAGCATTTATATTGGAGAATATTTAACAGCAGTTCAATGACGTAACAGAGACGGGTCGGAAGCCTTTCTTAGACCCCAACACACATTTAGTCGAACATGTGACAATGAGGATCTTGCTGGGGGATCTGCATTGCAACCAATAGCACCTTATATGTACACCTTATAGCTTTGAAATTCTGCATCACACGTTGATCCCTTCACTTTCATGAAGTGGACACTGGGACGTTCCCTGGGACGTTCCAGTGAAAATTATGGCATACTCTCTATAAACAAGCAATGGACTATTTTTCAGGATTCGTAACGGCAAGACGTGGAGGAGGAGGTGGTGGTGGTGAGGCACTTTTCTGCTCAATCATAGCTTAGCTTGCTACTTAGATCTTGCGCTGACAAGCAGGTATACATTCCACGGGTAACGAATAATGCAATATATCTAGGTGGACACAGTCACGGTGGACATAGCCATGGTGGACATGGTCATGGTGGACATCATCACCACCATGGAGGGCATCATCACCACCACCATCATCATTCTCATAGGTTCGTCAGCATACCTTGAGAGCATGGAAAAATGTTTAAGGGTTTTGTATACGATGAGTAGTGTGAAACTGAAATAGCCGCTTTGAGGACTACATTAAAGAATGGAGAGGTTATGGACTATAGTTGTCGATTGTGGCTGTCCCATCGCCTGTTCATATACACTGAGCGTCGATGGTAGTGCATTTTTCACAGACACGAAAACCACGCGGCGCAGCCATACTGCCTGCTGTGGAATCGCTGGCGGCCAATCGGATTGTCTTGGTAGTTCCTCATCATAATTGATGTTAACTACGTAGAAAAGTAACTAACTATCAAGAAAACCCAATATTTTGTTGTGGTGGCGAAGGTTCCAGCACAAGCGGCGCGGTCGCGTAGCGTGCCTCTCGAGTCCGCGAAAAAACGCACCGTCATCGGCGCTTACTGTATTTTGCGTGGAAACCGTACCTGTCTCAGGAGTAAGAAGTTACCAAAGATAGAAGGGGGGGGGGGAAGCACCACCGGACGACGTCGACAAATGCTCGTATTATATGTAGTTGGAGGCATTGAAGATGCACAAATGTCTATCCCAATAGTATAAAAGTTATAAAAGTAACTTTAAGATACTGAATTCCTTCCACGCTTTCCTTCCAGTCACTCTTTCCGAGTCTGTCCTCGAGAAGTTTCTTATGTCGCAGTTACTGTGTTTTGTTGCTTTCTTGGTTCACGGAAAATATTTTGTTTGAAATCGAAGTGTGTTTAATATTAGGTTGTCGCAAAAGTTTCCCGCCACTCACTTCGAAACCTTACATGTTTCCTCAGGATTGTTTGGATCTTCCTATCCGAAACATATACAAAGGTTGGTCAATGGACTACTTACATTTTTCTTCTCTTGGCTTTCGGTTGGGATTATGGCCGAAGTAATCGTCCTAGACTCGAAGCAGATTCGACTCCTGCTTTACAAATTCAGAAAAAAACAGCAGTGCAAGAGATGCCACAAAAACAAATGTGATGCAATGGTCCCTCAACTGTCTCCTACAACACGGCCAAAGTTTGGTTTCGGAAGTTCAAAAATGGCGATTTTGAGTTGACGGATAAACCACGATCCGGTCGACCAGTTGAAGTCGATCAGGAGCGACTCCTAGAGTTAATTGAAGAGGATCCTTGCCGCGATACCCGTGAACTGGCAGATAAACTCCGGTGTCATTACAATACAGTGGCCCTTCACCTGCGCAGCGCCGGAAAGACGTGGAAGTACGGCGCATGGATACCTCACGATCTGAGTAGTCGCCAGCTCCAGGTGCGCAGAGATGCATGGATGAACTTTTTGACTTTTCGAAGGACTATCACCTGGCTGGACTATTGGTTACCGGTGATGAGAAGTGGGTCCTCTACGCAAACCACACGAGAAAGCGCCAGTGGCTCGGACGCGACGAACCTGGAATCCTGACGCCACAAACAGAACTACACTCTCAGAAGGTAATGCTCAGTGTTTGGTGGAACTGCAAAGGAATCATTCACTGGGAACTGTTACCAACAAACTCTACTGTCTCCACTGAAATCTACTGTATGCAACTGGATTGCGTCGCTGCGGCTCTTCGTGGGAAACAAGACAAAGTTCACTTCTTACATGGCAACGCTCGTCCACACATTGCGAGAGAGACCCAGCAAAAACTGCAGAGCTTAGGATGGCATACTCTGGCCCACCTACCGTATTCATTAGACCCAGCGCTCACAGACTACCATCTTTTCTTGTCGTTATCCAATCACCTAAGAGACAGAAAGTTCGACGATTTGGAACAACTCAAAAAGTGGCTCGGCGAGTTTTTCGAATCAAAATCTTAGAATTTCTATGCAAGCGGAATCCAAGTGACCAGTTGAATGGCAATATGTTGTAGATAATAATGGTTCATACGTACATTAAATATCAGCTGTAATGAATAAAAAAATGAAATTGGAAAAAGATCGAATAGTGGCGGGAAACTTTCGCGACAACCTAATACAAATCAAGAATATTAATAATTTCAGCTTTGGATCTAATTCCCACATCTTTGGTTCATCTATTGGTAGGTGGTGCGCTCCGAATTCTCTCATCATTTCTAGGTTGTATTACCTATGAAATTATTTTAAGGAACTTCAGGATCAAGCTCATTGGGGAGTGGATACGGTGGCGGCTATGGATATGGAGGAGGCGGTGGACTTCTATCTATTCTTGGAGGTGCGTCGATTCAGTGCTCTGTCGCAGACTTACGATTCACCATCTTGCTGTAGATCTCATGGAATACTACAATTTTAGCGTTGATAATTTCAGGCCTAATCGGATTCCGACAGCCATATTACCAACCGTCATACTCTTCATACTATCAACCGTCGTACTCATCTTACTACCAGCCCTCGTATTCCTCTTATTATCAGCCGTCGTACTACCAGAGGGCAGCATACACCTGTGCCAGTAGGCAATTTCCCAAGACCTTAATTGGATTAAATTGGGTTAATCGACTAATTTTTAGCCTAAGTAGCAGAATTATCGATTTGATTTGATCGCTGCATTACCGATTAGGGAAGGCGTCTCTAATCCCTTTCTCTAATTTCAGGGCAGCAATACATGGGAATGTCTGGATCCAGGCAGTACTGGTACTGCGTGTGCAGCGGCGTTGTGTCCTACCAATATGACGAATGTAGACATCCTTAGTGATCCCAATATGCGAGCTGTACATACAGATAGCGCATTTGCAATGATAGTCAATCGTTATTGCACACCTGAAGGCGAGGCCGCCCGCAGCAGCTAAGCGGCGCGGCAGACCAGTTTGGTGCTCTGATGGTCAGGTGTTGCCGGAATTGCTTGTAGATTCCACAGCTCAATCTCTGCACGTATGGGCATTTTTTTATACACTTACCCTGTTGTGTATGAAAGCGGTAATTCCGGTAATACTCGACAACGATAACACCTACGTGGTCTTCTGCACCGCTTAGGTACTGTGGCGCGGCTTCGTTTTCAGACGTGCACTCAGACAATTTTTCGGAAGGACCGCAGCAAAAAACCGGAAGAACCGACAGGTGACCTGCGGTCCTTCTGGTTTCCTGCTGCATTTCTTCCGAATAGCTGCTGCGGTCCTTCCGAACAGCTGCTGCGGCCCTTCCGAATAGCTGCTGCGGTCCTTCCGAATAGCTGCTGCGGTCCTCCCGAATAGCTGCTGCGGTACTTCCGAATAGCTACAGCGGTCTTCCCGACTGGATACGGGGATGTGCGCGCCAATCCCGCAGAACTGCATTGACAACTAGTCCACTCCCGTGGGACGACCACGCGGCAGTAACCACACGCAAAAATGACAACCTCGCTGAGGGTCACTTTTTCTACGGTCCAATATACCTATGAAGCCAATTTCCCATCTGAAGTTCGGAACCACTTGATTTTTGTTGGTCGCAACAGAACTGAGCTCCGTACATGAGAAGGGTATAATAACGCTCACTCTCTCTCCTCCTTTCTGCTGCGGTCTTTCCGGTTTTCTGCTGCGGTCCTTCTGCACTCGGAAGAACCGCAGCAGAAAACCGGAAGGACCGCAGCAGAAAACATTCTGCTGCGGTTCTTCCGGTTTCCTGCTGCGGTCCTTCCGAATCTTTCCCCACACAAATCTATTCTGCTGCGGTCTTTCCGAACCACTCCAGCGAGATTCGGAAGGACCGCAGCAGAAAACATTCTGCTGCGGTCCTTCCGAAAATTTTTATCTCTGCGTCTCTCGCTTCTTAACCACACGAGCGCGATCTCTTTCTGCTGCGGTCCTTCCGACAATTTGTCTGAGCAATAACGAATGACCATCCCTGTACAAGTGCTTTTCCCATTTTCACTATTGATTGATCATTTCTGTGCAATACCATGTCATGTAAAGAAAACAACTGAAGACGAGGTACAAATTGTTCCATGAAATGCAACCTTTTTCTGATAATTAATAATGACTCGGGATCACTGCTATGTGCCAATTTTGAAACGACGTATATTCACTTGAATAATAAAAATTTTCACTGTTATGAATTCGCAGAAACGACGGGTGTATGAAGTCGCGCTCGTCCTCATATTAGCGCAAATAAGACGTATATGACAAAGTGCCACTGGTCCTGCAGATGCAGTTGCTTCCGAATCACGGTAGCGCGGGGGCTATGAGTATGTTATGCAGTGAGCATCAGTGCAGTTTCGTTATATACGAGGATCGACAACGACGAAGCCGTTAGAACTAATTTAATCCTGCCGTACTTCTTCGAGAAAGTTTAGAGAATAAGCAGGATCTATGAGAGCTGTTGGCTGTCTAGAACAGATAGCGTGATCAAAATGATGTCACTGTCACTTACCCAACGACGCGTTGTTGATGGGCGCGTTCTGTATCTGGGTTCATCTAGTTATAGTGTAAATTCCTCCGCGAAAACACTCTCGTTGGTCACTACACAATCAAATGCTTTCGTCGCACGTGGTCGTCTTCATGACAATGGTCATCCTACAAGGTCCGAGTTTTTTTTTTTGCTTTTTGTTGACTAATTGTGCCCTTCCAACTGCAGATAGTAACTCATCAACCAGGGTTCTCTGAGAAATATATTTTTTTTGTTTTATCAAATGCGATTGATCTGCTCCGTACACCATCAGGAAAACAAATAAAAGTATACATTGTTTCCAAAAATTCCCAAAAGCGCCATTTCAAAAATCATGTGTGTGTTTACCATTACAATAGTGTTGATCAAAAACCAACGCTCGCTCTGCAAGGTCACTGTCATTCGCCATCGCTTTGCCATAACTCCTTCAGAAATGATCCAATCGAAGGTGATTCTTTTCCAGGATTCAATTCGTCTCGGCTAGGCCTTTCTAGTTCTCTACGCATTTTTGGTTAGACCTTTTGATTGCCAGTACCCTACATCTAATCGATATATCGATCGATGCCGCATCGTGTAACATATCAAGACGAACGGAAAAGCATGGCTAAATTAAAACACGAGCTTGAATTGAGTTCCTTAGGACATGTTGAGGCAAACATTCTCGTTTTCACTCGTATAGGGGCCAAAATGCGCAAGTTCAAACGACGATTCCCATTTTTTGATGAGGTTGCATCTAAGAACATGCTATTGCAAAGGATCTAGTGACACTCAACGAATATCTGTATCCTTACAAAAACTCCTTCCTTGGCACTCCACACCCGATGAGTGGTGTTGCTGTAGACTCACCGTTTAAACCTTACTCCGGCTCAAACTCCAGGATTTTGATCTGACATGTGGGAATCTCGATGTTGGGAGAGCTACAGTTCACGAGATAAGCTATCGATCTCCCACAGATTTGCCACTTTTGACGGATGCAACTCAACGTTAGCTCTCTTCTAGACAACCTTCCTTGCGAAAATGTCAAAAAATCCTTTTTGTCTGTGCTAGAGTGACACAATTTCTAGTACAAGGATTTAATGAGCTAGCTCTCTATTTTGTAACGTCCCTTTGCTAAAAATATCTCATGAATCGTTAATTTTTTCTCTTTTCCTTGTGATATGAAGTATTCGAGAAACATAATCATAAGAATCACAATGAACTTTTTATTACTTACTTCTTACCGAGGATCATCGAATTCTTTTTCAGGATTTGTTGCAGCAAGAGGTGGACGTGGAGGCGGAAGAGGCGGAGGAGGTGAGGCAGCTTTTAGCTTTTCAGTGACAGATCTTATGTATGTAAGTAGGTACATACTGCACAGTCACCAATTAAAACTATCTGTCAAATACAGTACATTTAGGTCACGGTGGACATGGACATGGTCACGATGGACATGATCACGGTGGACATGATCACGGTGATCATTACCACCACCACGATCATGATCATGGGTAAGCCGGCATATCATAGACAAACCCTCGATGGTGCCGCGCACCTGTTGGTTCAGAGTCACCTTGTGAAGCTAGCCCTGTTTCGCTTTGCGAAAAGCAGAAAGAAATAGTACAGTGTAATTTCGACCAATGAATGGCAATAGTAAGTGTTAGGTAGGAGGTGCTCCATCTTTTTTCCGCCCGCCACTCCCTCCCAACCTTTTCCGGAAATTTACTTTTCACAGTTTAAGATATTACCAAATATATTACTTGCTCCATCTCGTAACTGCAGACAATAATTTCTTAGAAATTTTACTACTTTCTATTGCAATTCGAGAACATCAATCGTCTTCATTTCAGCTCTGGATCTGATTCCCACATCTTTGGTAAGTAGGGCACACTGAACTTTCTTGTCATCTCTAGATATTATATGTTTCGTGAAAATCCATCAAAAACTCTAGGATCAAGCAGTGGGTATGGTGGCGGATATGGATATGGAAGAGGCGGTGGGCTTCTATCTATTCTCGGAGGTGAGTCGATTAATTGTATTGTGCTGCGGGCTAACGTTTGATCAGTTTGCTGGAAGTTTCATATTAGGTTGGCAAGGAAGTAATGTACGAAAATTTTCAAAGCCTACTTTCGTTTCAAAGAGCAACGGAGACGGGGTCTGGCTTACATAATGTTGGAGAAGATTCTCGAAGCTATCATATCAATGGTTTATAACATAAGTGACAGGACCACCGCTTCAATTATGCCTCAAATCGGGAAGGATTCACATTGACGCTGTATTCAAGAAGACCCTCGCCAACGAACGCAAAGTACGCCGTTGATTCTTTCATTCCTTGAAGGGAGAAAAGGACCTCAAAGATCAACCTCATTTTGGTCGACCACAGTCACTCGATAACTCATCTCTGGTCACGGCTATCAAGGAGTGGGTTTACACAAACTGGCGGACAAGCTTGAATAGACTGTAGAAAACCACCTCCATGAGCTTGGCTACCTGGAACTTTTAGCAAGATGGTCCCTCATCAATTGACCGAGCGTGCCATGATGAGCTGCCTGATCATCTGTCAGTCTCTCACGCTCGGCCCACGCCACAAGGAATTCCTGGAAGATCTGGTTAGAGGAGATGAGACTTGATTTCTCTACGCGATCCCACCTTTGCTGCTTCTAGTATCGCAAAGGAATGTTGTACTGCGAGCTGCCCTCACAAGGAAGGACGGTCACCGCTACCATATACATCAATCAGTTCCACGAACTAGCTCATGTCCTCCAAAATAAGCGGCACAGAACGGCTTTAGTGCATCTCCTCCATGACAGCGCTCGACCTCGCATTGCCATCCAGGCGCAGTCCAAACTAGTCCTGCTGGGCTGGGACACCATACCTCACCCACCCTACTCTGACCTATCCCCATCTGATTACTATTTGTTCCGTTCTCTTGAGGCTTTCCTTTCCAAGAAATCCTTTGCTAGATTCGATGATGGCAAGACGGCGGTTGCTGAGTTCTTTGACTCTCACACCCCGCATTTCTGGGAAGGGGGAATCAGTATCTTGCTCGATAGGCGGAGCATTGTCATAGCTAACAAAGATGATTATATTGCTGATTGAGTATGTTGTGAAATAAAGTTACAATAAAAACAAAAAGATGAAAATCTCAGACATTACTTCCTCGCCAACCTAACATAATAGAATATCTGTACTTTCGCCGCTAGATCCTTCTAGGTCTAATCGGATTCCGACAGCCATATTATCAGCCATATTACTCTTCTTACTACCGACCGTCATATTCCTCTTACTATCAGCCCTTGTACTACCAGAGGGCAGCATACGCATGTGAAGGTAGGCGATTGGCCAAGATCTTAATTGATTTGATTTTTAATTGATTAATTTTTTGGCCTTAGGCCTTATTGATTTAATCGCAGCACTAGCGATGATGGACGGAGCCTCTGATCCCTTTCTCCAATTTCAGCACAACAATACATGGGAATGTCCGGGTCCCGGCAGTATTGGTACTGCGTATGCAGTGGTGCCGCGTCCTACCAATACGACGAATGTAGACATCCGTAGTGATTTCCGGGTACAGCTGTGTATGCAGCAGATATGTGGCACATGTATAATGATGGCCAATGATTGTGATAATTAATGCACACCTGAAAGCGAAGCTGTTCCGCAACACCTGCGCGGCGCGGCAGACCAGATGGAAGTTCTGTTGCCGTGCGTTGGCGGAATGTTTGTAGTTTCTTGAACAGCTCAATTTTTTTATGCGTAGGCTTTAGGCTTTCTTACATACATTTACATTTTTGTATATAAAAGCGGCAATCCCTGCAATAAGCAACAAGTACAGCGCGCACCTATTCTGTCGCTTCGCTTACGTAGTGCGGCGCGGCTTCGTTTTCAGATGTGCAAAAATGATTGACCATCAGTGGACAAACGCATGTTCTCATGTCCACTACTAATTGATTATCGAAGACGAGGTGCGATTTGTCGCCGATACTGCTATTCTTTGTCTGATAATTATCGAGGACTCGGAATCACTTCTATATGCTGATTTTAAAACGACGTATATTCACTTGAATAATAAAAAATTTATATTGTCAGAGGGTTTGCAGAAACCACGAGTGTGTGAGTTCGTATTTATTTTCAGATCAGTGCATTCACGACATGCATCACAGTGTGCCACCGGTGCTATGTACAGATATGGGCCGCTTCGGGATTACCTGTAGCGCAGGTGGTGTCCTACTTACCTAGAGTAAGCATTTCCAAAAAAAAACTACATCTCTCGAGTATTAGTACACAAAATCTCAAAACCTCCCAACATTCGTCAATAGGATTAGCTTGGGCAGTCGGCCAAGATTGTTACCTAACTTTATTTCGGCTATCGTTTCGGCGTTGTCGCCTTCGTCAGAGCCTGGAAAGTCAAAGTCGTATGTAAGCTACCCCCTCAAACACCTCATCATGCTACAAGATATCAAGTTAACAAAAAGATAGGATCAGATACAAGCGTAAGGAAGTAGACCAGCATCATGCTCACATTCGTAGCCGTAAGCCGCGATTTCAGCGGACCACCTGGCGTTAGAGTTGAGCCGCTACTAATAACAAGTTGGTGCTCCCCCCGCATGTGAGCCCGTAGATCAAAACCCGCAATTCTGTTTCCATCATGGTATTTTTCACTCACCTGTGAACTGAATCTACCTCCATATATTTTAAATTCTCCTATCACCGGAAAGAACAGATGTGAAGAAATCGAAGTAGGCACTGGCTATGGCGCGGTTGTGCCTTCTCCTCAGATGATTTGCTCCGAGGATTAAACAATTTTATGGGAGTAAAATCCATTTTTGTCATTAAATGAATATTATAACAAGAGATCTGCGCGAATGCATGCTGAAAATACCATAGGATTTATGAGGAAGCAGACATAACTTCCTGTGCAAAAATAGGCAAAAATGTCTGTTAGGGTCATTTCTGGTTCTCTTTTCAGTTCTTGGGTAGAGAACTGGGACCTGTTAGGCGTACAAACTTCCAGTCTTGAAGTTCTAAGGGATGTTTCAATTGTACAATTAAGGGGTGTTGATTCGTTGTGATAAGCAATCTAATTTTGGCGTATTCGCACCAAATCTCGGGCCTTATAACCATGGCAGGCGGTCCTCCACAATCTCTTTAATACTTTTCTGTTTCCCACTCAAAAAAAAAAGTTTACAAGAATTTATGAAAGCAATCGAATCGTTCAACTTGCAATAAAAAGTGCAATGAAATAAATTAGATTTCTTCAACGCTATAAAGAATAATAAAACAATCCAGTCAAAATATGTATGAGGAATCGCACGGGAGAGAATGTTAGGCACATAATGAAGTGATGAGATTTTAACTGATTACAATACTGGGCAAAAGAGGTCACTTTGGCCGTATTGAGAGGCAAGTGGCCATACAGATACACAGTACGGGTGGAAAATGCGCTGAACTCGGCGAAATGGCAAAAGTAGTGTAATTAGCACCGTCCGTGGAAATTCACAGTGTATCACAACGCTCAATGGGACACATAAAAGGCGTATCTACACAGCACGCACACATACACAGAGAGAAATGCTTCCAATAAATAGTACAAGGAAATCTCTGTGAAGAAGAGTAAACAGATGTGAAGGAAACGTAAACAAATGGAAAATACGGAAGAAAAAACAACACCAAACTTCTTAACAGTGCATCAGGGTAGGAAAAAAAAGGAAAAGAAATGAATGTAAGAGAAGATGAAATGTAGTCAAGGTCTGGAATCCAATTAAATTTCTGCTAGCGGAAAGTTTCACCCTTTATAAGGCTAAATTGTAAAGGAGGAATCACTAAGATCATATGTTCTCGCTTATTTCATACGAGTTACACGCGAAAAACTGAGCAAGGTATGGAGCGTTGTACCAAAAACGGCTGGCGTGACTGAGCTCTGTGATTGGCTTATCGTAAGGACTGACCAGTCACAGAGCTATGCCACGCCCTTTTTTTGGCACGGTTTTGCACGCTCGCTGCTGCACCCCTCATAATAACTCTTACTCATGAAAACTCGTACAGAAATGCCCTGCTCACGAATTTCAATAGTCGGAGTGTACTTACCCGTGCGAATCCATTCTCCGCTCCAAAGGGGGCGTGGTCTTTGCCACAGTGGGCGGGGTGACTGCCTCAAACGGAATCCAATAAGTGATCGATTGGACCTCCCATTTGGGGGGGGGGGACAGTAGATATGAAGCAAACAAACAGGAATTTCCCAAAATTACAGATCACTACGGAAAAATTGCCGGAAATGAAGTCCGAGATTTCCAGAAATGGAACTGATGGACGAGTTGCTGGAAATGGACGAGTTTTCCGCATACATTTCAACCGACCAAGCCCGTGCACATTGCAAAATGTTGAGAAATAATCATGATAAGTGGAATATCATGATAAATTCCCGGATATCCCTTGGAGGTTGTGGCCAGCACATTCGTTGAAAGTGTACGAGTTCTCCGCACAACATAGACCAAATTTCGGCCAGGGTACTTGTCCACTTCGAACTTGCAAAATATGCCCACTCAGGATCAGCGCGAGAAGTTTTTCTGGAAAAAATTTTGAGTTCAGCAAGAAGTGAACGATAGTCCACGGTCCTGACTCAGCATTAAACGCTTTAGTTTCAAAACCTTGACCACTGAGAAAGATAAGAAGCTATCCGAAACCAGGGGAGCATAAATAATTTGAAAAATTACGTAAACATTGCCTAGTGCCAGAGGAGGACATCAAAAACAAGGGAAACGAGTGAGAGAACGGGTTCTCCAGGTATGAGAATAAGGCTAATGTATCACATTATAACACACTTCTGCTTAACCTTCTTCTTCTTTGCTTTTGTTCGATTTGGCGAGACACCATTGCTGTTCTGGAAACCAATATAAATTTTAAAAAAATTAAGAAGAACTAAAACACTCAATTGTTGAATTTGGACAGGGAACAGACCTCTTCCTCATCTTCATCCGAGGGGAAACTCTTCACGATTCGCACTAGCTCGTGAAAAGCGGCGTCTACATTGACGGGAGGGTCCTGTAACCAGATGTGATCGTGGTTATGACGGGCCTAAAGGCCTAAAGATGACCAGTACCTTAGCCGAAGTTTCGATATACGGTAGTTTCAAGTTTGCAGCAACACTCCGTCCTTCAGCTTCTGTCACAACACGTTGATTAGTGAGATCGATCTGTAATGTCCCAAAAAAAAAGATTATCGAACTAATTGGAGGTCACTTCACAAGGATTTCTCAAAAGTATTAGGTTGGGCAATAAGTTCGTGCGGTTTTTCTGAGCATTCAGTGTACTCTCATGAAGTGGACCAGCCAGTTGAACCTAGGTTTTTTTTTTGAAAATTAATATTCGCAGTACTTCTTCTTCACATCTAGAACAAGTGTTTGCGAAAAATCGTTTCATAACTCTAGGAACTGTGCGTACAGAACATGGTGCATCCTCCAGCCCAAAATCGCCCTCTCTGGAGCAGACTATACATTGGACCGAATAAAAATCGAATAATTCTGTTCCTTCAATTACCAGTTCAGGAAACAATTTAAATGTCCAGACATTCGAGAACGAGAAAGCCCTAAAGCTCTTCTTCTCCCTCATACAGCACTGAATTGGTCTCCAGTGGTGGAACACTTGATTTCTCTATTTATTTGAAATCAAATATTTTTGCTTTCGAATATCGAATACTTCGAATAAATGGAAAATTCAATTGTTTCAACATTGGAGGCCAATAAAGTACTGTATGGAAGAGAAGAAGTTCAGAGCTTCCTCATTCTCGAATTCCTGGATGTTTAAATTGTTTCCTGAATTATTAATTGAAGTAACGAAATTATTCGACTTTTATTCGGTAAAAAGTATAGAGCAGACATCCACTTCTGCGCTGTCCCATCTACAGCTATGGCTTCCACTTAGACGCTGTTCACATCTCCAACAGCTTGAGCTGCATTTGTTCCACTATTCTACGGAACTGCTGGAGGCCTCGGAGATGTACGCTCTTGTCGAACTGGAGGGTCACATTTCATGCGACAGAAAATGAGAAGTAGCGGGAAATGGGGACATTGGTTATGATATTTGTAAAGAGCAAGTCTAGAGCTACAAGATAACCTATGACAAGCTATCGGACTTAGATCGAATCCTTGTAAGAATTCGAGTTGAAAAAAAAACCGCACGAACTTATTGCCCAACCCAATAATACCCGAATTTCTCTTCCAACTTCACGCCAAACTTCGGTTTCCCAAATTTTTAGTGCAAATTTGTACACCAAAAGCGGTATGAATGTGTCTGCTGAAGAGATGGAAGGTAGGATTTTTTACGGGTGAGAGAGGAGAGGTCGTGCGGGTGTCGACCTTTTATAACTGCTTCGAAAGCTTAATCAACCGTTCATCGTTTAATTTGTAACCTGAAACTTGGCTGTACCTACTCAACCAGCTTAATGGTTTAATTACCCAAGTTTGAGAGTATTTCTATTCCTTCTATTCCTAGCCTATATTCCTAGTCCCCCACCCGGCAGACGGAAAGGACAAGGATGCAGTCGAGTTGGTGAGTTTTTCGATTCATATTTTAGTTTGAAGCTTAGGACTTCCGCTCTCTTAGTGATAAGTACTGGGGGAAGTCCTACGCTTTCAGCTCAGCTTCCGTATAACGGTAAAGTTCGAAACGGAAGTTGAGCCATTTTCCAATTGTTTCTTTATTTTTTAGTAATTTATGATTTGTTTATTGATTACCTTGTTAGCGACCAGCAGTACAGGATACTCGGTCCTGTCCTTGACGCGCAGCACCTGTCGGTACAATTTCACGGCTTCATCAAGGCTTTTTCGCTCTGTTACTGAGAACACCAGCAGGAATCCTCGACCATTTCGCATGTATTGCTCTCGCATCGCAGAGAATTCTTCTTGTCCGGCAGTATCAAGCACTATAATGAAAGAACTGCATGATGAGCTGCTTACATATACCGCACATTTAAGACTTCATAAAAGAAATATGACCTGAGTACTTGTACAACTTCAGCCTTTGACAACGTTCAAATAAATAAACTAGTAGAAAGTAATAGATACATAAGTAGTCAAGCAAGTAGGAAAAAGAATAATTAAGCCAATAAATACGTGCTCAAGCAAACACCACTAAAATCTTACCGTCCATAATTACCCAATTTCCGTCCACTTCACAGTGTTGAATATATTGGTCCTCAATCGTTGGATCATAGTAATCCAGGAATTGTTTCTGAAATTTCCAAGATTCAAAAATAAAAAAAAACGATTGAAACTGACGTAACTGCACAAATAACTCTTTCCACGGTTCTTTCAACAACTACTATTAACATAGTTGTTCAAGAACCATTCACAGAAAAAAATCGTAACACCTGCCACATATGATTTTTCATCTAACAATAATGACGCGCAAGATGGCTAATATTATAGTTCCGACGAAGATATAGGCAAGACTAATCAGCTCAACAAGACTATCCATACGCTCTTGAGAATTTTCCCGCAACCAAACACAATTATTATCTGCTTGCCAGATTGTTTAATTTTTTTTTTGCTGTTCTAGCAGTCAGTGTTGCTAGGTGCTATACTTCACGTAAAGCATAGAGAGGAACCAAAAGAGATTCAGCCTTTCTCGAAACCTCAGTTTCTGACTCGAGCATTAAAAATGGCGAAGCATTTTAGCATTTTCTGTCATGCAAGCAGGTTTGAAAGCATATAACCAAACCAGGGATGATTGAACCAGGAAAATCAAAAAAAAAACTAAAGACAATTCAATGCTACATTTGGATACTTTACATCTGATTAAATTAAATTAAAGGCAAATAGGGTACTATACAGTTTCTTTAGAGGGCTCTCTACCAGAAATCCTTCAGTTTTACTCTAAGTCTACAAAACTATATACGTCCTATTCTTGAGTATGGTACTGTAGTGTTCAATCCCTCTAACCGCAAGAGTATTTTAGAGTTAGAAAAGGTTCAGAATAACTTTATGCGTAAACTAATGATTAGTGTACTTGGCTTCCTCTATGATATGCTATACCTCGCAGTGAGGTGAGGAATTCCCTGAGTTACAGGAGACGTAAACACGACTTATCCTAGTGTACAAGGTTCTGCACGGATCGATTATTCTCATTCCCAGTTGTATGTCCGAAATTAGGGCATCCAATACTAGAGGAAAAGCCAATGAACTGGTAACTTCGAGGCCAAGGAAAAATGTAAGAAGACGGTTTTTTGCTTATAGAGCAGGTACAGATCACGAAAGACTCAGCAAAAAACAGCCCATTCCTTCTAAACTCACATCATTTGAGAGAGTGCTGAACTCGTATTTGAAGTCGTGATGTTATTTCGTATTCAGGTTGTTGTTACTGGCTTCACATGATCATGTTTTACCTCGCTGTTTTCTCTTTTGCAGTTTTATGCATGGTTTACCATGTAATAGATACATATGTACACACTGTGCGGTCTGCAGCCAACTGGCAATGGGCGCCGGCCCAATTTTGTTCTCTGTACAAAAGGAGATTCAAGCAAGGAGATGAGTGGGTTTATAAACAGCACAAATCCCTGCGTGTAAATGAATGTGCTAAAACACCTTAGTGTTCGTACATACTTTTTGGAATTTTATCAAAGGATCTACCTTTTTCGGAAAAGCACAAAATCGCAGCACTTGCAGTAGAAGCTCACTTATGCACATAGCGATTCAGAGTAAGTTTTAAGCCTCCTAGCGAACGGGGAAGCTTTGGCCGCCACCTACTCTATCACGTATTTTTCTTCGTTACTAAGACCTAGATCTCACTTTTCTGCGACTTTGTTAGAGTAAAAGAATTCAAATAATTCCTTCGAAACAGAATAAAAATTGCCGATTTGTGCGCGGTTATTATCAGCTTTAGGATACCTACATGTCCACAAACTTTTCGGCTCTAATCTCAAAATTTCACGTTTTTCGTCTCCCAAAACATTCCTTGCCTATGCTTACAAGCAAAATGCAGCGAGCTGCCACCAATTCGAGTGCGTATTGTCAAGAACCAAGACAATTTCGGCCCATGCTGTAATAAAACTGCCAAGAAATAACACAAAAAGCGTCAGCAATACAGTTATTGTGCGTAGTTTCACATTGAACGCACTTGAGCGTTTTATTGAGAGCTCATAGTATCATAGTTGGTTGGATCGCGGAAATGATTCGAAATTAATGAATTCCTTATTCCTATGAAAATTGGAAAAAAGAATAAAGTGTATCTCCGATGAAAACAAAGAATTAGGAAAACACTTTAGACCTTGAGTTTATCAATGTTTCAAAGCATTTTTCTGTACTCTATGTAATTTTGTAATTAATGAGAAACGATGCACAAACAAAAGAAAAGAAGGCTAGTCGGATGGCGATGTGACCTTAGAGCAGCTACATTTCTGGAGGCGATGTCTCGGCACTTCAGAATGAGAAGGTTATACGGCAATCCCCTCGTTTGAGGTGGCGAAGCACCCACAGGCACTTTCTACTGGTCAAGGCCTGTGTCATTTAATGTGACACTAGCTATCAATTTCCAAGGTGTTTCCAAACATATCATGAAAATATCATGACAGATGGACTGTAGAGTGCCAAAATTCTCGAAGAGAATTTTTCATCCCCTAATGAAACGCCATTTAGAGGCAAATTTTAGCAATTTTTCTCCAAAAGCGACAATTCTTTTCGAAAAGTACGGCCATCCCAGTTCTTTCAGCCACTTCTCGACACTAAACACCTAATGTTAACGAAGATGAATGAGACCCATAGTCGTTCTCCATCAAACTGACACCTCGTAAACCTACTAATGGCTTCACATAAAACGCCGCTGACACTCTCTAATCGCTTCCGCAACAAGGGACAGGATAGAAGGATGAGCTGTGCTTGATGCACATGTAAATTTATCCTTCAACAAACATTGATATTTTCGAGAGTTGAGCGATTTACTAGCTAACTACGCCATATAGAAAAGGTAGCGGTGTGAGGTGCAGCTCCACAAAACAAATAGGAAAACCTTAGCCATGAATAATATGAATTTTATTTAGTTTACAGCTTTTTTAGGTTTTGGTTGTTTTATGGCAATGTCACTAGAAGCCGTGCACGCCTAATCAAGCACAAAGAGAAGAAGAAGAAGCGCTTCAGCTAAATCTCAGCAGCTATCAGTAATCGCACGAGCCGTTTGCCGCCAATCGTTAATTTTTGTTTGAAAAATACGTCGTCACTTTGATTTTGATAGAATATTGCTCCTTCACAAAACTCACACCACTGCGGAAAAGTATCCTTATTATGATCCCGAACTCCAGACAGCCCATTCTAAAAATGTGGCGAGGAGTACATTAACGCATTACGGACAAGGTGATGCACATGGTGCATCACGCGAAATATGCTCTCTATGTCCATAAAACGTTCCGCTGTGGTGAAATAGTGCAAATAGTGAACTATCAGAAAAATACCCTCCAGCTACTCGCGCTCGCCATGCAAAAATGTGCTAGGTCGGCAATGTGTTACCAGTCGTGTAGACGAATTGGGGCCTTCGGGGGAAACAAGGCCGAACATCCTGAATTTCAAACAAGAAAACTGTCCGGGATCCGAAGAAAATATTTTAAAAAATAGTCGTGAAGTCATAGAAATAAAAATACAATAAAAAGACAAGTATAGTCTCATTCATGAATTTTGAAGTAAGGGAGCAATGTAAGGAAATGGAATAAAGTTCCTTTGCATCTCGCAAGTGCCCACTTTTACCGAAATGTGTTATAGTCTCGTGAAAAACGATTGATGGGGTCGGATCGATTAACGAGTTAACGGAATTATGCAATGACAATTTTAAAACGAATATCCCCACCCAAAATGAACAAAAAAAAGATCATAAGCATAGCTCTGCTCAATAAATATCTCCCCATAGTAAACTAATTAACAATTCAGGAACGTGACAAGCCCCAAGCTTTGCCGCCACTGACGCAATTTCGCTGATAGCCGAACAAAAAAAAAAGAACAAAAACGGAACAAATGACAGAGAACTGGGATAAATGGCTGATCTTGGCTAAAAATACATACATACCTGAAAGAACTGAATAGTGAGCGAACTCTTGCCGACTCCTCCATCTCCGATCACCACTAATCGATAGGTGGGCAGCTTCGAGTCGTCCTCAGGCGGCCGTTTGCTCGACGCCATTTGGTTCGTGCCGCCGTCGGTGATGGTCGCAACGAGTCGTGGTGCGGCTGGTGTGACGTACGCGAGCTGTGAACGCACGGATGCGACCGAGTCACCTGCGAAAATTCTCGGTCATCTTTTCAAAATTAGCACCTCGTCTACGAAATACAAAGCGTCTCTACGACTTTGAAGCGAACACAGTTACTCCGAAAAAAATCTTTAAAGTTCAAAAACCAACAAAATTGACATGAACAGGTATATCACAGCTGATATTGCACAAGAAAAGCAGCAGAAGTGAGGTGAACACAATTAAGTGAAACCATTGGATGACAACCTGACAATTTCTAAGTATTCACAGATCTCTATGGTACAGAAGTGAAAATTACGAGTTGTATAGCTTTTAAGTAGATCATGATTATAAGAATATTCAAGATCAATTCAAAAAAAGCCGGAAAAACCCCGCAATGATTCTCCTGGAATACCCTCAGATGTTCAGGTAGGCAAAAATTGCAGGACAGCCCTCAGAGACAAAGAATCCAACCATCGAATAGACGATGAACTTCACCGGCAGGTCGATGTCGTATGGAATGAGCTCAGATGGCACGATCTAAATGAAGCATAGTTTGGCTCAGTTAAAGTTTAATAACCCAAGTTTGAAGCATCTATAATTAGATTTCTTAAATTTTTTCATCCAAAACACAAAAAATTGGGTGCATCACAAAACAGCAGTTAATGCTTACTCGTAAGTAGCCGTGGCGGACGCAGGGGGGGGGGGGAGGAAAGGGGGTGGGCCGAGAACGGGTCGGCAAATTTTTGAAATTACTTTAATACATATAAAAATCTTGTGTTACTTTATTTTTATTTGTTTATTTTATTATTATTTTGAATATAATTTTTATTACCTACCCCCCAAAACGGCGGAGACGCATTTTTTCCCACGCCCCCCCCCTCACGCCCACTTTCTGCGACGGCCACTGGTAAATAGGTATATGTACGGTAAGTGTACGCTATACGTACGTGGATAAAAATCAAATCTAGCTGGATAACATTAAAACATGGGCATCGTTACTCCACCTAATGGCACTAAAGGATGGGAAATTTTATAGAAAAACAAGACATCCCATCGTACACAAAACAACAATGAGATGACAGAACTAGTAGAAGAAAGATGAAAGTAATCAAGTAAAAGATTTATAATAATATCTGAATTTGACAACGAAACTGAAGCGTCCATAAGAACGATGATAGCTACACCTTCTTTGAAAGAACTTAGTACATAGGTTTGGTAAAAGCGACATTTTTTGAGCAGATGTTCCCCTTATGCATCGTCACCAGGCACGTGCGGAAGCAAAATTTTCAACATCGTAGAACGTAAAACGGAAAACGGAAAACGGAAGACCAAAAATGGAGTGAAAACGGAAAATTTTAACCAAGCATAGATTTGTGGCCAAAAGCACCCTTATCGTATCCTTCTGAATAGTGACTTTCCAAAGAAATTCTGGCATGATGAGATTGTTTACACTGCGTTGTTTCTCAGTACGTACACGTGGCTCACCCAAGCGGAGGAGGATGTCCTCAAAATGCCAAAAATAAACAGATTCTCTTAGTGGGGCATGGCTAATTACGGCTCTAGATCATCCTAACGCGTGAAATCGGAGAGCCTCCACATAGCTGTACGGGTATGATCCCAAATTCCAGACATTCAGGGTTTGAAAGGTATATCGAAATACAGTTAGTTAGTTGTGGTAGTTACTGTCACTGACGAACTTTAAAAAAATAAAAAAAAGAGTTAATGGATATGATAGATGTCCATTGTCGCGCCCTACTAATCATTTTATAGCCTCGCACAAAACACCATTGGGTTGCCTCTGATAGCCTCCCTTAGAAAAAGAAGATAGGGGAAGACGAACAACTTGAGGCAAAATAAGTTACCCTTCTGTTTGAGGTGGGTAGACGAACTATACTCGACGTATGTACAGTTAAAAATCGTGTCAGGACCCGGAATGAATTTTCGATTCCCTATGGAAAGAAAAGAAGGCAAGAGAGTGGGAGGGTTATTAGGACTAAGAAAAAAATGCAGCCATTCCTTACGGGACATGAACACCAAAGACAAAAACGACCGCCTCCACAAATAAGTCCAAATTAGGAAAAGGATTTGCTTCAAAAAGAGCGATCACAAAGTAAAGTTACATATGGAGATTAGCTGCCACAGCCCGCGTTATTTATGCAAACATGAATGTAAACAGTAAACAACTTTGAGCGAACTCAAAGAATGGAACTAATTACAAGCTAGCGAAACCCAGGCAAAGCAGGTAATCAACATGGGGGAAATCTAAAGCTCCACAGCCATGACATGTTTGCATGCACTATTGACGCAATGTGAGAAATCATTGGAAAAACATTTTGAAAAAAAAACTGGGCCCAGTAAAGAATGGAATGCCTTTCCCAGCCCGCAGGATTGGTACTGTAGAAGCTGTACTGTATATTACTCCATATAAACAAGATTTCCAATAAAAATCATGTCAAAGCAAATCCTTTAATCTCGCCCACCTTCATCCCAGGTATCGGCTTGAAGCGCATGCGATTTGTGTACCTCTTCGTCGGTTGCAGACTACCAAGGTCCTTACACATCTGTGAATAGGAGTAGTACTTCAAGTCCAACAGGGTATAGACCGAAGTGATGACCAGTTTCGCGACTGGTTTCAGCAGCACACGACAGGTGAGAATAATTACCACTCCTGAAACTAACTGTCTCTCTAGGCCATAAAATTAACATTAATGGAGTTGAACTGCTGAAGAGAAACATGGAAAAAACTCGCCTACGAAAAATCTCAAGAAATACTGGTAGATGGCAGCGTCAGGATGAGATTCAGCCAAGCTCACAGAGGGCATTGGGCCACCGAGGTGGAAAACGCGACCTACCCAGATTGCTCCTGTACCAGATAGGACGCAAATCAGCTGAAAACATGGATAGAAGGAAAGAAAAATTATTGGTAAAGGTTAATTCAAAGACATTCAACCCTTATCAATTCATATTAATTCAACGACTAGTTTACGCCTAAAATTATCCATTCACCAACGTAAATGATCGGGTTGTAACCTTCGAAGTAGCAGAATCCACCTATATAAATATAGAACTAGAACAATAGCAGAAGCTGGAAAGCAACAGAAAAATCATGAACATTATCCGAATATGGAGTTGAAAACGGAAAATGAGGAGGAGAAGAAGAAGACCTGTATAGAAGGCTAGGAAAACTGTAGATTTAATTTCTGTGTAAGCCAAAAAAAAAGAGAAAGAGATGGAGAGCAAGAGAGAGCTGGGGAAAGAAAGAGAAAGAGAGGAAGAAAGAAAGGGACAAAAAAGGCATAATGATGGAAAACCTGGAAACGGTGAAGAATCAAAGGAACCCAGAAAACTGCATTGAAAATGCAGATGGCATTTCGATCATGGCAAACTTTTGACGAAGAAGAAAATGACGGCAATGTTCAGATGAAATCATTGAGCAAACATAATCAATGTCGCGGATTTCTTCTAGAAAATTGCTGGGAAATTTCCCACAACGCCAAGTAATCACGCAAAAAAAAAACAGCGCGACTACATTATGCGGCTCATTTCGCAGAGCAACAATTCTTAAATTGATGAAAAATTTCCCATGAATCCCCCTCTTCATCTAGTTTGCAATTCTTGGCCATGGAGCATAAACTTCTGCACGAGAGGAGGGAGGGCCCCACTTCAACTTCCGATCTCTAGATCCCGCGAAGAGGTAGTTCATAACTCTGGGAATGCGGCTTATGCAAATCGGGATCTCAGAGTTGCCCGCATGGCCAAGGTTGAGCGAAGAATGAAAGAGAGAGAGAGAGAGAGAGATGAAGAAAAGGAAAATGAAATGACAACTAAATTCATTATATTCTACTAAGACAAGAACCCATATTACTTATCCAATTTTATTGAATGTGATACTAATTCAATTTCAGCTCCTAACCTTATTTGCTTTCATTCTCACATCCGTGTATTGTTTTCTTCTCAAAATTACTCTGAATTTTTGTGAGAATAGATGAAAAATTGAACCCCACCATACCTTGCAGGAAATTTGCAACAAAAAGAGGAATCGATCATTCGCGAATTTTGCCCTTTTCACGTGGGAAGTAATTATTCTCCCTGGAAACGTGATAAAAAAGACTGTGGGCCAGAAATAAGGACATGGTTTCCAACACAATGATTGATCCAGAAATGAATGGAAGCAATTATTTCAAGAATTTCTATCTTCTAAAATTGGATATTTTACAGTACCTCATAATGAATATTTATTATTCGTTTTGTAACACATAGTCACGAAGAAAGACTAAAGAAAAATTCACAAGAAAGGTGAAAAGTCGATGCTTCGTGGGTGGTCCAGGCTCGAGCGACGTGGGTGGTCTATCACGTACCACCCACGAACAACTCTTTACCAGCAGAGCTCGAGTGGAAGAAAACCTTGCCGCTTAGGGTTAATGGTAGGAAAACTGTAGAAAACTATGAAATGCAGGTTTAAAAAATTCTTTCCATTGAATGAAAGCTATATTTTCAAATGATTTTAGAGGGAAATTTTGGACTAATTAATTCTTTTAGTTCTTCATTTTTCTTCCTTTACGGCTTATATAACCTTTAAAATGTTGAGCATTAGGGCGTGGATGCATCAATGAGATTAGCCATGGTATCCATGTTGAAGTACTAAGTTTTCCCTTTATCTGGCATCCACCAACATGTTTACCCACACGTTACACTCAACTGCTATCCATGGGGCGCATACAGCATTGAGATTACCCGGGGTGAGCGTATAAATACCACATAGATTCACCCTTTCTTAACATGGGTGTCAGCATATTTACCCTAGGTAATCTCAATGATGCAGCCAGGAGCAAGAGTATGAGTTTACCCATTTCCCCAATGACGCATCCTGAAAAGGCCCACAGAAGAAAAAACCTAACCGCTCACCTCTCCATAACTCTGCGTCTCTGGCCAAGCCCTAGGATGTGCCCATAGCAGGAATAATATCGCAGTGTAAAAATAGACAAAGAACGAGAGGTCTGACGAAGAGCTCGACTCATACGCATCATAAAGCTTATCAGAGAAACCACCTGCAAACAGAGACCGAGTTTATTTCAGTCACCCACGCACAGGCGACTCAGATGAGATCGTGCACTCGTGGGTGGTTGACCTTTCGTTGATGTGCACTTATAAACACCAAATGTGGAAATGGTAAACATCACGATGGAGATAATGTCCCTTACCGAAAATGAACAGCAACAGGACGCCAATGGTCCATCCTCCTAACACATCACATGGGGAATGAACTCCTAGGTATACTCGCGACCAGCTTACGCCACAGTTCCCTGAAACAATTTTTCAAAAATCGCAGGACAACTGGAGACTGATCGGAGAAGCATTGAATATGGAACATTGAAGAGCTGTATGGATCGCACTTCAAATTTTTTCGGTTACGAAAGTTCAAGGAAAAAAGGGGGATCACAAAAATAAGTGCTGGAAGCAGAACGAGTTGACAGCGGCTTCTCATCTGAATGTAATCCTAGCCACGTGAAGCATAGATGAGTCATCTGTAGCTGCGGAACCGTGATGAATTCGAATACCAGTTTTTATTTCGAGAGGATTCGTTTTTTCGGAGTCTTGAATGTATGGGTGTATATACGTCTGTAGGTGAGAGAATCGAAAACGGCCAAAATCGGGTCAAATCGGCGCAAAGGGGGGCGTGGTTTAGATCTCATTTTTCAAAAATCGCCATTTTTCACGATTTCTTGCTAAATGTGTGTACATATGTACGCGTATATGTGCGTTTGAGATAAGCGCTTCTGAAATACACACATACATACCCATAATTAGCGAGAAATCGTGAAAAATTGCGATTTTTAAGAAGTGAGACCCAAATCACGCCCCTTTTGTGCCGTCTGAACGTCTGCCTCGATTTTGGCCGTTTTCGATTCTCTCACATACACCCACAAATACATCCGAGACTCCGAAGAAACTTTTTTTTTCGAAAAAAAAACCCCGAAAATCCGAATGAACATCATTTGAACTCTATTTAATTTCCTCCAATTATTTCATCTCAAAATAATTTTTATAACCTAACCGCTTCACTCCTGAGAACTTACGCTAAACCTATTAAGCTTTCTGCAAAAGTGCATTCACTAAATGAATAAAATATTCATTTTTGAGAGGTAAAAACATATGCATAGAGATGTTTCTTATATCGTATTTAATATGTGCATATATTACATGGATAGCAGTAGAGAGGAAAGAAGAGTGTCCATGAGAAAATGTAATGAACACCACAGAAACTAAGCAAGGCGAAGCAAGGGGTTGGTGAGCACCCCCAATCAGATAAGCGTTGGGAAGAGTGCAAAAGACAAATTCTAAAATTACACAAATAGACAAAAACACATGACATGTCTACTGTGCCAAGTAAGTTCCTAGATGGAACTTAGCCATTTTTAAGCCTCTAAAAGTTGAGATGTTTCCAAAACGTCAGACCAATAAAAAATGTTACTGGTGGATCAGCGAAAAAGAGAACCTTGTCAAGTCTCCAGATGATCAGTAATGAGCACCTCTGGGATGAACAAATTGGAAAAAAACAAACCAGAAGGTGTCATTCTGACTATAAGAATGTTTTCTGTAACGGGAAATTATAAATATCTTCGGGGATCTTTCTATTGAAGTAATCCAAGGTGAAGCGTCCACAACTATTTCAGTTCTCGTACTCAGTAAACATTATTTATTTATTTATTTATTTATTTATTTATTTGAATACATCATAAGGTGTGCAATGAAAACGTTACATCAAACGATTTCAGAACAACAAAAAAGGCATTACTCTTAGAAGTAAAATGACAGGTAAAACTCGTCAATGTATGCGAGAAAAAAATCAATGATGGAAAAATCATGAAATCTCAAACACGGTGAGATCACCGAGAAGGAAAGTCGCAGTACACAACACATGCCGATGATAATGCAACTAGAACCCTTCAGGTAGAGTAAAATTAGGGGGAGCAAATAAATGGACTAAGTTTCCACCATTTTTTTTTACATGGAGAGGCTGAGAACAATGGCCAGAATAGAATACCTACTGAAGAGAACAGTGATATAATCTTGAAAGAAAGCCTAACCAGGTGAAAGGCAGTGAGGTGTGTGACGTAATCTATACTAATAAATGCAATCTTACAGATGTGGTCTTGGTTAGGCTGCAATCTGCATGGAATTTAACCACGGATAAACTCCTCATGCAGTGGATAAGTGTGTCCAGCGCTTCAGCGCAGGTTATCTTCCGAACACTTGACTAACACACCCCGTTTTTTCTTTCTAACAGTCGATACTTCAAATAACACGAGCATTGAGGCCATTTGAAATGTTGACATTTCGAAAAATTCAAAGTTCGAGCTTCCTCAAACAACAGAAAATTCGAGTGATCGAAGTCGATTCTACATCCAACTCGACTCGATTCGATCATTCGACTCCCGATTTAACGAATTTGCTTCAAGCGTCGGGATCAATTGTATGATGTGTGGCATCTCTAACCACTGCATCGCGTTAGCGCCAATTAATAGCTCGATGGATTAATTGTACTGGATAGCAGTGTGGATAAACAACGTTGGAAACGGATAAAGAAGTAATCTTCTTCCGTACAAGTACAAATACATTAGGTATGATGTCTGCAGAGTGGATGAATGAATGAATATGAATGGAATGGAACGGAATGGAATGAATGAATGAATAAATGAATGAATATGAATGAATGAATGAATGAACGAATGAGTGAATGAGTGAATGAATGAATGAATGAATGAATGAATGAATGAACGAATGAAATGAAATGAATGAATGAATGAATGAATGAATAAATGGAATAAATAAATGAATGAATGAATGAATGAATGACTGAATGAATGAATGGAATGATCGAATGGATGAATGAATGAATGAATGAATGAATGAATGAATGAATGAATGAATGAATGGAATAATGAATGGAATGATCGAATGAATGAATGAATGGAATGAATGAATGAATGAATGAATGAATGAATGAATGAATGAATGAATAGAGAGCTAAAGAAAGGAGAACTCATCGAATGCTCAAGGAATATTCTTCCAGAATTCTTCAAATATATTCTTCAAATATTCAAATATGGAATATTTGTCAAATATTCTTCCAGAATTCACCTCATGATACAGTTACTCTGGTAATCCACTCAAAAATTATCTCACACGCCCAGTTCGTGCCTGGGGATAGTAAGTGTGAACGGTGAAAACAAGTGTAAACACACTGGCGGTGAGAAAGATAGTAACCATTTTCGAAGGTAAATTCGAGAAACAACAGCGAATAACACCAGCTGCACTCATGCTCACCAAAAAGCAACGCACTTCAAAGTGGAAGAGTTGCTCAGAAATGTCGATTGAGAGGCGCAAAAGGTGTGAAAAAACTTGACAACAGCACGCGTCGCTCGAAACAACAACCATTCTCTAAGGGGGTATCCGTGCGAACGACTTGACGCGATGAGAATTCGCTGGCGGCGTCAGCGCCTACATCACTCAAATGCATGAGTGCATAAACATTCATTTCAAGCGTTCGCCGAAACGCTCGTAATGCGCTGAATTTGATCCGGCGTCGCTGTCGCACTGTGATTGTGTGACTGACCGCAAATCCAATTTGTCCCTTCATTGCTCAATTCTTGTTCTTGAGACGACTTCAGAAAGTCAGAACGACGTCTGAACAGGAAAGGGAGACATTAAGTAAATGAGAAACCTGTACAATAATCATCAGAAAAGGAGGATTCAAAGTAAGATGGGCATACGTACGTCTTCCTAATTTCCTCATTTTCACGATTATATAGTTCAGCCTAAAATAATGTAAGAGTATTAAAGTAATTACATTAAAAAGGCTACCCAAAATCTTAGAAGATAGATTTTTTACTCAAGGTTTGCTTACCAAGTTTACCGCGATTCCAATGAAAAAATACGTGTCTGTAGGATCTCCCCATTTTTGAACGTGATTGTTTCATCAAAATAAACTGAGAAAAACCAAAAAAAAAGGCATGCTAGGCTTGACAGTGAGATCTACTCTACTAGGAAGTTAATCAGCCCCACTAGTAAGGTCAATTGCTACTAAAGCACTAAATGTACGAGCGCGTTAAGAACAAAAATGAAATACAAGCAACCACGGAGAAGAGAAATGAGAAGTGAAAATAAGCATGTGCTATGAACATGGAACTGACCAGATCCAATTTTTGGAAGAGGCATTGAAGTGATGAAACGCTTGGAGAGGCTGGGGGGGGGGGGGGAGAACGGGTGGAGGGAGGGAGTGGAGTGGTGAAAACTAGGCGATCCGACTAGAAAACGGGTAGTATCTTTGGAAACTTCTCAAAGAAAATCAAGCGTAAATCAATGAATTCGATAGCACGATTTTGTCATAGTTGAAAATTCAAAAAATTAATCGTAAAATCTCTTGAGAAGTCTTGGACAATAACGAAGCGTGCATCAATTCATCCAATTTTACTTGCCTTTTGTTGTGGCTCTGCTATTTTTTTTTCTCATTGCCCCTGATATATCTACAAAGAGGATGACAGACTGAGAACGAGGGAAGAATTAAGCAGGAAAGAAAATTGAGTGAATGAGGGAAATTTTGCAAGAACTTTGCAAAAAAAGGTGCGATCATGGTCACGACCCATTCCCGAAACAACTATCTCCTAAAAAATGAAGATGTTATTTCATGGACTCATCCATGACATACGGTCCATTAAACAAATAAAATTGCTGGAGAGACACTAGAGAAAGGATGAATGCAAGAGGAGAGAGAAAAAAAAAGAGAAAGACAAAGGCAGTAGGCATAAATATTCAACTACCGCCGCTAGTAAAACGAACTATTAATGCAAAAATTGATCTGGATCTGCACCTACAGGGACCAGGAAGCGGTCCAAATTTTTCTGACCTTCAAGTAGAAAACGCCGCTCTCGAACGCATTCCAGAGGTACATCAAGCGTTCAAAAGACAAAACAAACAAAAGAGCATCTTTCACGTGGCAATCGATCACAATTCGAGCATTTGGTTAGCAGAGACGTTAAGTTTTTGTCGCGAGAGACGAGAGAACACTTTGCGCATCCATGACACACGAGCACAGGGAGGTGGAACGAGAGAAATCGTTCGATAACTGAGAGCTCAGGTAAGCCAAATGAGAGTAGATCAAAGAGATCAGACCGCATGGAATAGGCAAAAACAGTCTATTTCTCTGGAAAAAACACTGTTACCGAGCAAATAAATGCAATTTTCACACCGCAAAATGACATTATTTCAGTTACAGGTGAAGAAACGGGAAAAGCTCAAAATAGGCTTTCGAAAGCCTCGGCTTCAAGAATGCTTAAAGGCTGCTTTTCCCTAATACCAGAATAAGAGGCGTATTTCCACGTTAAATATCAAAATATGAGGGCAACTCAACTCTACATTCGAAGCTTAACGGAGGCTATAAAGAGTTCTTCACCACATTCCTATAAAAAAATTAACGCTGCGTCAAAAAGTACCTCAAAATTAAAAAAAAATGTATTGCACAATCTTTGTTAATCTCACTATTATCCCAAGCCAATAGCGATCATAAAATCTGCTTTGTTGGTGCATTAGAAAGAACTAAAAATTAAGCAGGTGGGTTTGCTGGCAGGTCCACGCTGGATCAACCCGTTGGGGGCAATAAGAAAGCTGGAAATCCACTGGATGTAAATTTCCTGAGGTTCCCTATTACCGAAAAATTGCCCAATTTTCTCAGCGATAGAGAATGGAACGACTTAGTGGATTTCCGAATATAGAGAAATCTAACAAGGCAAACAATCCAAAAAGGCGGAAGGAGTGAAATATTAAAATTGATAGAAATAACAAGAAAATTCTTAATGGTACGTACAAACAAATTCAGATATTTAAGCGCTACTGTGTGTGGGTAAAAATACACAAAGTTCCCTCGTTAGAGGAGTATGAAGCAGTGTGTCAGGAAAGGGCGGAGCATCCAAGTACTGTGATTGGCGAATCCATTTATCCGTCCAATCACCAATCGCAGTGCTCGGCTGACTTCGCTTTCCTAATACAATTCTCCACACGCCCATATAGGGAGGCCACATATTTAGCACATTGCCAATTTTGAACGATTAACAGATGAAAACATAAATTAAATATAAATAGAAAATAGTAAATAAATTCGTATTCCAAGCTTGGAAGGAGCTACCAGGACAATACTCGAGAATGTGATAGGGCATAGTGTTCTCCTTCTTACTTCTACTCTTCTCCTCAAGGAAGTGTTTCTCAACGAAACTACGCCCATTCTTCGAGTTAACAACTCAAAATGCTTTGAAAATAATTTCGTAGCACTTCTACATCAGTTTATCAAATTGAGAGAAAATGTGACTCTATACTAGATATTAGTGCACATTCTGCTATAGTAGCTTTGATGCGCAGTTATTCACCGCAGGGAAGAACAAGGATCGTCAGCATGGCCAAAAAATTGCGAAAAAAAAGGACCCATGGTGATTAGAAGCAGAAAGCATGGACTTCTTCTGTGAATTTTTTCTCCGATTTGTGTTACTAACAGACATCCAGGTAACCACAGGAAAAATTTGACGCTTGCATTATTCTCGAGACTCAATAAAATGAAATTTTTGATAGATTTGGCTGTTTGTATCTGCCTCTGATTCCAGCTGGTACGGAGAGTGCGCGAACAGCTTTCATAGCAAAATGTTGAAGAGAAGAGTGCTCAATTTAAACCACCGCCTAACTTCCCTTCACAGCTAGATACAAAACGTTTATAACTAGTTCGAGAAAATCGATGAAAATGGAGTTTTATTTTTTTATCCAGTTCCAACGGGCTCTGACCCGTGATGAGAAACAAGGAGGAAGCCCCCATTGAGCCCCAATACATACTAGATCTAGGTTTTGATTGCTGATCCCAGGGCGGAGACATGTAGAAAATTCAGTGGGTGTGCTAAATATGTGTGTGGCCGCTACTGTATGTATAACATTACTCTCCTTATCCCGCTTCTACTCTCTGTGAATACTGTTGCTCCTAGGGATGTTCTTCAGATGAAAAATATAATAGTGTGTTTTAATGGAGAACATAGTTGTAATGATGTTAGAGAAAGAGAGAACGCCAGAAATAGCGCCGTATTCGGAGAGGCAGGCGAGAAATGCAGATCATAGGCACAAATACTCAACTATCGTCGTTTTTGAAACGGATAGTACCACTACAGAAATCTTCAAAAGTCACCCTTTACTTCTTTTTTCTCTTCTACAACTTTTTCACAAAATTCCTTCAAGTATGCATGAGATTTGAATGATGTATACACAGCGAAAACTTGATGAGAAGCGCCCGCCAACTTAAGTTTTAACACAAGATATCTATCTTGAGGGGAAGGACGCAAATGGTAGAGGACAGAACGAATTCAGCAATGTGCAGCACAGAGATGTCGTTATGAAATTATCCCATACAAGAAAATGCAAATGCGTCTTGACAACAGAGTCCAATAATTGGGTCATGAAGGCAATAGCTGTAATGGCGATCAGTGATCAAGGTTGCGCAACGGATTCCGAGACAAATTCCGGGACAGAGACAGAACAGTGATAATCTACAGAAAGTAGTATACGAGGAAATGGGCATTCCATCAGAACAGTGGTGAGGTGCACTCCAGGGCTGAATCGAAGCAGCTGATTGATCTAGTTTGGCGGCTTAATTACCCAAGGATTATGCTGTTCATTCTGAGTTTTGAAGGAATTTCGAACAACAAGTCATTTTTTTGCCGCTTTTCCTAATTGCTTTTTTTAATCTGCGATTTTTTCCAACTGCTATGTTAAGATCAACGTCGCGATGATTTATTAGGTTCTTCTTCTATTAGACTAGGACTTCTTCGTTTTTTTTTTCATTGGCTCCCCACTCATACTGATGTGCACAGGGGGGGGGGGTGAGTGATTCTCTCTTCTTCTCTTGTAATGTTCTGGCTTAATGCTCCCTATTCCATCATTCGAGTCTACAACCCTCAAGAGTCACTCAAGAGGCCCACAGTGTAGCTTCAGTTGAGATAACAAAGCTGGAAAAAGACAGGAAAACATCGAACACCCTAATAATGACTCTGATGAACATTGGAAGAGAGATCAAATAGGAAGAGAAAATTACGGGTTAATGTTGCATACTGGTGGGTAAAAAGTTTCAAGTTACCCTTTCAACTTCGGGAACAAACAAGAAATTTTCTAGAATCGGAAACGTTCCAGAGTAATAAAAGAGTAATGCCGGGGAAATAGTGTTCATGTCCTCAGGTTCAGCCAAAACGAATGTGGTCTCTTGAACCTCCTGTTCATTCCCTGAATAAACTCTCTGTTTCACCCACCCAGTGATGAAATACATAGTTGTTCGCGAAAAACCAGAAACCAAGAAGACCGCGGTGAAGTGTTCTATTAACTGCTCGAACAAGGCCGATTTTTCAAAAATGAAGGATGGAAGAGGTTAGCTGACGATGGTTTCGTCAAACCATTCAGTATCAACAGTGAACAGCTGGAAAATCCGTTGATGAGAAGGTCAGATGGCAGGGTTGGATGGGAACCTTCTAGTTCACCCATGGGTAAGTTGCGAAGGTTCTAAAGTGACAACAGCGGTGACCAATGCTTTGATTTGCAGATCGAAGATCTTTAAAAGTTTCAATTTGGGCACCATGGCAAAATTTGACCCCGGAGACCAATCAACGCCAAAGAATTTTGTCGTAACTTTATCTCTACCTATGGGAACCAACCTGGATGTAAAGCAAATCTGGCAAATTCAAGGGAATTTAGTTACGTATAAGGATCGAACTAATTTTGTGAACATGACCTGTCAGAGTTAATATCGAATACCAATTTTGGCCTGCAGATAGAAATCGTTCCTCCAATGACCAACAGGGCATAGAAACACTCAAGAAACCTTGCACATCATCCGCACATCATCAGCCAGTGAATCCCCTATGCGTCATTCTAATTTAGGTATGCGGTAGCGAAATTTTACAAAAAAAAACATTCCTAATGGAAATAAGACCATTTTCTTACTTCCTCTTGTTATCTGAAACTTGAACGTGAGGTGATTATTTTCAAAGCGTTCAGCTGACAACACCTGTCATTTTCAAGCAAAAACGAGGAACAAATGTGATGAGGCTGCGGAGCACCAGCTGATGCATTCTTTCAGACTGCTTTTCGTTCAAAGTAAAATGCAAGGAAATGCTTCTATGGATGCAGCCAATTCAAAGAGCGATTTTGCTTCAAAAATATGAAAAAATCAAAATTTATGTCATGTTAGGGGAAATATACCCATTGGGAGGCTTGCTAACCGGGGAGGGATACATTGGGGCGGGGGAGGGGGTGGGGGAGAAGGCCAACCAATCGTGACGAGATGTATACCATAATGTGCAGTTTGCGACGCTGATCTCAAACCCATGTTTCCCATCTGCTGCGGACCCCTCAGTAGGGAGCTGCGTGGCATAATTTGCAGGCTTAAAGCTGTCTATTCCAGCCTCTGGGACAATGTTTGCCAAAAAATCTTCAGAAATTATTTTAACACATGGCGGACCGAGCCCGTTTTTGCATGGAGAGCGTCAGTGCCCAAAGCATTTTTTTTTCATAAAACACCATGTGCACCATCTAGCCACATGGGAACGGTTTCGGGGACATAAAGAGTGCATTTCGCATGATTCACCATGTGCACCACGTGACCACATGGGGACGACAGGGCGTGATGCACCATGTGCATCACCATTCTCCGTAACGTGTTGAACTGAGATGACTAGAATCAATCGGAACCTCTGAAATTTTCTCAGATTCAGTTAGTTTCACAAGATTTTTCTAGCAGAATACATATCGAAAGCTAAATTTTGTCGCTTTGGGCAAGCCAGAACTATGCCTCATTACTCACCAAAGAGTGCTCCATAGCTAATGGCGAAAACGGATGCGAAATCAGCGTCACAAACTGCACTTGATGGTATACATCTCGTCACGAATAGCCGGAACCACCACCCCTCCCCCCCCCCCATCCCCTCCCCTCTTCTCCTCTCAAGTATTTTTTCCTCATGAGCAAAAACTAACGGATAAAGTTCATGAAACTGCATACGAAACACCCAAGAATATGGAAATTACAAGGATCCACAAATCGATAGGTGATCAGTCGCAGTAGATGTTGGACGAGAAACGGGACGACATCGAAAGCACCGCGTCACGGAGACGAAAGGGATGCAAACGGCGGTGGCGGCGATGGTGGTGGCGCTGGGCAGAGAAAGAGAACGAAGAAGACGTCGGAAACGGAGCGAAGACGCAGAGCGTCGTTCTATCGAAACAGGTACTCGACTAACTGGTCGGTAACGAGAGCCAACTCGCCACAGATGGTGACTGCCCATCGCCGTCGAAAATACACGAGACCATCAGCGCCGAAAACATCCGCCATTGAATTGTTGGCGCTGCGAGCGAACATCAAGAGTTGGCACTGCGTGGCACTTCGTATGTGGCTCACTCTCGGATGCGTTCTTATTGTTGGCTAAGGAATCAGCCAGAAAATATTGAAACACAAATTCACGGCCTTTTATAGTAAGAGCCCGGACATACTAGAATTTTTTCGAGTAGGGTTCATGACTCACTAACCCAGTCAAAAAATTCATGAAATTTGGTGTAGTAGCACAGTGTAGACCCGCTGTTGTACAACTGCTGCCTCCAACTCGTGTCCACTCCCTTCCCCGTTCCTTCACTCCCCTTGAAGACACTTCCCCAATTCGGAATGTTTTTCGCTCTTTTCTCCCGAAAGAATCTCCAGGAGCTCTAGACCACAATCATATGTATGCATGGTTCCGTGCGAAACTGCCGATAACCCCTATTTCATGCCCAATCCTGTGGAGCGCGTGGGCGGGACCAGTGGGGGAGGACATGGCATTTGGATAATGCACTCCCGGAAACGCAGCTCCTGAGAAAACTGATACTTACTGATCAAACTTTTCGGATAGAAAGCGCGCTCCACTTGTGAAGGTACATGATGCGGAAATCTCGTAGCCCAGGCCTGGCTCCGCCCACAAGCTCCATGAAAGCGCGGCTTCAAAAGGTGTTTCTCGGCAGTCTAACACGTAATCACGCATACCATTGTGATCAGTAACTTTCGGAAATTCTTTTTACATGAGAATCTTAAAAACACTACAGAGGTTGGACGATGGCGACCACCCCCCCCCCCCCCCCTGAATTTTCTCCGATTATGACTCTCCCCATCATAACCAATCATCACGTAGTTTTCCCAATCTGATATGCATTTCAACTGGATGTATTCTATACAACAACAATGAAATTCCTCCCAAAAGAATTCACACATTACAGATCCCTCCTATTCACTGGAAGATAATAGTAGTGAAACGTACGTGAACATATCAAAGAATGTACAAAAGAATGCAGGAATTACATTCTACTTTTTTTTGGCGAAATACGACTCATCATCACCACGAGTATTTCTGACAAAACCAATGCTAAGTCATCAATTTATAGTAAAGTGATTCAGCATTCAAATACCACGCCAGCATTAAATGTTTAGCAATCCAAAGTATCGTGGAAATACAGAACCTGTGAAAGACCACAATGAAAATTGTTGAAAATATTATAGAAAGGATAATAGATAGGCGAGTACGGAAGGGGAAGGAAGAAAAGATATGGAGTAGAGAGCGGTTAAAATGGCTATGAATTTTAATAAGCTTTCAAAAATTCGCTTACATCTTATTTTCAACGCTAAACATCGCTGAAAAGTAAGCCTAGGCAAAAATTAAATTAGAGCGCTCAAACAAAAAAGGACACTCCTCATTGAGGCCAAACTACTAGCGTGTCATCCTTATTACTGATAGATTACTAATTATACCTGAAACATGGTCACACGAGGAGAGTAATGGCATCCAAGGGGTTGAAAAAAATGCTTTCAAAATGAAGAAACGGAAACCAGGAAAAAAAGTAAAACTAAACTCTAAGAAAAGCACAAAATGTCGACCCACATGTAAGAATCACTGCCAGGAAGATGACAGATGACCACAGGGAGAGATTATAGTGACTGCTTGAGTAATTCCAGATGAACCATGGAAATGTCGTGCCGAGCAGCGCATGATTCGATGGCCACGCCCTCAAGAACAAACAGATGAAAAGAGGGAGCCACTCAGTTGAGCAGGAAATGCGTCAGTTCTCTCCGTCTATAAGCGAAAATTTCGCAAAACTAAAAATAAACAAAAAAATAGACTACAATAAAGTTTCATCTCCAAGAAGAATCAAAAATTGACAAATTTTTAGAAAGAAAGTGGAAAGCCCAAGCTGCTGCCTCACAGCGAACTCAAGTACAACCAAGCAGAAGAAACCAACCAGTCTCTGTTCTCCTCATCCAGACAAAGGGCAGGTGGTGATGGAGGGCGAGGTAAGCACAAAGACACTTTCAAACTGCCGGTAACAAAAAATCCCAGAGATAAGAGCACAGAAAGCAGACGTCCGAGGCGAGCATCAAACAGCCACACCTAAGAAAATCAAAAGCGTTCGGCAGCTAAACGAATTCTGCTCGGAGGGCGAGATAAACGCAGAGATTTGCTCGGATTTCTTGTGATGAATGACTGGGAATCGAGCCTGCGGAGCGCTGCCATTGCTTCAGCTGGACTTTATCTTTCTGATTTGCAGTGCGTAAAAAACTTCTTCAGTTTGCTGCGTATAATTCATCAGTGTAATATATAAAACATCAAATACCTGTGCAATTTAGAAACCATGGTGTAGCATAGCCGCTTGCTCGATAGCTGTGATAGCCACAACTGCGCGAACAGCTACAGGGTCCGAATGCATCACTGACATCCCATCAGCATGTTTACCCACATGCTGTCCATACCAGAGGCAGCGTGCATCATTGAGATAACCCTGGGTAAACGTGTTAACATCCACAGATCCACCAATCGCTAGCATAGGCGTCAAAATGCGGGAGGATGGGTAATCTCATACTCATGGGTATGATTACGCACGGTACCATAGTATTATAGGTAGCAGCTGGATGTATAATAGACAAGGTCATGAGTGGTAAACCATGTTTATGGGTGTCAGGTAAAGAGTAAATCCGGGTATGCTCACACGTTTACCATGAGTAATTTGGATGATGCAATCGAGCCCAGGGGGGATCTATGGGTACGAGATTACCCACCCTTCAAATGGTGCATACGAACACAGGATAGGACAGAAGATATAGATTCCCGTTTAAAAAAACTGGGGAAGGGGAGAGAGGGGAGTTTGCGCTGCCCCTACACTTTTGGATGTAATCTTGGATCAATCCAGTGCTCACAATCCAATGAAGTCTTCTTGGATGATTTTAACCTTCCCGCTCTGCAGTCGAGCTCGCGGTGGGTAAAAATTAGTTTTGGTGAAATAGGCGGGAATTCACGCAGTCTTGCCACTTATCCAACCATGGAAACGAATAAATTTCTTCCCACGACAGATATTTCAGCACCCAGTCAATAATATAGGATTTTTTAAACATAAATGTTGCCCTTTAATTCCTCCAATCCTTATTCCATAAAAGACAGCCTTGCCCAAGCATTAATCTTTGCGTGACGGTCTTCCTTCTTTCCGTTGCTCTCGTATAGCTGTGTGACCCTGATGAGTAAACTGTGAGGGTACAGGAACTGTGAAGGTACCGGAAAGCAACGAAAGCACCTTCCCGCTTCTGTACAGTACATTACAGTAGTCGAAGAACCCTTGCATGCGCCACACCACAGGTAACCTAGCACTCTCACTGTCTGCGCATCTGCATATTCTCTGATATTACTGCTCTCATTCAACTGTTGTAACCTGTCCAAAAAGCTGGTGTGGCCCGAGCGCACCATCCCTTTGGACAGGTTAAAACGGGGAAGCGATTTGCTCCCCTTGTGGTCATCCTATGTCGATGTATACTAAGAAAAACTGCACAACGGTAATGCTGACCAAAGTATAACGTCTGACTCTACTGAACAGAGTGTTTTTCGATGAAATCATAACCATTAGCGTGGAAAAACGCAGATTTTAAAAATATGAGGAGTAGCAACTCACCATAGCCACAATGAGGGAGAAGAACGACACTTCCAGCCCAAGGATGCTGAATGCACGAGCTACTTTCGTCATGGTCTCTGAGTGCACCGACTGCAAGTAGGCATTTCATGACCAGGGTTATCGCTCATAACCTCAAGCAGCACATATGCCCGAGGAGCAGGAAAGAAGTGTTTACGGGATTACCGCGCTGAGGTTAACCAAGTTATTGCCAGCTGGAATGTTGAGAACTGCACTTCAGCTAAGACTAACATACAACCCATCGTCTCCCTCTTTTCAGAAACATTAAAAACCGTCAGATTGGAAAACACATTGCAACACAACGCAGCCGAAACGAAATTTCCTTTGAAAAACACATGAGAATGTTGCACTAAGCGTGATTGCTTCATTCAAAGCGCGGCTGGATGCGGTTGGACATCATCCAAAAATAGCGATGGATTTGGGGAACAAGTGAATTGTAAGCTGTCTGATTTGACTTGGGACATGCAGCCATTCTTCACGTTGAAAAGCAAAAAAAATGAAATATCCTATATCTTCTCGCCCACCTGTAGAAAGCCAATAGCAGGGTTCCCAGAGAGAATGAGGGCAGTGAGATGTGAACGCAGACGGAAAGCCCATTCTCCAAATTGGTCCACAGGGGCACTGACGTAGTACCTAGACAAATGGTCTTGGGTGGGAATCTTGACCGTTCTTTGGGAAAGGAGTTCCACATTAATCTAGTTAATTTCGTGAAGGAGCGGCAAGACAAGCGGAGAGAAGTAAGAAAAGCCCAGACGAGCAAGTTCATACCTCGGTAGCCCTTTCAGAGAAACCAGTAATAACAAATTTTAGATTAATTACAGAAGAAAACAGTAGTAACAGAAAAACAAATTTGATTATCGAAGCCTTCTACATATGAGGAGCAGCTAGGTTTTTTTCGCTAGATCTTTAACTTTCATTACAAAATTCTAAGCTCCCTTGCCCGGAAAAGCCATGCTTCAATGGAAATCACAACAGCAATGTATAGCTCACTATTATAAGATTTCCGTTATTTTTGAAGTGTTGCCAATCAACATAGGTAGTTAGGGCAGACAACAAGAATGAGGACAGGCTCCCCCGAACGGATATTATGAAAGTTTAACATTTACATAAAGTTTAACGCCAGCTGAAAAAGAAAAATGCTAACGTCATCCGCAGATTTCTTCCAGAAAAGCTCGAGATATCCTAGCGTACTTCCGGACCACACCGACCGACAGAACAACTCTACTCTCGTAGCAATTTTCACATGATAAAGTGGTATAGGTACCAAATAACCCCTAACTTCGTTTAGAATTAATATCTGTTCTTCCTTGTAATGGAAAATGGCTCACCGTTCATCCGCTGTGATGTTCCAGTTGGGAAACACATCCAAGGGGTATTTCCTTAGAATTTCCTCCGTCCGGCATTTCTGAATAAGAATATAGGAAATGAAGCTTTGCCAGTTGCTGGAATTTCGAGATGAATACAACATTTCAACAAATTCCTCATATCGTGACCACCCATAACGACTACGGCTGACCTCTCCACAAGTATGCTCTCTGTTAGCCTTCTCTCATCTGCAGCAACTGAGGCCCCACATGGGATTGAAGCTCAGACTAGTCCCTCTGCGTCTTCGCTTGACTTGTGTTTTAGTTATGCCATTTCGGTCTCACGCAACCCATTTGTTGTTCTAGCTTTACTAGCTTTATTCAACAGTTTTATCGCCTACACCTGCCGAATCTTATGATTTTTGCCCTTGTGTGTCACGCCTGTACGGTGTAAAATAAATGAATAAATAAATATTATCTCACAAAAACGGACTATCTTTCTCTGACTTTTTTTCAACCCCCCCCCCCGCCCCCTTCTCCGGCTTCAACAGCTAATAGCCACAAATCATCTTGACACATCACATCTCTACATACACAGCATTACAGCAGCTACAATAATCAGAGCAAAATCCTTTTGAACCAAACGTAATGATGATACGGGAGAAATACCGAGCGCAGGAAACGTAGCTACCACAGTTAGGACCGAATAATTCGGGTGTTAAAATAAGAGGGAGCACTATAGTCTTAGGAAACATTCAGGACTGCCGCCTTTTTTGAAAATTTGAATTTTTCGGATCTAGTGCTGAGTGAATAATTAAATGAATTGAGTTATTACCCAGTCCTAAGTATAGCAGCTACATCAGAATATGAATATCAATGTCAAGTTCACAGCTGAGCAAACAATTCCTAGAGAATTTTCATGAGATAGCTGGCGATTCCAACAAAAAACTGGCTGAAACTATTACATTACTGTTCGTGCAAAAATTAAGAAATCTCAGATGCAAGGGTTGCAAACAGTGGTTGCGGAAATTTTCAAGAAATTGCATTTTGCGTGACGTTCGCCTGACTAAATGTTATCGCAATCACAGTTTTTTTTTTCATTCCCGAAAAGAATGAATCCACTATATCAAATGGACAATTTGACGTACTCGTACTCGTAATGGATACTCTCTGGCGAGTAATCAAATAAAGGAAGCATAAACGCAGAAGTATAAACGCGAAGTACTACTTGATTCTTGGCCAGGAAGTACACCAGAAGACACCACGGAAAGGAGCTATAGCTCCCATTCTCTGGATCAGATATGAATGATGCCAGCAAACTCCACAACAGCTTTAATTGAAGAGTACAAAGCGCTGATAGTTAGACCTCAAAGACACTGGTTGCTAAAAACTAAACTCGCAAAATATGCGACCGTCGAGTAGAATAAGCAAAATGACAATTGAACCATTTCCAAGAAGAATTTTTGAATTTTATTGTGTAGAAACCAATGCTGTTCGTGTAGTACAGCGGATCGAATCCACTGGATTTCAGTTTTTTTTTCTAATTTTAATTTTATACTTTGCTTTTCTGCCGCCCTACAATATGAGCTACTCTTAGAAGATAATTTACCTTACTTTGTAAAATCTAGTGCTCCTCGCTTCTTCGCCAACTGATAGAACCATTCCTATTGTAGAGGAAAGACACAATAGAAGCAAAATATTCAACGATTAGAGTACTTCTGTACGCTGGTGTTCATGCGCAAGCCTCTTCCTCCGACCCCTTCCGCTTCCGTCATTTTTAATTTTTTTTTTCTGAAGAACAGCACCTGGTACCAGGCAGAGCAACTTTAATTACAGGGATACCAATCTCCTTATGAACCAGTTTGCCATACAATATGGCAATTCCAAATGAGTTATGCGTCCTTTACACGGGTTTTTCCCCTGAGAATTAACCGGAAACTCGACTTAACGAAAATCTGACCAAAACATGATTGAAACCTCATAAAGAAGCCAAAACTGGTCTTTCTTCTGAAGGTCGACCTCCACCTCACTTCCGCTCATCACCAAAATCAGATCACTTCTCGATGGCAACCAAAATGAGAGAAGAAACAGTGACTGAATAGTGCTGATAGGTCTTCCGTCATTCAACTTAGTGGAAGGCGTGTTCAATCTCTAATTCAGGACAAAAACTAAAGAACAGAAAGAAAACGAGGAATATGAACGAAAAGAGAGCGATGGATATTCTAGTACGGTCCTAATTCAACAAGTAACACACTGGAAAACCGACAAAAGAAGTAAATAAAGAAATACCATCAAATGATAAAAGACGCCTTGATCAGAGCTGCCGGAAATGCTCGTTAATATTTATAGATTGATAAATGGTGTTTTCCCTTTTCGCAACGTAGTCTCCACGATATTTCGTATCAAATTGTCAGTTACGATTAACATTCCACGATGAAATGGCCGATTGGGAAATATGTACGTCAGAAATATGTACGTGCCATTGAATTGAAGAAATATGGGGTTCTTTGTTTCTACAAAGATACGGTTACCTCGTTGGTTCGTGGCGTTTACGGACATCTAACACCCAGCCTCATTTCTGACCAATCGCGGTGGACGCATGGGATGGGCCTTCTTAGCATTTCTTGCATGATCTGACGTTGAAAGACAATCCAGTTGTTCAGACAAAGGGTTTCAGGAAAGTTCCATGGATATCCCGAAACTGTGTAGGACCTTCATCCCATTCAAACCAACTTGCTGAAGAACAGCTAGGGCTTATCAATGCAGAAGTACCTCAGTAGGGAGTCCTCAGATAGCCTCAACCAGAACTTCTTCTACAGCACGTCTTCTGCTTCGATCGACCCTGGGCTGTCATGCAAGGCGCTTCGAGCTTGTTGAATAGAGTTAAGTGAGCAAATGTTTTGAAATGCCTTCTTACTCGTATTTTCTAATGTTTGGGCATGGTCTGCCACGCCCTCCAATGAAATGGATATTAGATGTCCCGCAACCGGCTCGTGGCCTTTTCAAAAATTTAGTTTTGAATGTTTCTTCTAGCTAAACAATCCCTGAAGGCCAGATTTCACCATGTTCGAGACCCACGAACTCAGCTCTTGATGGGACTTTACTGCGTAAAGAAACAACTCTGCAAGTAGCCAGATACAATTAGAGAAGTTCGTGTAGCTGCAGAGAGACTAAAAACTGAATAGATCTTTGTGCACGCGTGAAAGTGAGTGATTACTGAGCGGATGTGTCAGGAACAGGAACAGCCGCAGTGACGAAACGAATGTGAAACTCTATCCGCCCGACGTCAAAATGCTTCAAAAGACGGGATGCTATCCCTAGCGCGTCAATTTCAGAATGGGACAATTTAGCGGGAGGGAAAACGCTAATCAACTGTTGCAATTAAGCCAACTTCACTACTACAGCAAAAAATCACCAAAAAAAAAAGATGGACCTAGGAAAGTGCAACATTTCTGCAGAAGAAATGCGAGAATATTCAAAGATATGCCGAAGACTCCCAGTGGGAGCCATTTCAGTGGAATAAAGGAGAAAAATCGGCAAATACCATAAAATGCACAACGAGAATATACTTCAACAGTGTTGAACGTCAAAATGCTAATTTTTGAGCGATCAGCATGTGCAGTGTGTGCATGATCCTTTTCACCAGATAAAGATGAAGGTTAAAGGTGACAGAAAAAAAGAGCGTGTGAAAATGTGATATCCGGAAAGGTAAACAAGAAAAGCAGACAATATGCATGAACGCCCAGCTGTTGTCATTGCTTTTGAAACACGGTATAAAAAACAGAATTTGCACCACCTCCTGAGAAAAAAAGGCTTTAACATTACTAGGAACCATAACTTAGCTACCGATTAATTTTCCTTGCATACATTGGTTTTATTTTTTTCCAAATCCATGACTCAAAATCAACTAAATAGAACTATGACGGAAAAGTGCGCTGAGCAACAAATTCTCTAAAACAATTCAAAAAGGACGCATGCGTGAGCCGCGCGTCAGACGCATGCACGTCAACGCAGCATGTGCACCAAGAATGAGAACAAAGCAAGGTTGCCGCGAGGCCATAAACGCGTGCGTCACGCATATGTCTGAGCTGCGTCAGGGTTGCGATTTGGCTTGCCGTTCATCATATAGATGCACCCGCGTCAAGCACACGCATCTTTACTAGTATAAAATGCTTTTCTGAACATTGTAACCATAAGTTCCTTTCAAGACAGCGTCCAGAAAGATATTCGTTTCCAGGCTACTTCCTGAAATAGTTACTGGGTGCGACTATTTTGGATCGTTGCAGAGAGAGAAAGAAAGTTCCTAAGGATCTCCTGCCATTCCCGACATAAAATCCAATTATGTGTCAATTTCACACTTCTGCAATCTCACTCACAGTTATGATGGACCTTTGACGATTTGCTCTATTTTTGAACACACGACACAAAAAAAAAGTATCGCATTGACATAACCACTCAATGCAAGTCGTTCCCAGAAACGTGTATGCTGGCGCCTCGTTTGGTCGACGGTTACAGAACGTGGGACAAATATCGAAATGCTCACCATTTCAGCTTCAGCTAGCCATAAATAGACCAATTTCAATTGGCTTCATTCCAACACATGTTTATGACTGTATTAAAATTGGTCGCCATCTCAGTATTTGTGACAGGCAATACAGAATTAAAATGAAAACAATGAAGACATCAATGGGAGATGAGGAGTAGCCGAAAAGAGAACACTTCCTTGTGGTTGCATTAAAGGTTTTGCCTGCACTTTCGTGGCCTTGTGCACTGGCTTGCAGGGAACAACAATAGAATTTTTTGAAAGAGAGCCTATTTCCGGATTGTTACACCACTCTGCATAAATTGCAAAAATCGCAGCTATCTTCATTAACAAAGTAAAACGGCAAGTGGAAAATGATGAGGAACAAAGCAAAAGAAAGAGATGGAAATAGAAGACAAATCTATAAAATCATTCGTGACCCAGAAGGCACCTGCAGATTCTCATCCTTTAGCATCGTTGAGGTTTCCACATTTTTTGGGCGGAACCAGGGGCTGGAGGACGAGTTTTGTGGAAAATGCAAGTAACGGGGGCGCACCTTCTGAGACAGTTCGTACTGCTCGTGGCAGTTCCTTACCATACACTGCCGAATAACATAATAATTGGGCTTCATATTTGGCCAGCAAGGAGGTGCATGACCTGAAAACCCCGTAGTTCCAGTTTGGCCCCGCCCACAAGCTCCCCAAAAGGGGGGGGGGCTCCGAAAACATTTTTGGGCCATTTTGGCATGGAAATAAGTACATCATTGCGGTAAGATGTTCCTGGAGAACTTTTTCAAATGAATATCTCAAAAATGATTCTGAGGAGGGATGGCGCCACCTCTGTCATCCCCGTCTTTCATTGTCTAAAAAGAAAGATGCAGTATGAGATGAAAATAGTAGAAATATGTAGTAGAATGAGGTGAGAACCCTATGAATAAGCCAAAGACATAGACTCAATAGGAGTCAGGAAAAATAAAGAAGAAAAGGACATTTCGAAATCTGACGTCAATCCAAAAGATATCTGAACCTGGCGAAAAAAAAGGCTAACAATCTCGAGGTAGTGCTAGTAAACCACAGGCACACTAGAAGAATGGAAGAACCACGCCCTCACAGGCAGCTGGTTCTTCTCCGAACTACTACGTATAGACTCCACAACAGAACCTCACTTGAAACTGAAGAAAAAGAAAGGAAAGCTCTTGAGAGAACAAATGATAAAATGATAAAGGAGAAAAGTAGAGCGGAAAACCAACTAAGGAGCTGGAGCTAAGCTCTCCATATAGTGAGAATGCAATTGTCGATAAAGCAATACAGGTAGTTTAGAGTTATTTTGATTGATCAGTTCCTATTCCAAAAAACGCCATCGATTAGAGGCGGTCACAGAGATTTCTCCCAGCAGACGAACATCAAAAATTGGCCTGACCAAAGAGAGAAGGACTGGTTACAATTGTTGCACCGGGAGCTGTGATTTGGCCTATCGTTTCAATTTCCCGGTCCTTCCGCACTGGACAGCCGCTGTGCTCAGCTCCACCCCACTTCGTTGGTAGAATGGGGCCTTGCGCACCGAAGCTTTGCACATGGAATTCGTAGCAGAAATCACTAGGACTGAATTATTTGAAAAAAATTTAAAAAATCGTAAAACATCGAAAATTTGGTGCATGCAAAAACTTGCATTGCTAGTGGAAGCATGGACACGAACGTTCCATGCATTCTCATCCAGGTTTTTCCATCGCCTGATCTTCTCGAAGGTATCCATTCCTTGTAGATTCCATCCACAAGTATCCTCTTTGTTAATAGCTCCTCAAGTTTCTTGCACATGCAGCACAATTCAGCTATTCAGTTTCCACAGCCACTTTGTCCATCCAGAGAAAAAAGGACATGATAGTAAGGGAAATATGTATAGCGAAAAAATGCAAATTTGAGCGAAATTCAAGCGTGTCTCCAGAATCTTCGCCAAAAAAAGAAGCAAAATATTAGGATTTGGCAAAAAGGAAAACACATCTCTAAAATAGTGCATATTTGTGCGTTTTTCCCGGACTGGGAAATCACGCGGCACTGCGCCTCTTGCACTGGGGTCCTCGCTGAGAAAACAAACTATAGGGTTCTCATGATAAATAGCTTTCCGTGTCCGCGAAAAACACACCGCCATCGACGGTCAATGTATGTAATTCACTTTCTTATTGGACGCTACCTTTCTAATGCTGTTATACTCCAGTGTGAAGTATGGCAGCGTTGCATTCGCAAGTGTCATCTATAACTTTAGAATTCGCTGGCGTCTCAACGAAAGAACCCATTTATAATGGATAAATACCAAATTCAATGTCACCCACATAAAGCACCTATACCCCACGTGGAGTATACCGGTAGCGAAAAAAGCCTGTGCCCGGATACATCATTGAGACTACCCATGGTAATCGTATTAAAGAACACAAATTTACCCTGTACTTGGCACCCATCAACATAATATTTACCCCTATGCGACGTCTATATTGACTTACCGCAAGTGTCACTGAAACTACCAAGGTAAACGTGACAACACCACACGGGTTACTCATCGTTACCGTGCGTGTCAATAGTTTACCTTCGATCTCGAAAGATCTCGATGATGCATCCAGACAGTTTCAACGCATTGGTAATCATTCCCATCAAGTAATGACACATCCAGACTCCCATCTGTACCGGTCAGTAGTGTGTTGACCGAATAATGTATTAGATAGAAGAAACTCCAAACCTACGTAGACAAGAGTCGAGATCGCGGCGCGGCTCTCATGGGCAGGGACGCAGGCGCACACTATGCTGAGCTTCCGTGACTCTGCCCAAGAAAGCCGCGCCGCGGTCCTGACTCTTGACTGTGTCCGTTTGGAGTTCTCTGTATGTTCGATATTCGAAGATTCGACTTCGAATAAGTCAGAAATTGGAATATTGGGAGAATGGTTAGCCTTGCAGCCTTAGAGGTATGGAAAGAAGGGCTATTGAGCTTTTTGTTTTTGGGTCATTCAAATTTTTCGTACTCGCTCCAAAATTATTTGGTGAGTTGAATGAATTTATTCGAATTTTATTCGAGCAACCCTATACTGGTCAGAATGCGGCTAATTCTCACCAGTGCTTATTTCGAAAAAAGGTGGTATAAGGAGATAACGGTAGGCTTAATTATTTGTGCAGGAAGCAGATTTGAGGCAACTGACTAGCCCATGGATTGGAAGCCGTGGCGGTAAAACCGCTTCACGCGGAATTATTCAGGATCTGACCTAAAGTTAAGCCATTAATTATAAACATCACGTAATCGCAGAAAAACCGCAGCAGAACTGCGCTATAAAAGTGGTCGTGTGCAATCGGATTTGTAATGCAATGACACAAATTCGATTCGATGCAGAGACACACGTACGCCATTGTTAGTTGTGGAGACTATAAGAAATAAGAGTAATAAAGGGCACTACAAAGCTCAAACACAGCACAATAAAAGCAATCGACTCAAGTGTCCTCACCTCAGGTGCAAGAAGAAACAAGAGTATGCAGAAGCATCAGCCAAACGTAGTTGTTTCCCATACACTGCAGGACCCCCCCCCCTCCAATTGCCAAGGTTGAGTTCTGGATTTTTTTTTTTTGGAAAATGGGCGTCTTTGCACGCGATGAGAAGGAATTTCGGTAGCATTTTGAAAAGGACGAGCTGACAGTGAGAAAGACAGTTTTTCTTGGCAAGGTTCACTAGGCAAGAACCAAGTAATGAAAAATCAGTTCCACTGTATCATTGATTTACGTGCATATCAGGACATGGAGTTAGTATAGCAAGATGGGTCCCGGGTAATAAACTCTCCCTTCTCTGGAAACTAAAACCATATTGGAGAAGTAATATGAAAAGAACAGTAAAGAAAAGAAACAGCCATTGAGGCATTTGGACAGCCTTTGACAAAAAAAATATACGACACATATAATACTATGAAACCAAATGGTTCAACAATGGGGACCTTCACGGGAGAAATGCAGAATGAATAAATGAAGCAACGTAATTTAGCAGATAGCTGCTATACAGTGTAAGTTAAAACCCCAAACAAGAAAAAGACGTCATGGTTCACAAGGTTCTAAGAACTGATCTTGGCGATAAAGACATATTCAACGGTGCAAATATCGACATCACCGCTACCTCTCGAGGAGCCACTCACCATCTCCGACAACCATGCAGCATGAACCCGATCAGCGAAATGCGTCGACTAGAAAATAGACCCCCCCCCCCGTTATCCGTTATAGTAGTAATTGCCTTAATCGCCCACGAATGGCAGCATTGAGAGGAGGATGGCATCAGCTCGGAGCGGATGCTGCTACGATTTTTATTCGACGCATTAGCTGTTCGGCACCACAACTCGAACATGACTTTTTTTTCAAACAAATCCATGAATAAACAACCATGAGCACCTACATATTTGATAAAGACCATCCTTAAACACAGCCTTAAATGTCTGAAGCCGAACTTCGTGTGGGGATAGGGCGCCCAGCCCACGTAATTGAACCGCTGATGAGTAAGCCAAAGATGACTCACTTGGAACACTGATCAAACAGATGACCAAGAAAAGTACAGCAATTGTCCCTACGCTGCTGTCCCTCACCACTAACGAAATTTCAAATACCAAAGCACGAACATTAACTTTCTCACCTGACTCTCACTCGAAGTAGTCATTCGAACCGCCTAGGTAATTGACAGTTAAACAGATGTCTTCTCAGAAAGCATTAAATCAACAGACATTTCTGAGACACTACTCTTATGCTTAAAATGTGTGACTTGAACAGTAAATAACATTTATGTCGTAAACAACAACGAACAGGTGATCACCAATGGGATCTAAACAGAACTGATCACCAGGTAGTCGTTGGTGCACCAGCTCCCCATTCCCCAGCCGCATCTCCTGGTTTGCTTCCAGGGTTCCATGTTGCCGTCTCCGAAGCCCAGTCCTTGATTTCGGGTTGGGCAGTGAAGTCAACGGTCTCTCCAGGTACATCGTATTCAGGCTTGATCTCGGGCATAACCTCGGCTGCTTCCTGCTTCTCAGATTCTTGAGGATCACGGTAAAAGTACAGGTCAGGCATGATTTCCTTGTCATCAAGAACGAATCCGGTCTGGCGAGAAATCTTTCCTCTGAGGATCAGGATTTCACGAGCCAGCAGCCACCACATAAGTCCAATTGATTGCTCTCCCTGAAACGACATAAGATAGGTTGTTTCCAAAGACCAAGCCAACTAATTCCAAACGAACAATCAAGGACGGTGAAGAGAGAAAAACCATGAAGAACTGTTAGCCACCTCACCTTGTTGTTGCATGGAATGGCAATATCGATAAGCTTCAGAGGAGACTCCGTGTTACAGAAGGAAATAACGGGCACGTTGACATAGGAAGCCTCGGTGACTACCTAAAATCAAAAATCTTCGTATCGTGAGGGATGACGAAGCTTACTTAGACTTGGATTCTTTCTGTGTAAGATTAAATGGTGTGTGCATAGCAAAAACTGAGAACAAGCGAGAATAGTTTCCGTGTCTAAATTTTCATTATAAAAATAAGAATGATTAGATGATATATTGGAATCAGAGAGAGAAATACTGAGGAACTTAAAATGGCCATTCAGCAAGTTTATTCGGGCCAAAAACTGATAGGCAATAATGAGAATAATCCCTAAATTTCAGCCTGAGAAAACTATAAAATCTCTTTATCAATTGAATCGCAGAAGTGGAGAAATACACACAGGTTGATGCTAGTTATCAGTTGCTAACACCAAGGCTCGAGAACTGCATCTACATCAGAATAAACCTAACCTAAGAAGTAAACAAAATCTTACACTTTACAAAAATAAGCAAACACAGCGGTATAAAATACGGTTACCGCATTTCCCCATCAATATAATTCATCTCGTGCAACCTCCGTCATACTCCACCTAAAGTGTGGTATCAAGAATCGCCATTGCCATCGACATTGATCTCGATACCAGTAGATTTGGGCCAGATCGCCTCCGGCGTCGCTAGCGCGAGTTACCACTAATCGGTGCGTCTCAAAATCAGTATCGCCTGAACGACGACGACCACGAGAAGTATAATTCACGTGACTTAGCCAGTTAAGACTGATATAGCAGCTCAGACGCAAAACGCATTAGTACTGGAAGGGTTTTTGAAAAATCGAATGTGATGTTAATTTTCACAACTTGCATTTATCACTCATTACATATCCCAAGAAATCAGCAAAATTTCCTACTGTGACCTAATGACCATCAAAAACGCTACGAATCTGGAGGGATCCTAACGCAAGAATGGAGTGTCCTTGCAGTTCTACTAGAATCAAAATGAAATCCCTACCTAACAAGCCATTTTTAACATGACAAAGGAACTCTACATAAAATTGCTCAAATTTTTAAAGGGAGCAAAGGGCGAGAAGGGAATTGCGGGAGCAGTGTTGCACCGAGTAAAGAGGTTATAGGCTCCAGCTTGTAAGCCTGAGCGTAAGTCTAAGCTTGAGCCTATGCTAAGGCTAAGTCTAATCTTATGCTCTAAGGCAGAGCCCACCTCATTCCGCCACTTAGGTAGCCGCTATACTCCTCGAGGAGTATAGCACCTTACGTCGCCGTCGCCGGCGACGGCGGCCGCCAATGTTGGCACCCCTCGCAATCGATACGCACCAGCGCCGCAGTCGCCAACATTGGCGGCCGCCGATCGTAAATGTTGGCGACCAATCGATACGCACTGACGTCACAGTCGCCAACATTGGCGGCCGCCGGTGTTGGCGATCGCCAGTCGCCGGCGACGGCGGCCGCCGCCACCGCTCCGCCCACAATCGATGCGTATCGGCCTCACAGTCGCCGGCGACGGCGACGCAAGGTGCTACAGTCCTCGAGGGCTATAGCGGCAGTGTTAGAGGTATAGACATATCCTAGACGTTCTCGCCATGTTGATCCCAATGTACATCAACAGGCTAAAGAACGACGAAAACACCACCTTTGAAGAGATGAATTGGCTACATTTCTGGAGCCCGGAGGCGGATCGATGCAAGCTGTGCTGGCTGCCTACCACGACTGCATCGTTGGCCAACAAGTCTTGGCGTGTTCAATCGATAATATCAACGGGTTCACAAGTCAACTCGTGTTGGTTTGAAGACCGTTCCGAGACAATTTACCAATACTGTTGGATTCAGCGTGTCGAGGAGATGCAGAATCTGCCACTACCTCAGCCACGCATGCGAGGTGGGCCCCTGCCCTTAAAGGCAGTGTGTCACCTCGTTTCGTGGGTTGTAGATATCAGAAGACTCTAGACCTTCTTGTCACGCTGGTTCCAGTTATGCACCTCAAAACTATAAAATTGACAAAAACCCCGTTTTCGGAGGGCCCGAAAGTGCAGTTCACGGACCACTTCGGCGGAGCGGTCTGTGACTGTGCAGGCTGCCCGCCACGTCTGCAGCGTTGGCCAACAAGGCTAGACGTGTCCGATCGATGAGATCAACGGCTCCACGCGGCCACTCGGATAGACGAACTGTTCCAAATCCTGTCCCGAAACATCGTTTCAAAAACGGATTTGAAGAACGTTTTGTGACATTTCATGTACCCCGCTGGATTCAACGTGTCGAACAGATTCAGAATCTGGTGAGAGCTCAAACACGAAAACGAGGTGACACACTACCTTTAAGCATGGGTTCAAGCCTAACCGTAAGGTAAGGGTGCCCTCTAACTCCGTTTTCCCCACATCTACGCACCAATTGTAAAATGTGATAGCAAATGTGCGAAAGAGTAAAAAAAAAATATAGAAAATAAAAAAATATCGCAGAACAACAGAAGAAAAGAAAAAAAACTTTCAAGTTCGTACCTGGTGATCAACTCGGGGATCAGAAATAACCAGAAGACGTGGCTCCTTGAAGGTCTTTTGGATCTGGTTAGTAAGACATCCGGGGCTGAAACGTCCGAAGATAGCAGTAGCGCCGGTATGGGCGGCGAACTTGAGTAGAGCTCTCTGGGCGTATGGTCGAGCAGAGACCACAACGACATCAGCTGGGTTCTCAACGGCAGCGATGGCGCGAGCAGCCAGAAGCAGCTTCTCCCATGTCTTTTTCAGGTTGATAATGTAAGTTCCTGTAGTAAGAAACAAATTAAGTATAGCTCAATAGTTGAAGGCATGTGTGACCCAATGAAAAAAAAACTGCTCACCATCGAAGCGACGCTGGTAGACGTACTGCTCCATTTGGAAGTCAACGTTGGCAGAACCAATGTGTGCTTGCGTAGCAATCAGCTTTAGCACATCGTCTTCAGTAAGGGCGAACGGTTCGAATCCGCCCGACATGGTTACCGAAAACACACTGATTTACAGAGGAAGCAAAGAGAAACCATGCATAACAGATGAAAGACGGAGAAATAATAACAACACAATAAAAGAAGCCTTCGAAGTCATACATCTACTGCTAATGCTCATTGTTTGAGAGAGGATCACGTGCTGAGGTTTTTAAGCTCAGTGCCTCCGCTCGATGGCCGTTTAAACACACAATGCACAGAAGCTATACCTCCGAATGAGCACGAAATACATTCTCACGAGCATGCGAATCAGATTTCCCTACTATAAACAGATTTTCAAGAAGGTTCTGTCCTTGAAAATTAAAGAGATCATGAAGTTTGCAAGCTCTTATCCAGCATAAATTTGTTCTATTTTCATTTGCTACTAAGAAATGATATAAAAGACAACTGCAACAATCTTCTTTCTTCTAACAATAAGAAGAGGAATAAGAATAACATTCCGAGAATAAAAATATTTCACTGCTAAAATACAAGTAAACTGCAGGACACTCTCGTCGAAGTGATAATGCTCGCCAAATAGTTTGCACAAAACTACCAACAACGCATAGGAAGATAAGTCGTGTGTAGCTCGATTTTTCAAATTTAGACTACTTGCAGTACCTAAAATCGACGGGCGGAATTTGCCCCTGAAGATCGAAAGCTTTGGAAATAATGAAGAGCGAGTCGGTGTAAATTACGCAATTTAAACGGATCCAGAACAATTCAGGAAAATATAAGGTGCGTTCCTTTGGAGGTAAAATGGAAATCAACTCATTTAAAACAATGCACGCGATGCAGAAAAGCACCAAGACCAAGCCAGAAATGTGCTATCGTCAGTCCTTACACCATAGAAAAACTACATAGAAAAAGAAAATTAGAACCTAAATATGCCAAATTTAACTTCGAACTAAAAATTTACAAACGGAAATCCCCAAAAGTTGAAAGCTGAGCCGAATTGGCTGCCGAACTCCCATACTAAACATTTGATACTCAGTTAACTGCTGCGCGGCTTGGTCCCGCATAGAAACCCTGCCCCCTGTCAAAAACTCGGACTAAACGCAACATGAAAATACTCGTCGAGACAAGAATAGCGAGCGGTTTTCGTTGCATGTTACACATTGTTTTCAATAACTTACCTTGTGACACATTGTTAGTAGTGTTTTTAGTCAGCCGTCATGCAGTATTTGCTTATGGACCCACTTTCTTTGCCCGAATGGGTGAAATTAGTGTAAAGTTGCGTTCTGTTAATAATAAACAATGAAAAGGGCACAAATGAGCTAAAAAGCGCTTTTCTCCTTAGTGTTTTGGTTGAAAACTGCCGCCTTCTAACATACAGAGGTTCTCGACATCCTTAGTGATGTTGTTATTCCAAAAATCACACCCAAAGACAGGATAACCACTTTTTAAGCTGTTTTACAACGGATGCTGTGTAGCTAAGAGGAACCATTTCTTCCATTTCCTCAAAATAGCAACTGCAGTGTTTTGCAATGCTAAGTTAATGCATGCATTAATTTTTTGCCTTTCTCGATGACGCACATCGCGCGCGCGCGATATCGCTGTCGAGCGCACCACTTCTATTCGATCGCATTTCAGCCGCCGGATGTGGTAGAAAAACTGTTGAGCCTCTCTAATTAGTGCTTCCTTTCATGCTGTGTTCTCGTTCTCGAAGCTTCCTCTGTTTTTCCAGTGTTGTTCCTGAACGTTATTTGCCTATTTCTAATTGAGTTATTGTTCATCTTATCTTAGGAGGAGTCTCGGCGACAGTTTCCTAAGAATTCGCTCGAAGGCAGCACTCACGGAAATTATCGCTCATGAAATGAGTCGCTTACCATGTAGCCGGCCGCTGGATAATGGCAACAGTAAGCTGAACACCATGAATGACCGCCTACCTGGGAAGATAACGCCGCGGACACATCTGCCGCTCTGGACGAAACGGTTCCGTCGCTCCAACTGACGCCATGAACTGGGTGTGCGCGTGTGGTTTAGCGCGGGGTGGTGCATGGAATTCGTACCAGTCTCAGGGCTTCGTGACAGGGCCCTTTACGGAACACTCGTCCGCGCTATGGACACACATGAAATACCGCCATGATTCCGTGTTTTCCGCGTGTTTCACACAACTTCATCGTTGTTGATGAAGTCATCGTCCCTAAAAACCCCGATATACCGCGAAATCTCCATCCCAGAAATTTCCGTGAGTGCTGCCTTTAATTGCTTATACGGCAGCCTTGCTAGGAAACCTCTCAAGTGTTCGAGCTGGCTTTTCAGCGCTAATGTCATGTCAGAATCCGTCACATTCTGTCAATTTTCTCTTCTTTTTCAGACTTTGTAGAGATTTTTCCTCATGTTCTCACTCTTGCTAGCTCTCTGGTGCACGTTCATCGCCTCCTCAAGCTTTGCTAGATCTGTCATTCGGGGAAGAAAAAAGAACGACGCAATGGTGCATAAATTCGTAGTTAATCTCATCACACGCCGCATGCTAGATTTGGTTTTTTTCGGTGAAATCGATACCCTGGCTTTCTGAGAGATGTTTTATGGATGACTGAATTCTTGGAAAACGTTTCCGCTTTCAATGGTTTCTCGGCACTCAGAAACTTCCCAATTGACGGCTCCTTACATGTTTTGCTATGCGAAAACCTTTGCATGCGTATTTGCTAAGCCCTTCAAGTAAGCGAATTGATGATATCTTAGCAGCACGCTAGCATGCTTTCTCCTTCACCTTTCTTTGCATTTCCTACGTTACTTTGTTCATTATTTCCCGCTGCTGTTCTCTTCCAGTTTCTCATTTCTCTTGCCCTGGTAATTGTACACCACTGATTTCCGCCTACATTATAGCGAAGAAGTAACGAATGTGGTAGGGAATAGGCGGAATCAAGGCAAGGCCCAATTTCCATGTTCGGCAGAGTTGTTTATTTTTTATTGTCATTTTGCGAACAATTTTTACTAGTTATTTATTGCTATAATTTTTATCAATTTTTTAATTTTTTATTCACCATCTGGGGTCCCCAAAGCGACGGAGACCCCACTTTCTCCCACGCCCCAATCCCCCCTCCCCTCCGCCCACTTTTCTGCGTTCGCCACTGTGGCATAGTTATTGTAACTGTGGAATTTAATAGAGTTCTTTCGAGCTGTTAGCCAAGATAGTTATCCTAGAATTTGTACAAGATCTGCTACCCGTTATGGTCATATCATAGGCATGAGGAAATTTCGTATTTCTTTATTCGTTTTTTCGATCATTTGCTTACATCATTCCGCACCTGCCGGATTGATTTAGGGCGAATGGTCACGCAATATGTTGAGAATGACGTGGGCATCTTCTTGTGGTATTAAAAATTCAAGCCATTCAACCTCAAATCGAGGCGATGTGTTTTATTTTGTTGTGGATCGTAGTTTTTAAAGCTGCTTATGGGAGCAGATGATTAGGATATTCCTCTCGCTGTAAGCGGTGCCTAAGTTACATATTATTATGCACAAATATTAATTTTTCACTTGGTGCGGACTTATTTGTGGCAGGTCGCTGAGCTGGCTGAATTCCAGGCAGAGTAGTTTTGGATTTCGTTGTTCCAATGCACCTAGGCAGATGAGTAAACACGGCACAGAGATGTTGGGGGAGAATTGTGGTATTTTGCCACCAGGTGGATAATGAGTTTGAAATGGGCAAAGAAACCAACCTGGGGAAGGGATTTGAGCGATGCAGAGTCTTTCAGACCCTTCTTCTGATGTTGAGACATGTATTTGATCTCGAAATCTCGAACGGATCGTTCTTTCAGCGTATAACCTTTAATACCCTATTTTACTGGCAATTCATGATGTCTTATTTATGCTCTTTAGGCCACGTTTCATAGCGAAAGCAACTAGCAAGAGACGTTGTCGGGCACTGGAGTCCGATGACGATGGTTGCATCTACAGTGAAATCTGGCGGTGGCCAATCCGCGGCCTCGAGAAGGACGCCGCGCAACCGCACCACGCGCGCCGTAACTGGTGTTTTCTGCTGTTCCTATGGTATTTCTAGCAGCTTTTCTACCCGACTTTAAGGACTTTCGATCAGATCGGGAGGAAAAGCGCCTAGAAATAGCATTCCGGCGGCAGACGACACCGATACTCGCGCGCGCGGCGCGGTAGTGCTGCGTCCTTCTCGAGGCCGTGGATGGGCCACCGCCACTGACGTCCACTCTACCTTGCACCTCATCCTTGCCAGACTCTGTTGCACTATAATGGCGGCAAAGATAACTAGAGTTTCCCAGCTGTAATCCATGCATTTCTTCTCCAGCATTTCTTTTTTTTTCCACGGGCAGTCCGACGTGTTTTTATCTATTTGGCTTATTGAGATAAAGAACTGGTTCTGAAGCTAATCGTTTGCAATCTTTTGTTGTGCGATGGAGGGATGCTTTTCACCATCTGATGATTTCTTACTTGATACCCGTTCAAATCCTGTATTCGGAAGCTCATGTTAACCGCGACTTTGTTATTACCGTAGAATGTAATCGACCCTCAGTACGGCCCCCCCACAACTCTCCACCCCGCCTCCGTCTTTTTACGATCCCCTACCCTCCTCCTCCCCCTCACACCCCTTCCTCTCCACTTGTCCAGTCTCGCTTACCCCGCTTTATTCACTGTATCTCTAGCAAGTGGAGAACAAGCAGTGGTTGTGTATTTTTCTAACTAGCATTTATTATGCGAGTGATTGCCTACCCTCCTCTCACGTTTTCTCCCTCAAATACCATCCCTCTCCACCCCATCCCCTTGGGGATTTCCTCGGACGCTTGACTCTGATTCCTAAGAAAATAGCCTTATTCAAGTTCAACTGAATGTCTACTCTACACGTATTTTATTTCATACATTCACTACAGTCACGTGTAATTGAGTCTAGTGCATACTAATCTCCGGGAAATTGCCCACAAGTATTGCCAATTCTCTGCTTTGTTAGTCTCTTTACTCGATATTGCTATTGAATGACCATCAGCACTACTGAAACTTCACTTGAAAATCCAGCGATATTAATTTAGATACATTCCCAGCATCTGATGTCACAGTGCACATTCATTTCCGCTATGAATTAGTGATTCATCTGATTTCAAGTTTGAATATTCGTTCTGTACTCGTGTATTTCACTTCTACGGTGAATTTACTGGCATATATTTAATCATCCGTTTTGATCATGGACAATCCTTCACAAGAGCAAGCTGGGTGAGTTCTTTTATTCACTTTATTATCTCTTTATTATTGAATCCATCTTACGTCATCATCAATATAGTCCTTCTCGAAAAAAAAATTGACGGATTCTGTGCCTGCACGATTGCGGCGGGTCCTGAACGAGGGATGTGGAGAGAGCATGCTTTAAGTGAGAGGGTCGAATAGGTCCCGAAGCGATTCTGCGATTTTATAAAACCGCACGCGCCATTCTTCAAAAAGGTAGACGGATTGCGCGTGCAGTTTCACACCATTGCGTACCCAAATGAGAGGCTGCCCCAAATGAGAGGCTCGAGTAGGCCCCACCGCGGTGCCTACTCGAGCCTCTCATTTGGGGCATGCTCTCTCCGCATCCATCGCTCAAGTCCCATTGCGTCTCTGCAGTCAGGGAATCCTTTCATCTTTTTGAGAAAAACTGTACTGTAGTGTTTAATTGGAATTTTATGCATAATGCTCAGCATATTAATGTTTAAAAGTGAATATTTGCTAACACCTCTTATGGCTACATTTGCGCTTTTCTTCAGGAACGAATACTCTTCCATCCTAAGTGATCAGCTAACTGTCGACATCTTAAAGACTTTCTGTGTGAGAGGAGGGTTAAGAACTTCGAATCTCCGATCCATCGCTTGGAGGGTTAGTGAAACGTTACAAATTATAGAACTTCGCTGTGGAGTAATCTGACCTTATTAACTAGCAATAATCCCTTTCAGAGATCCATTCTTTCCGGAAGCTATCCAGGAAGGACTGTTCACTAACTATCCACTTTACAGATTCATTTGAAGTGCTTACCAATCTCGAAAGTTGAGTGGGTTACGGTGACGAATCGTGCTAGAAAGCTATACGCTCATCTCAAACAGAAGAATATCCCTAATCCGCATGATGATCGATTTTGCCAGGATCCTCAAGTGAATAATCCACTTGACCAAACAGATCATGTGAGTCTTGGCTATTCATAGATTTTTACTTTGTACTTTTATTTTTTCCGAATCAGTGGAGGTCCGTAGTATTTAGCATATATCATTCAAGTAGCACGTCTTTAAATTTTCTAGAATCCTTGGCAACAGTACTTCGCAGACCATGATCTCCGTGATCTTATATCAAAAGACGTCGGGCGAACATTTCCGGAACTCGAGTTTTTCCAACAAGATCATATTCGTCGGATGATGTGCGATATTCTTTTGATCTATGCTAAGGAGAATTCGTTCGTTTCATATAAACAGGTAATCTTTTACGGTTCTTATAGTTCTGGTGCATTAACAGAGTTTTAGGGAATGCATGAAATCCTCGCTCCGTTAATGTTCGTCTTGTTCTCGGATCAGCAATCTTTCTGTCACTGTAACGAGACTGGGGGATTGAAGTGAGTCTTTTTTCCTTCGAAATCTATCACACGCATTGAATTGCGAAAGAGTGATATAAGTCCTCTAAGTCATCTAAATTGATGCACCTTGCATCCTCAGGGACTAGCTTTTTTCAGGATGCTTTCGGAGGAGGATCGCTCCATCCTTGCCCACGTTTACAACCCTGATTACTTAGAAAGTGACAGTTAGTGCGTATTTTCCGCTATTTGCTCGTTATTTCCCTGCGTAGTATTCGCGAAACATGAAATTACAGCGGTATGTTTTGCGAAGTGATGTTGGAGGTCGCTAAATGGTACGAGGATAATTCCTCAGCTGGACCATCGCCGAAGCCATCAATAAGTGAAACTGGGCCATTTATGCGGTGCGCTCTTTTTTTCTCTCCCGGACTTATCGTATGGAAAACCAATTTCAGAGTCCAAGATGCTGCTCCTACAAATCATATCATGCGCGATTTAGTCGCTATTGGAGAACGACTGCATTCTGTTGATCCGATGCTTGCTGACCATCTGAATAGTCTTGACATTCCACCGCAGTTATATGGAATGTGAGTATAATATGACTACCATTTCTGCATTAGTTCGCTTATAAGAGAACATTGATTTTTGCAAACATGTCTACTTTAATCAGCCCTGATCAACTGAAGACCCTAATCGCTCACTTTATGTAAAAAGCGTGAATCCCAAGATAGTCCTCTTGATCAAATTTTCCTCAAGTATTGTTTTTTTCTACGTAAATATGGTATTTTCTCTGTTCTAGCCGATGGCTGCGATTGCTGTTTGGTCGGGAGTTCGCAATCCACGATCTCTTATACATCTGGGACGTCCTTTTGTGTGATCGGCCATTCGAGAGGATGGTGGAATGTGTTTTTGTCGCCATGCTTGTGCAGATACGACAGCTCTGTAGGTTTTCATACTTTTTTACTTTTCATTTGAAATTGTAATTGACACCACTCATCTTCATTAACTAGAGTTTTTTTTTCGTCTGAATTTAGTTTTACATTATCAATGTTTTAAAGTGCTTCAATCGGATTATGGTGGCTGCTTACAATACCTTATGCGTTATCCACCTGTTGTCGATGTTACTACATTCATGCAACAGGCCTTGCACTTTAGGAACCCGAAGGTGGGCGACGTTAAAAACTTCTTTCAGTTCCATTTTTTCCTGTACAACTTATATATTGAGCCTATTTACGTCGTTACTTTTTAAAGAAATATCCGCGACCGTCGACCATGGGAGCACTGAGCAACTTCTCACATATGACAGTAACTGGTGCTGATCACCCTAACCGTGGTCGACAAGGCTTGCCTGCGCCGGCTGAGACGCTTCATGAGGACGCAGCAACAGGCTTACGTAACATTACGTCTTCTGTGCTGTCAAAGGTCAAGAACAGTGTCCTGGAGAAACCGCGTAAGTCCTCTCATTGGATGGAGAACTTTCCGAACTTCTCTCTGCTTATTGTGACATTTCATTAATTTAGAAGTATCTGCGGCGATGGGAGCCACTCCTCCTGCAACTCCAAAGAAGATTGTGCAGAATGTAGTTAGACAAACAGCAGCACCATCATGGGAGAAGGTACTTTAGCGCTGATGAATCTGGCACCTTCAGGATTACAGGTTTTGCAGGAGCTTCACTTAATGGAGGAGCAGGTTGCATGTCTGCAAATCCGTTTAAATGAAAAAGATGTTGTTTGTCAAGAAGCTGCACGAAATATCGGTAAGCTTTTTTTTTCTTCAGAGTGTTTACCTGGAAACTAAAGAACAAAGGTGAATTATTTCCGCAACATAGGAAACCATTGGCTTTTGAGTCTATCTGAATTAGTCCACGAATTTCGTCCTGTTACTGTAGCTGTTTACTTGTTTACTTCGCAAGTTTTCATCTTCCGATGGTTCTTATTTGATTCTTCAGAGATGTGCGTTGAACAGTTGCGTGGGGAAGGCCTTTCAATACCAGTTTTATGTTCCAAACTCCTAGAAATCAGTGGAAACCTCACTGCTAGTTCAACTAATGGAGTAGGTTAGCATTTTTTTAACCACACGTCGTAATTTTCTTTTTTTTTTTCTTTTCTTTTTTTTTTGTTCAAAACTAGCTACTTATTTACATTTTGCAATCGGTTCTTGCACCATTGATCGCTATATGAGACATGAGTAGCAATGTGATGTTGTTTAGGTAACCCCGTTGTAAACCGCCGTATAGACAACGATGTGCTCGAGAAGCGGTTTAGTACAAATCGTACTCCACCTCAACCTCGCCATATTCAACGAGAAAACGAGATGGTTGATCTGAGAATGCGAACGACAAAGTAGCTCAGCCACCTTTCTCACTGTTTTCAAAATCTAAATTCCAAGTTTCTTGCAATTTTATTGGCTTCCATTTCATGAAATTAGCGGGTTCAGTTGCCTGGCATAGTTCATTTTTATCGTTTCACAATTTTCCACGTTCCACTGTTCAGTTTTCACTGCATTTCTCTTATTGTGATATGTTTGTGATTATGTGCGAGAATGCTTCAGCTAGTTTTTCTTTGTGATATCGTTTAGTGACCAACAGAGTAACTAGTAACGCCTCTTCTTGCAGCATCACGGTTATTTTAGTTGCAGTTCTGTCCATCACACTAGAAACAGGTATTGTCGTTTGTCGTTTTGTAGCACTAATGAACATATGATAGCAAAGCGATCTGTTCTACTTAATTCTGAAGATAAAAACAAAAAAGGCGTGCTGGACGCCAACGAGATTCTAATGCAACCCAGAAGTCACATGTAAAAGATTTGCTGCAATGTCTTTGCTGAGGCTATGCCCTATTCAAGCTATCCGGGCTGATATACCATATCCCTTTAAGAAAGGCATATGCCTATGAGAATCCAAGGTCTAGGCCAAAAACCACATATTTATACCCTCTAGTTACAACACATCTCAGCTGCCTTGGCAGTCTCTCGCAGTTATTCGTGAAATGGCTGAAACGGCTACAATTATAGCAGTTCGGTCTTGGACGTCCTAAGAATTCGTGGCTTAGGTACCACAGGTTCATTGGTACCATTGAACTGCGGATGCATTTTGTAAGTGGAGAATATTGAGGCCCTCGAGAGTTGCCTCTCAAGACGCTCCTCTATACCTAAAACATTGACTCGGAGGCGCGTATGAATGCTTCGAATCTCATCCATAGAAATGCATGGATAGCTGTTTGAACAGTTTACCATTTCGACAAAAATAATTTGGCAAAGAAATAAAAAGAAGGATCAGAATTCCGCCTAGATCGCTGGAAGCCACTCGCACGTCTCTTTTCGATTCGAAATTGTACGATGAGGCAAAACATGGTTTTTGTGTTCTCCCAATTTTTAGACTATTTTTTGCCGTAATAGGATAAAAACCAGATTTGGTGTTAGCTTTGCATTTGGCCAGGTAGTCGGGTTGTAAGAGCGCAGAAGCTGTGACTAGAATGACACTTCCAGAACGACACGAGTTCTCAAATTTGACCAGGTGATGGTCACCAAACTTGTCAGAAACGGAAGCATTGTTCTGGAGGCGAGGTGAGAATTCTGAAACAGTCTGTAAAAATGTTAGCATCCAGGTTGGACGCAACTAAATCACTGGTCGCCTTGCCTTCTTGGCAACCAAACATGGCAAAAAATGGGCAAAGTGGATTTTGAACAAAAGCATTGCTGGTCAGTGCTTAACTTGTGACATCATTTGCTTTAATCCCTCTAATAAGCATTGTTGCGAAATTTCCCAGAAAACTGGGCCATTTTTAGTGATGAGTAGACATTGCTTATTAAAATGGACTTTCGTCTTGTTTGCATCGCTGAGGGTGATCTGGATATACTCAACGAACTTTGACATCTCAGAAAACGGTAACTCTTTCTGGGAGATGAAATGCTACTCGAGATGTCTGACAGCAGCTAGACCAGACCACGAGTAGAATTTACTCAATGCCTCGCCTGTTACCATTTTGCCGTTTTGTAAACTAGCGGTCCATTGCATACATAGTGGCCACATTGCTCGCGGCGGTAGCACATTTCCTTTGGAGTTATCTCGCTAGGCGCGCCTTTAATCTCCATCCTTGAGTAAGTTGCTTGTCCTTGTACTTCCCTTTTATGGCAGCATGAGTACACTTGAGGCAAAACTGGAAAGTGAGCAGGAGCCCATGCCGTCCCACCGTACCGAAAGGGCATCTTCTGATGTTGGTAGAACTCAAATCGTCGTGACTTCCAGTTCTGACTCTTGATTTTGTTTGGTTCATCCGTCTCTTTCTCTTTGAGGGAAGAGGCTAAAATAGTATCAGTTTTTACTTCCGCTTTTCTGTGCCGTTCCTAGAAGGCTAATGCGGAAACGTCTCCATCGGCGAAGACCAATAGTTCGTTTTTTTAAGTGAGGAGCTTGACCGCCTTTTGTAGATTTTTCTTGCCGTTATCCTCTTTAGACGCGAACACGGATATCAAGCACATGAAATATAGGATTTCTGAGTTAAATTCAAACTGCCTTGCTAAACCATTCTTGAAGGAGTTGTGTTTCGGTTGAGATTGGGTAGTCCGAGAAGGTCCAGATGTTAACTGCCTCTGTTTCTCCAGTTCATCTGCTGTAAGCTGGAATAGTTCACATACAGGTCGACTTTCGGATAATTTTTCATCATCCTTAGTGGTTTCTTCCCCACGGATCTCCCTCTTACGAGGGATCCCAGCCGATTTGCTGCGAGGCTACGTGGCGCGACCCCAGGTGGCGGATAGGGGGTTTACCGCGGACCAAAAGCAGCCATGCGCTTGCCCTGCGACGCGGGTAGATCTAGGGGATGGACTCCTTAGTTCGACAGTGCTGGATTCGACACATATGGCCGGCATATGAGTGTGAACACGCACTCGCGCGTGTGGGTGTGTGCTAATGCTTCATGTTGGCTGTATCCTGCAGTCCGGATTTGGCCAAAAGCTCGCATTCTAACGACTGGGAAGCGCATGAGAGGCGATCTGGGGCCGCCTCTAACAAATAAGTCCCTCGTCCACGGGGAAGGGAATCCTTCCCCTCAACAGTCGAATGCCGGCGACAGGCCGTGGTGACAGGCCGGCCGAAGAAGACCCACGTCACGTCGTATGGTTATGACGTCAATAGTGCCTGAGAAGAAAACTACGGCGTACACGGGAGTCGACGCGCACTTTCGGGGCCCGGTTAGTGTGAAAAGTATGCGAGGGTCCCCGATGCTTCGCGAACGGCGGCATCGGGGGGCAAGCAGGCGAGTCGTTAAGGAGGACAACGTAGCCAAGACGCGAATTGCGACTTTGAACGTCGGCACGTTGACAGGTCGCTCGTGCGAGTTAGCAGCCGCACTAGAGCGCAGAAGAATCGACATATGCGCGGTTCAGGAGACGAGATGGTCAGGCAGTAAGTCGAAGGACATAGGATGTGGCTACAAACTCATTTACCATGGCAGCGCAGGTACCAGAAGTGGCGTCGGAGTCGTAGTCTCAGAACGCTACCGAGACGCAATAGCAGAAGTCCAGCGTTTCGACGATCGGCTTATGAAAATTGTCATCGCCACTGTTGAACTGCGGCTCCACTTCTTCTCGGCATACGCTCCGCAAACTGGCTGTTCTGAGCGTATCAAGGACGACTTCTGGGCGTTGCTTGATGAGAAGACAGCAGAGGTGCCGAAGGAGGATACTCTTGTCGTTGCGGGAGACCTCAATGGTCACGTGGGAGAAACGAGGAGCGATTACAGTTGTCATGGTGGGTTCGGCTACGGTACACGTAACGAAGATGGTGAACGTATTCTGGAGTACGCCGAGTCTCACAACCTCGTCGTAACGAACACATGGTTTCAAAAACGTACGTCTCATCTTGTTTCCTTCTATAGCGGCAATACGAAGACACAGATCGACTATGTACTTTTGCGTCGTCAAGATCGAAAGCTGGTCACGGACGTGAAAGTCGTGCCGTATGAGACAGTAGCGACACAACATCGGCCACTGATCTGTTCGTTGAAAATCACTCCACCGAAGAGGAAGTACGAGGAGAGATGCGGACCAGCTCGAATCAAGTGGTGGAAACTGAAGCAGAAAGAGGCCGCGGTCATATCTCGCATTCAGCTACCGCCTGTAACTAGTGTTGAGGAAACTTGGCGGAAAGCAGCAGATGTGGTCGTAGAGGCAGCGCGGTCTGAACTTGGTGCGACTAAACCAGGTCGAAGGAAGACCGACAAGCAACCTTGGCTATGGACGGACGAAGTGAAGTCGAGGGTTCGGGAGAAGAAGCGCATGTACCATGCCTTCCTGGACAGCAAGACAGACGACCGCTGGCGTAAATACTGCGAAGCGAAGAGAGCAGCGAAAAAGGCGGTAGCGGTGGTGAAAGCCGCACATTACGCGGATGTCGAAAAGAAGCTAGACACGAAGGAAGGCGAACGGCTCATATACCGGCTCGCGAAATCTCGTAAACGTCAGATGGAAGATATCGAAAAGTTCCATGGCGTCAACGACGAGCATGGCCACCTTCTAATGGACCGCAGGAAGGCAATGAAGCGATGGCGTGATTACTTCGAGAATGTCTCGACGGAGGAATTCGCCCATCCACCTATTCCCTATGTATCGCCAACCTACGGGCCCGTGCAGGCAATCACTACCGAGGAGACGGAGGCAGCGCTGAAGCGAATGATGTCACATAAAGTGACTGGTCCCGATGACGTGGCAGTGGATCTATGGAAGTCGCAATGCTGGGGATCTGCTGAATGGCTGGCGAGGTTCTTTAACCAGATAGTGGCGGAGAAGATAGTGCCCTCGGAATGGCAGCGGAGCACCACAATCCCGATATGGAAGCGCAAAGGCAGTCCCGCTGACTGCGCTAACTACCGACCTATCCGCCTGCTGTCCCATACCATGAAGGTTTTTGAGCATGTCATTGACCGCAGGATTCGCGATATCGTGCGGCTCTCCGCTAACCAGTGCGGATTTGTAGCTGGGTGCGGCACCACTGATGCCATACATGCTGCACGTCTCTTGGTCGAGAAGCACCGTGAGAAACAAAAGCCGCTGCATCTCGCCTTCCTTGACCTAGAAAAGGCATTTGACCGCGTGCCCCATGAAGTCATCTGGTACGCTCTTCGGCAGCATGGCGTTCCTGAAGAACTTATCGAATGGGTGCGGATTCTTTACACCAGTCCAAGAAGTCACGTGCAGGCGGCTGCTGGCATGTCTACGGATTTCCCCATTTCCGTTGGTGTGCACCAAGGCTCTGCTCTGTCTCCGCTCCTCTTCATTGTGGTGATGGATGTTGTAACACGGGATCTGCAGAAACCCACGCCATGGACCTTGTTGTACGCAGACGACGTCATGCTCGCGTCTGAAGACAGGCAAGAACTCGAGCGGCTGACACAGGCTTGGAGTGACCAACTTGCACGCTTCGGCCTACGTCTTAACGTCAGGAAGACAGAGTACTTAACAACCAGCGTGGATCAGCCCGGTACCATAAGCGTAGACGGCGCACAATTACCGAGAACGGAAGTGTTCAAGTACCTTGGGTCAGGAATTTCATCTGACGGTAGCCTTTATCATGAAGTTGTAGCCCGAGTTAATTCCGCATGGGGAAAGTGGCGCTCGTTGACCGGTGTTCTGTGTGACAAGAAGATCCCGGACCGACTGAAATCGAAGATCTATCGTACCGTCATCCGTCCCGTTGCTCTCTATGGCGCCGAATGTTGGCCCGCAACCAAGGAAGTAGAACGTCGCCTCAGCGCTATGGAGATGAAGATGCTTCGCTGGATGGCTGGAGTAACGCGGCTCGATCGAATCTGCAACGAGGACATCAGAAATCGGTTTGGCGTTGCGGCGATATCTGATAAACTTCGCGAAATTCGTCTGCGATGGTATGGCCACGTTCTGCGTGCCGAGGAAGGAACCGTCCGCAAAGTCGGCTTTGATCTCGAAGTCTCCGGCAAACGGCCTAAAGGTCGACCAAAGCAACGCTGGCTTGACACACTCCATGCCGATCTTAAGCTAGCTGGTATCCACCCGGACCAAGCGCACGATAGGGCCAAATGGCGTCAACAGACCTCTAGAGCGGACCCCGCGACTAAACGGGACAAACGCTGAAGAAGAAGAAGAAGAAGAAGAAGAAGAGTGGTTTCTTCTGCCAGTGTATCTGCCGCCCAGGATGGGAATGTTTGGGCGATTGAAGAGAAACACTACTTATTTCCTACTCGTATGGGTAGCTATGAAGAATGAATATTGATGAATAGATGTCAATTCTTTTAGAGGTCGTCATTTTCAAAGAAATAGACACTGAAATGGAAGGTTAATGAATGAATGAGAACAAAAAGAAGAAAGACACGAACAAGCGTAGCATTATTTATCAGCGTTTGAATATATGAGTGCTGACATTTGACCTCAGAGATTATTGACGGGTATTTCACTTATTGCGGGAAGTGGAATACTGCCTGAGTAGGGGATTCATGTGACCGGCTATCTATACGCTAGCCTTACATCACTATCACATAGTTCCTCCTATCTGCTGCTAATTATACAGTGGACGTCAGTGGCGTTGGCCCATCTGCGGCCTCGAGAAGGACGTCGCGCAACCGCGCTGCGCGTGCCAAAATCGACGTATTCTGCTGTTGTTGTGCTATTTCTAGCAACATTTCTACCCGATTTCAAGGATTTTTGACCAAATTGGGAAGAAAAAAAGCTTAGAAATAACATTCTGGCGGCAGATGACACCGGTCCACACTCGCACGAGATGCGGTTGCGCGGCGTCCTTCTCGAGGCCGCACATGGGCCAGCCAACATCACTGACGTCCACTGTATGTGGTCAGTTCTAGCTCATCTCCCCGTTCATTTTTTAAACCCATTAACGCTTAAGGAACGATAACACTAATTCAAACGCTTTAACCAGGCTTTGTATTCATGTAAAAATGCCCTTTTCTTAGTTGTTCTTAGCATTTTATACTATTCTTAGGCTTCGTTCGGTGATTCATGTTAGTTTTCGAGTTTGAGGTATATTACGTTGATGGCAGGCACTGCACCCTGCCTGAAGCCCGAGAAAGCCGGGGGGCCGGCAAGTGAGAAATACCCCCGTACCTCTATCGCCGACTCTGGCCCGAGCCCGAGATGGACCGTACTTCATAATTCTCACTTCATTTCGGCGAATGATACATTTAGTTATTTAGTTCAGATAACAGTAAGATGAACGGAGTATGTCGTGACAAATTCCATTGAAGTTTAGCCTTTTATTATAAGGAGGCGAGGTAAATTGCAGGTCATTAACACAGCTGGTTCAAAGGCACGTATGAGAAGGTTGCATTGAAAAAAGCAAAGGTAGACAGAATTGGTAGCAACTGAGTGATGAGTAATTACTGTGAAATTTTTTAAAATAACAAGGAACGCATTACACAATGAAGTACGTGAACACATTTTTGTAATAGTAGCGGAGAATCTATTGCTACATATTGCTACAGTGAGAATCCGCTAATCACACTAAGAGGAGGCGAGTCACACTATTTTCCATAAACTACTCAAAATTACCGATATTGAAACAAGTAGAAAATTGTGGTGCATGGAGCCTCTCTAGCTCTCAGTCCTCTTCTTCCAGTTTCGCCAGCCACTTCCGTCGCAGAATTTTGATCTGAGTTGAAGAGAATGCCTGTCGACGACTGCACGGTCGCAGTGTACATTGAGCATCGCATGGATTTGGATAGTATGGTGCGCAGCAACAATAGCACTTCTGCTCAATGCTGAAATAGCGACACTCTTACGAACAATTTACACCATGAAAATTACTATTTCTTCTCGGAGTTTGAAGCTATGTATAATAATCCGGGGTGAGGAAAGAGTGGATTGTATTTTTTTTTTGGCGGGAACATGGAGAACAAGGGGGAAATCACCTAATCCAATCGAAATTACGAGAAAAAGTCATGTCATTCCATGCTAAGGCTGATCGGAAGCTACGCAGACAGATGGTGAATCAGAGTTTCAATCATTTCTTTGTGATAAAACTTCATTCTCCGAAAGAATAACGTTATAGTGCTGGTCAATTATTTTTTTGCATAGTCGAATGCCGATCTGGTCTGCCGCGCCGCCCCACCTACGCGGTGTGGTAGACCAGCTGGGTGCTGTGGTTGACAAACGCTGGTGGTATTGATTTTTCGCCTACGATTAGTGTCACGCTGACCCAAGCAATTTGAAATGAAAACAAAGGCACTGAGGAAATGGTGGGAAACAATAAGCAACACGTCAGCACCTGTGACGCCCCTGCCGCGCCGCATAGGTGGTGCGGCGCGGCAGGCCAAATGGGTGATATTCGGTGATACAAAAATGATAGGCCGAAAGTTTACCTGATGCAGTTTAATGGCTTCAGCGACCACACTTGATCCCTTATGTTTTGAGGTACGAGTGCGCCCAAAAAGTCTACTGCTGTTGTGTACCTGAAATGTTCATTAATGAAGAACGTTCTCTTCCAGGAAAGACATCCAGGTTTTCAGCTCAAAATCGCTACGTCGTTTCCTTCTTCTCACAGAATCGTGGCGCCGAACAGCAGATAGAACCCCTATCGCCCGCCTACTTTTCGAGTTGGGGGAGCGGATATCGACGTTCTGCTTGAGAAGAACGTGTTGCTCATACCCCCGTATACGTATACGTGCTGCAATCCGCCGGGACTCCCCAGACGTGCTGCCGTTGAATTATTCCATGTTAATTGAGGAAAATTCACTGTCTTAAAGGCAACGTCCCACCTTAAAACTGTTTCCGAGATTTCAACTTGAAAAGAATCTCCAGTAGCTGATGATCACAACGGTATATGTGATTCTCTGCAAAACCTCTGAAAAACTCCACTTTCGAGCCCCAATTTTTAAGGAGCCTTTGGGCGGAGTCGGGGCGGAGTTAAGGAAATTTCCGAATAATTCACTCCAGGAGGCGCATGTGCTGAGGAGTTTCGTATTCCTCGTGAGATATCCTCACCAACTCCCTAACAGAATAGAAACTGTCTTCCATGTGTGAATAGCAAAGGAGTTCACGGTCTGGAAACCCAGCAATTCCGTCTTGGCTCCGGAACCTGTGTGGGATTTCAGCGTTTCCGCCCAACGTACTCCCTTGCCAGCCGCAAATGAAACGCTATTCCATTAGGGAGTTGATGAGGAACTCTCACGAGGAATACGAATATTCTCAGGAGGTGCGCTTTCTGAAGTGAATTATTCGGAAAGTTTCTTAGCTCCTCCCCCGGCTCCATCGAAAAGCTCCTCAAAAATTGGGGCTCGGAAATGGGGTTTTTCAGCGGTCTTGCAGAGAATCACGTGTACCATTGTGATCAGCAGTTCATGGAGATTCTTTTAACATTGAGATCTCAAAAAAGATCTTGGGGTGGAACGCTGCCTTTAATGTACGGCGCACGTCAGCTGGACGTACCGAGGAAGGGCTTCGACGCAGGTCTAAGGACTGGGGTTGCGTTTGGATATGTGAAATAGCCAAAACGCAAAATGGTTGCTCTTCCGTGAGCAATTATTTTGTTGCGAAGCCCCGGTGGTGTTACTGCCTGCACTGTCCCCTAGAATAGCACATCAGACATCCAGCGATCTTCGCGCACACTCCAACAGAATTCTCCTAGTTTTTGGGCCCAATCCGAGCAAAATCGAGCGTATTTCGCTTATTTTCTGGAGATTTACGTGCATTTTTTGGGCGGAATGGGGAAACATTTCGGCGAAAAATAAGCGAAATCTGCTCAAAAGGCGCGTAATCTGCTAAAAATTTTGCCATCTGAACAGGGTGAAGAGGCGACATCCCTTTGCAGGATCGAGGATGGCCGCGAGGGCACGAGGGGGCACGTCGGACAGGGTACGTGGGGGGACCTTCGCGACATGTGGGGGTAAGTGCCCCGCGATTTGGGGTCCACCCCCAGTTCTACTGGGGCAGTCAACCACCACGATTGTCTGAGGTTGGTAGTTTTGAATGTGCAACCTTTTGTGAGGCAATAGCCAGTTGCCTATTTCATAGTAACCTCTACTCAAAAAGAAGAAAAAAAAAACTCAACTCGGCGGCCAAACTTTACAGACTCCTGAGCTCTCATCGTAAGCTCGAGGAGTCATTGCACATGCCTGCTTCTCCGTTGGCAGATCGCAAATCCGATCGACAACTCCAAAAGAATTACCTCTGTAAATTTTATTAAGATTAAGCGACGTAGCTGTAGATTGGGGAAGAGAGAGATTTAACTGACAAACCCAGGTGTATAGTCACATCGTGGCGAACAGGACACTTGCACATTGCACATTCCACAAGCATTAGCCGATTTGTTGAACATTTCAGCATAGTCCATTACTTTTTGAACAATCGGATTGCCGATACCAGTGATCAGCTGGAAAATCTTTCGCTTTGTGGGAAGCCCTATTGAATGTTTAAAAATAGGAGTAACTGCTTCTCGTGAACAGGAATTACTTTCGTGCTATGAAAAATGAAGGATAAAACCAAAAATATTGCGGTTTTCCTAATTTTTTAAGCTCAACGTTTGCAGTAACGCTAATAGGCTGTACATCAGCTTATAATGCAGTCATGCACAGTAATACTTCAACGTTGTTTTGACGGCTATAGGAAATCACTCACCGACATGTATCTGTTTTGGTAGCATTGCCTAGGAAGACGATGCCAAAATGTGCGATCGGAGGTGCTGGAAATAGCAATCGTTTGAGGAACCAACAGTCAAATTGGGGATATGGAGCGTTATACCTGGAGTGGGAGGCGCGGTCGAGCTCCGTGATTGACCAATTGGATGAATTAACCAATCGCAGAGATGGGCCGCACCGCCCTTTCCAGGTGTAACGCTCCACACCATCAAATTGGTACAGAATAAATTTCTCTGGCTCTGATATGGGCTTATTCACTGTTCACATGTTACTATATCTGTAACAGTTATGGTGCTAACATTTATGCTCAAGCTTCAACCTCTAGCTACTTCTACATATATGTATATTAAAAACTAGAGATAACAATATAGAGGAAGGTAAGCACTGCGGAGATTGGCCTGATTCATCCTAATAGACTGTACATCAGCCTATTATGCAGTCAAGTAGTTTTATTGTTCATTATTTATTTTATTTTACTATTTATTATTTATTTTACAAATCATTGTTTAGAGAAAGGGGCTGCGCAGACAAATGCCACGTTTTCCCTCCAATTTTACCTAAATTTGAGAAATTTTCACTACGAACAACACTCATTTTCCTGAAGATGATTCGGAATTACTACTGATTCTGCAGCGACCGCTGGGGGTAAGCACGGCTTGTTTTTGTCACTGGATGAAATTCCAGCATGAGATGAGACGACAGAAAGGGGCATTGAAGGTCATATCAATACCAGTTTTGTTGCAGTTTAAGGAATTTTATTTGCTTCCACTGCGGAAAGTTTACGAAGGGCAGTATTTGCTAGAGAAAGAGGAATTTGCTTGAAAAAGGCGCCTTTTTTAGGAAGAGATGATTTTGAGCTATCTCAGAGGAGCTTCCCAGTGACAAATAGAATTGTGCTTCTAGTAGCAACAAGTCTCTAGAGAAAATCATGAGGTCAAGATCCTAATAGATGCACTAGAGCCTATGAAAGACTAACTAGGATTGCTGAGACATTGCTTCGCAAACGCCGATGCATGAGCTTTGAGAAAAATTTCCTTCTACGGAGGTTTTATTTACTCACCTGAAACATGGCCCATACTCACTCCAATCTGCACAGTTGGAGGTTTTTCCGGCCTGAGAAACGGAGGAGAAGGCGGACGCAAGGAACGAGTCTGTCAGTGGAATCAGCGAGGCTAACCAGATGAACTTCAGCAACATTGATCAGATGTGCGCGGATATTATCGGCGTTTTCCGTCAATTTTGTGGATCACGGGAGCGGCAAGAACAGGTTGCTCGATGGGCGTAGAACAGCAGCGCGAGGGGTAGACGCAGACAGTGAAGCTCGAAGAATCGGAATCACCGCTATGGAAGCGACAGTGTCGAGTGACAAGCGCGCTACACGTTGAAAAACAAAACTGAACAACGAAAGCAACAGTTCTGGCGATGCCTAAAAAAGTCGTTGGGTGTGACGTACAACTGAGTGCATGGCCGGTTTTCAGTGTTCACAATATCTCCACGTCTATTCAAAACTAGGCCTTAGAGACCACCCACGTATTTTCAGGTTTGCCAAAAGGTTCGAAACATCCGGGGAAGTTTTCATTTTCAAGGTGAGATATGTTACATGCAAAGAGCTGTCAGAGTATCACAAATCTCATAGAAGTACGATAAATGCGTTACAGATGCAGTAGACGATAAAATCCCGGGGTAAAGTCCGACATATTCGTTCTCCATCTGCATGGATGACTGGTAGAAACATAGACAGAATTGATGTGTAACCGGGTTCTGTTTTTTACTATATCGTGACAGCCGCGCACCTCACTCAAATGTTGTCACGACCATATCGGACAGTGCAGATGTTACGCTATCCTATTCAAAGGATCAAGGACTTGACTCGTTCTAGAAATGAGCTGAATATCAATTTCCTAAAAGTTCGTGGAAAAACATATTGAACCACAGCAATTGAGTCACATTTCAACGAAAATTGATCTTTACAGGTAGCATCAGCCCTGTGTTTACCCTTTGGGCTGGGAGGAGCGCCACATCACTTGCCAACTCACGTTAATAAATGTTAGCCATTATGGAGCATCGTTTGGGTTAACATTCGTCAAGGAGTGATGTGGCGCTATTAGCGGTGCGAGTGACGCAAGCGTCTATGAAGGGCCAGTCACATCGCTGACGCAAGTCAGACGCACGAATTTACAGCCTCGCGGCGGCCGCGCATTCCATTCATCAAAAATTTGAATGCCGCGTTGACCCATCTTCATGGAAAATTCTCAAATGGATGTGTGCGTCTGACTAGTATGGTATATTAGCTCACAGAGAGCGCCTGATCCGACTTTGTCTGCAATTAAGATTTTGCCCGCAGAATGTATCTGGAAGGATATTTTAGCGAATGGCAGTAGGGAAACATAAGAATTGAAGGAATCACATCATATGCAGATCAAAAAAGTGCAAAAAATAGTCAGTTAGCCGAAAAATGATGAGGTGGAATTGCGGACAAAGTCGGATCGGGCGCCCTCTGTGATCTAATAGACTGTATAATTTGCCTTACTAAAGCCAAAATGACCGCATATTATCAGAGCAATTTCTACTGCTTTACTATTCTTCATGTCTGATGTTCGTTGAATCAGTGGATCAAATCAAAATGAACACAGAAACAAAATGAAACATTTATCTCACTGAGAAGAAATAAAATTAGTTTCTATGAAATAATCTAAGTCTCTATGTATGTCAATTAACCCGCACTCGCTCCGTCTCTGGTGCTGGTTTACCGATGATGTCACTGCAGTACGGTATTGAGCGAAGGAAATCCATAACTTTTGTTTTTAGACTGGGCTTCAGTTGTACTGAAACAAGCAGTTCTCGTGCGAAATCTGGATCGGCATCAAGTGTGTTGAAGAGCCTGAAAACTTAAAAATCGTTACCGAATAATAAAATCTCAAATACAGAACCAAATAGACCCTCAGAGCATTTCTCTTCCAAACACAACCCACTAATAAAGAAGAACAGGAGGAGTAACGTGGAGCACCACCCTTTCTAGCAACTGTCACCTGCTGCTGGACAGCAAAGGGTTCTTCCTAATTGAAGTCAAATGAACCAGTTCAGTTTACAAAATAGCGGCAACAGACTAGAATAATCTTGATACGGAGGCAATATCTAAAGAATGTCGAGCAAGTCTGAGTGAAAAGAAATGCAGAGTGGCTGCACACCATCGTTACAACCACTATGTGTAGAATCCCATCACATATTTCGCGCGCTACTCCTTTTGCCGTGTAGGCAGCGCGTCAAATGTTTGTTAATAAATTTCTCTGTGATTACAAATTACGTATATTCGTAGTTTCCCCTTTAATGCTTTTTGCTTTAGTCGGAAAGCACACAGTACAGCACAACAAAGAGAATGAATTCTAAAGTTATATTTCCATATTCTCAATGTCTATCAGTTTTCGTTTCGTGCACAAACCTTTTACGAGAATAAACATAAAAATAGGTCTCCTGCGCTCATTAGTAGGGCGAATGGAACGTGAACTACCATGTCTACTTGATAAGAAGACGAATCGCTACCCCTAATCCCCAAAAGGTAATCGCCACAATACGCAAAAAAAAAACACTAAAATCAGTTGGAGAAGCAGTACCGAATCAGCACAAGGAATAACTGTGGTTTATTCTTAATACAAATGGAGAGAGAGGGAGTACTTGTGCGAAGACGAAAGAAAAAAAAACTACCTATCTCGCCCCCATAGCAAAGCGTACGTCGAAAATGCAGCGACTGCAAATTGAAATGGAATTAGCTTTATCAGTGATGGCCAAACAGCACGACTACCTGAAAGAGAGAGCCAGTAAAGAAGTCAAGTTCCTTTTTTTTGTACGAATGAGAGATAACTACCTTCCCAGCTGAGAGCGAGGAAGTCCAGATAATTGCGGACGGGAGGGAACTTTTGACTTTGCCGTTGTAACAACTAGAAAGTAACGAGTTAGAATGAAGAACGTTAAGATACCATATGAAAAAAAACCAGGAAAAAATCCAAGCCACCTTATCACTACTGGAGTGAAACGCAGTACGAAAACGTAAATAAAAAAGGTAGTAGAACAGCACAAACTCACTATGTAATGACACAAGTACGGCGTGGCCATCATGGGTAAAAGAATACCGCTAGATAAAGCAATCAGTGTAGATCGTGTCAGCATACACGAACCGCAAGGCTTCTTCTCGTTGAAAATATCTGGCATCACGAAAAGCTAAATCATCTCCTTTAAGGGCATAGTTTAGTTGAGCTTCTAACATTCGGTTCATCAAGGAACAGATGGATGACATAACATAAAGACTTGTAGCGTGTCCCAATTGCAAATGAATTGCGAGTAAAGGCACCAATGAAACTGGACATCCAGAAGCAAAGGCATTTTAAAGCGAACCCTCCGCCTCATCATTTCAGAACTTCTAACACGAAAGGAGTGAAGCACCAATTAATCATTTCAACATCCCCAGCACAAAGGAACAACGAGACACCATAACTGTTATAACAAACCTGACGAAGAACATAGTAGGCGATTCCTGAAGAGTAAACACCAAACACGAACGGTGATTTGGGACATTGTCGAATTGACTCAATAAAACTCATCTTCGGATTGAACATTACCATATCGGCGCTGATTTTTGTCGCTGAAAAACAAAGTCACCAAAAATTTCGGTCATACGAGAATTAAGAAAGGGGCCTTTCCACATTAGGGGCCCAAAATTTTGAAGGAAAATTTTCAGCCAAAACTTTGTATAGAGGGGTTGTTTGAGGTGCTGAGCACGAATATCGTATCCATTTTGTATCGCAACCCCATTTTTGTAGGATTACGGTAGGGTCGCTGTAGATGCGGCACCTCACGGAATTCCCTCAAACTTCGCTCAGAGGGGTTATTTGAGGTGCTCAACACGAACATCGTATCCATTTCGTACCGTAACCCCATTTTCGGTCGGTTACGGTAGGGACACTGTAGAAATTTGACAGAAGTTGCCGATTTCGGAAGGAAAATGGCAGTTTCATGCATGTTGATATTCGTGATAAGCGTATGAAGCTACCCCCTTCTCCAAAATTTGGGAGGATTCTGTGAGATATGGTAGGTACCGTACACCTGCCGTAACTCTATAAAAATGGGGTTGCGGTACAAAATGAACACGATATTCGTGTCCAGCACTTGGAATAACCCCCTTACGCAAAGTTTCGGCAAAAAAATTTTTTTTGAGAATTTTGGGGCCCCTAATGTGAAATAGTGCCAGGTAAAGTTGAAAAATATCAGATCCAAGCGCCACAAAACTCTATGGAAAATATAACAACTGAAAGGAACGAACCGATAAAAGTGGAAGTCATGCAGTTAGCAAGAAGGCCTGCATGCAAGGGCCAATTGAGAGCTTTCTGTTCCAAGGGATACGGCCACATCGATATGAGGTTGGTCATCATTACTGCTTGATCTGAAGGCGACATCTGTGAAAGATTTGTCCATAGCCATGAGCGCTCACCGGCGTGGCGTTGAGATATCCTGAAAATATAAGCAAGTGGAAGTAAAACGTACAAAGGACTTCTATACGAGCGCAAGGAACTTCTGTCCTCTTGGGAATGGAACTAGGCGATAGCGGACAGTGTAAAAGAAATTAGGAATACAGGACATAAAAAAAGAAGTTTCACAACTGTTATAAACACATTCGGGACAACGTGACCTGTTCAGAGATGTCTACGACTACCGCATGGCAGTAATGACAAGCGGTGACCAGGATAAATAGACAGGGTCTGGATGCATCATTCAAATCACCCAGAATAAACCAGCTGTTATCTGTGATAACGACTGGTAAATTACCAAAGCGTTAATAAGTTTGTATGTTAATGTTTTTTTTGCTCGTGTTAATAGGTTAACCCCAGGTAATCTCAAAGATGCAGGCGGTCTCAGATCTTGATTTTTAACGTGTTATCATAAGGTTACTGTGTACTGAGGGCAAAAGCCACAAAAGCAATTCCCTTTCGTATGGTAACTTTGCTCAGAAGGTCTTTCATGCACTGTTCAGTGATGTCAAAATCAGTTCACTGCTAACTTCTTGGTACAAGAAATGGTTCGCAGAAAAAAAACCTAAATCCCAGCCTCTTGCAAAAACTCCACGGCTGTGCAGTACGTACAGCACAATCCTATAGTTCAATGCTAAACAGACATGAATAATCGATGGAAAACTCACGGTGTCCGTGTGATGGGCACATTCGCAGGTTTAGCCTCAGGTGGGAGCGTTGCTCGTTTCCATAAGTCGATTACATGAGCAGAAGGCTCCTGAGAACTCGAACCAGGATCATGCACAGACATACTAATAAAGCGGAGATGCGAGCTAACAAACGTGCTCGATTGAAAATCCCTGACCTTCTCTAACGCAGGAAAACTCGTCCAGAGGTGGTCGTGCCTCACATCGCTAGCGACGTCAAGCCGATTGACATGCAGTCGAACTACGGTGCGTGCGTTTATAGTATATTAATACTATAAACATAGAGGTTAGTAAAATAGTCGTCGAAAGAAAGTGTAAAATTTTGTGGGGTTTTGTTGCTGCGCGTCTATCTTTCCCAGCGGCAAGCATGAATAACACCTACAGCCAGTGAATCAACACAGCGCAGCAACTCCAAGGCACAACTGGGTGGAACGAAAGTTTGATCATGCTCTGATGTCCATTGGCGATACATTTGGCAAAGTTTGTCTGGCAACCTCCCAGACGAGCTCGCCAACTATCTAGGCAAGCGAAGATCGTCATACGCATTGCCAAATAAGAAGTCCCGTAAAATGTATTCCCTCCCAAACAAAACTCGTCAAATGTATCGCCACGCAAAACGTGAAAGTTGTATCCCCACACGAATCTTGCAATTGCATCGTCAAACAAAAGGGTTATCAACCAAAAATTTCGAGGGGAAAATGGGGTGGAGGGGGCACTTGGTAGAAATCGATAACATGACCTGTCCTGCACGTTCAGACTTGTTAGCTGACACGTTCAGAACGCTCTGACTTGTTAGCCCTCTTAATGCACAGTAGTTACCTGAAATGCGAGCAAGTCAGAACGTGTAGGACATGTCATATTATCGACTAACACCAAGTCCCCCCCCCCCCAAATCCATTTTACCTAATTTCGATATCATCAGGATATCGCACCATGATCCCAATCTCGGGAGTCCGCTGCCATACCAGGTGAGCCATCCGGATCGACACCGTCGATGGTTATGCCTCCAACTCAAACTTGTTATCCGACGATCGATACGTATGTATCATTCGTTATCCGACCGGATCGGACTCCGATGCATTATAAATAAGGCTTAAAGGCAGAGGGCCACCTCGTTCTGCCTGTTGGATTTACCAACATATCCTAGACCTTCTCATCATGTTGATCCTTGGGATGTACATCAACAGACACAGAAGCGACGAAATCCCCATTTTTGAAAGGCTCGAACTGGATAAAAATTTGGAGCCCGGAGGCGGATCGCTCCAAGCTGTGCTGGCTGCCTGCCACGGTTGCCGCGTCGGTCAACGAGTCTTGGCGTGTCCAATCGATAAGATCAACGGCTTCACATGTCAACTCGGGTTGGCAAACTGTTACCGACCCCATCCTGGAAGACGGGTTTATAGACCATTCTGAGACAATTTATGTATACCGTTGGAACCATCGCGCCGAGTAGGTGCAGAATGTGCTGTTAGCTGAACTACGAAAATGAGGTGGACCCCTGCCTTTAAGCCTCCAACTCAAACTCGTTATCCGACGATCGATACGTACCATTCGTTATCCGACCGGACTTCGATGCATCATAAATAAAGCTTAAGAATGAAATGAATGCCTTATCAGAACACCCATAAAGGGTAATTTATACTAGCTGCGTGCGTCAGTCGCGCGTCAGTCGCACGCATCCATTTACATGGGATTTTCCATGAAGACCGGTCAACACGCCATGTAGGTCCTTAATGAAAAGAACGCGCGGCTGCCGCGAGATCGTAAACGCGTGCGTCTGAGCTGCGACCGCGATGCGACTGGGCCCTATTCTTCATCATATAGACGCACGCGCGTCAGTCGCACGCATCCAGTGTAAATTGCCCTTAAGACCCATGGCATACTTCACAGCGATGCCAATGAAGAAAATGATGCGAACAAAGTGTTACAAGTTCTTATATCTTATCACACAATTTACATGGAAAGAGTTCTCCCATAAGAACAGTTGCATAAATACTGCTAGTGGTGAACGGTCGCTGTGAAGTATGCCATAGGCCTAAAATGTATCGCCATGCAACATTCGCCATTTGTATCGCCAAACACCCGTAAAATAAGTCGCCAACAGATTCTCTTGCCTTTTGTATTGCCAAACAGGCTCTTCACTCATTCTCGCTTGTAATGTATTGCCAAGCAAAATTTTATCCGGTAAAATGTATTGCCAAACACATTCTCTTGCCAAATGTATCGCCACCAAACATCAGAGTAGCAAACGAGATGCACAGAGGGCGTGAAGCTCTCGTTTTTGGAGCAGCGCATATCACTGGTAGACTCATGTTGAGGTAAACCCAGAAGTTGATCCTATAATGTTTAACGCGTAACAACATGGCACGATTAATGTGCAGCTGCTCCCTATGCAAGAGGTGCAATCGTGATTGACGTTCTTGGCGCACAAAATAGGAACTGCTCAGTCCTTTCCATTCTTTCATGCGTGTTTGTTCTCCATCACAGTTGCATTTCGCGAGGTGTCTTCCGAATTGTATAGTTTGCTGTCTCCACTTAAGTAATACTTTTTTTTTGCATTTTCGAGACCAAGTTCGTTTTTTTTTCAGCGATAACTACTCTCATGTCCTTTTTTCATCCTACAGGTAACGACAATCACGATTATCTCTAGCCAGTTGAACCACATCTGATCCACCATTGAAGTCGAAAGGCAACCGGTTGCGGGGAGGTTCAGTCTTGTCGACTCGGAGGGTCACATTTCATGCAGTAGAAAACAGGGTGAAGCGACAACTGAGGGACGCTGTTGTGTTGCCGGTAAAGAGCACATCAAGACCTACAAAAGATCCATGAGGCATAGCGATTTTCAAATCACTATGAAAAAAAAATGAAAAAAAAAACGCACGGACTTATTCCCCAACCCAATATCTAAACTATCAACAGATTCTTGGTTTTCTTGACACGCTATTCACAGAATGTTTCAAGGTGCTTTTTGACCCATCTCTCGGGACGGTGTCTGCAACACTCTGCTGGACAATGCTCTTACCCCGTCTTTAGTTTTTGTTTCGTCACTATGCCCTCTCCTCTGAGATTAGGTGCACCTGTGGCGGACGCAAGAAGACGTCCCTTCCACCTCCTCCGAGAATGGGTCACCGTTTTCTGGAATCATTTTCTGTATATATAAAAGTGAAAGTTTGTATGTGTGTGTGTGTGTGTGTGTGTGTGTGTGTGTGTGTGTGTGTGTGTGTGTGTGTGTGTGTGTGTGTGTGTGTGTGTGTGTGTGTGTGTGTGTGTGTGTGTGTGTGTGTGTGTGTGTGTGTGTGTGTGTGTGTGTGTGTGTGTGTGTGTGTGTGTGTGTGTGTGTGTGTGTGTGTGTGTGTGTGTGTGTGTGTGTGTGTGTGTGTGTGTGTGTGTGTGTGTGTGTGTGTGTGTGTGTGTGTGTGTGTGTGTGTGTGTGTGTGTGTGTGTGTGTGTGTGTGTGTGTGTGTGTGTGTGTGTGTGTGTGTGTGTGTGTGTGTGTGTGTGTGTGTGTGTGTGTGTGTGTGTGTGTGTGTGTGTGTGTGTGTGTGTGTGTGTGTGTGTGTGTGTGTGTGTGTGTGTGTGTGTGTGTGTGTGTGTGTGTGTGTGTGTGTGTGTGTGTGTGTGTGTGTGTGTGTGTGTGTGTGTGTGTGTGTGTGTGTGTGTGTGTGTGTGTGTGTGTGTGTGTGTGTGTGTGTGTGTGTGTGTATATATATATATATATATGTATGTATGTATGTATGTATGTATGTACAGTAGCGAGCAAAAAGATTGCAACTTTTGGTTTTTCGTCTGTAACTCCGTTTAAAGCAGAGCACGGAGGCTCAAATTTTTATGAGAGTTGTAAATACTCATGAGAGAAAGGAAAACGTTAGAAACTCCTTATTCGCCAGACTTCTTGTTTTTCAAGAAAAATTTGTTTCGCAGGAGTCGAAATCGGTAATTTTTCATCATTCGCAATACCTCCGAAAATGACATCAATCGTTGATATCTGACTGCGCATTAGTTCTTTGGTGCAGAATCAACCCGTATACGCTGGAAAATGTGCAGGCCTACACCACTGGTTGATATTTGCGAAGACTGTTTCACGATGATTCAGCAGTGAATTTCTATGAATGCTTCTGTAAGCCTGGCTCCTTCCATCAGCTTTGTTTAAAAGGGATAGGTGCTGCCGACACTTCTATAAATTTAGTTACAGGTTTTCGGCTTCAACGCATTTCATCACTCCTCCGGAATTCCGAAATATTCCGGCTACTTGCAATGCAGCCAATTGTGCACAACACGGAAAATAATTTTCGGAATTTTTTCTATCTCGGAGAGGAAGACAAGTGAAGGGTCTCATGAGTACTAAAGATGCTACAGGATTCTTAGAATATTGCTGTGCACATGACGGTTCATGTCGCCTTGGATTTGGTGAGGTAGGTCTGATAAAGGTGCATTGAAATCGCAGTGAAATCTATGAGACACCACCAAAGTAGGATACGGTGACCTGGCACTTGGGAAACTGGCTAATTCAGTTTGGTTTGAATGGAGCAAACTAAGCGCGACATTTTTAGATCAAAAAGCTTCAGATTAACTGTGGAAATTCATGTGTGGAGCAAGAGGGCACAAACACTCGTGTTAGTGACCAGCACTCCTCACTTCGAGTAGTCCTTTTACGATAAATCCGAGGCATCATGAATCGTCGTGTACTTGGCAATATTCCAGGAATCCTGTAGCATCTTTACCACTCATGAGACCCTCCACGTGTCTTCATCTCCGAGATAGAAAAAATTCCAAGACTTATTTTCCGTGTTGTGCACAATTGGCTGCATTGCAACTAGATGGAATATTCTCGAATCCAGAGCGAGCAATGAAATGTATTAAGTTCTAGCAGCTGTAGCCAAACTTTGAGAGCCATCAGCAGGACCTCTTCCCTTCAAACAAAGCGAGTAGAGAGTGCCAAAGAGGCAAAAACATCCATAAAACATCACTGTTGAGCTAACTTCACATAGTCTTCGCAAATGTCAGCCAGTAGTCACCCCATGCACATTTCCTAGCAAATACGGGTTGATTCTTACGCAAGCAATCAATTCGGGGCTCAATCCCAACAATCGATGTCATTTTGGAACACTTTGCGTATGGTACCAAATTACAGATTTTGACCTCTGCGAAAAAAAGTTTTTAAAAAAAAATATGAAGTCGCAGGGGTGAGAAGATTTTAGATCTATCCTATCTCAGATGAGTACCTACAACTATCATAAAAATTTGAGCCTTCATGCTCTGCTTTGAAAGAAGTTATAGACGAAAAACGAAAAGTTGCAATCTTTTTGCTCGCTACTGTATGTAATGAATAGAAATCGCGGAGTGTGAACCGATCCGGACCAAATTTTGCATGCACATACTTCGCGGGCCGGCGGAGGTTGTAGGCTACTTTGCACCTGGGATTATCGATTGATTGATCGATCATATCGATTTTATTGATTTTTCTTTATTTTTGCCCAGGGGTTGGTGGGGACATGTCCTGTGGGGTTCCTGAATATGCTGAATACGAATATGACAACCATTTTGCACGAAATATTGATTTATCGATTTTATTGATTTTTGGCTCTTCCGCCGAAAGGGGTGGTGAAGACATATCCCCTAGGGTTCCTCAATACGCTGAATGCAAATATGACAACCATTTTGTACGAAATATTGATTTATTGATTTATCGATTTTTTTCCATTATCGCTCGGGGATGGACAAGGACATGTCTGCTGGTGTTTCTCAATACGCTGAGCACGCATATGACAACCATTCTGCACAAAATATCGATTTTATCGATTTTTGGCTCTTTTGCCCAATGGAGCGGCGAAGACATGTCTACAGGGGTTCCTCGATACGCTGAATATGAATGTCACAACTACTTTACACGAATACATCGATTCCAAATCACCGAAATAGCTTCGCCAACTTCTCGCTCACAAGTCGATGGGGAAGGCTGACTTGGGCTTCGCTAACATGCTGATCACCAAAGTTATGGAGATTTTAATGTTTCAATGAATTTATCGGTGATCGTAATTGGCCTCAGCAGTATGATAAAGCCATGGTAGTAAGACACCCGAGCGAAGCCGGGTACGGCAGCTAGTGCAAAATAGATTATAACTTTGTATTAATTTATTTTTGATTGTTTATTTCTTGAATCGTTTATATTGAGTACTCGATATTATAACTGACATTTTGATTTTTTTCTCCACCCGGGTCCCCAAAGTGGCGGAGACCTCAATTTCCTCCCATCCCTCCGTCCTGGCCCACTTTCTGCGTCCGCTTGCTGTACGTAATCAGCAATTACAATCTTTCACTCTATTTCTCGTATTATAGCAGTGATTCATCGAACTTCCTATGTAATCGTGAATCTTGGCATTTTTATCATTAAACCGATTATTCGAATCATGGATGCTCGAATATTCGAATAATGGATGCTTGGATATTCGAAAATTTCGAATTATTCGGATATTCATTCGAATACCAATGTATAGCGCCGACCTACAGTGTGTTTTTCCGGGAGTAAACATCGCGCGCGATCTGATCCATTCCAATAGATCAAATTCTCAGTCGAAAGACCACGTGAGAGCGGAGGTTTCAGCAATTCGCACGTAGCCTTTGTACTGGGTCCTCAATTGCACCGATCTTTACTCCCGGAAAAACACCCTGTACTGCCTGACCTATTGCGTCCTTCCACTTGAACGTCGACGCTGCAGGGGAATGAATACAGTTGTCTAAAACGTAAGTTTCCTGTTTGTGGGATTAATCATATTCCTGTTTACGCTCAATAGTGAAAAACGACTCGTGGAGACGAAAGATGGGAAGCACGTGTGCCTACAATATAATAAAGGAGAATCTTGTTGGGTATAGTGAGCGGACCCGAGTTGTGTAGAAGGCATGATCACCCTTACTGCCAGTGGCATATGAAAATTTTCAACACATGTGAACGACCAAGGTGCATTACTTAGGCTGAATGCGTAGGTGATTGTAGTCTGTACCACGGAGGAAGATAGTTGGGGAAACGCCGCAGAGAAGAAGAGGGCGGGAAAGTGCGCAGAGATTGGAGAGGGTGCAGGGAAAAACTGACACTGCGCACGAATTCTCAACTATAGTCTGTCCGAAACGACGAGTCCGCCCACGCGCACGGGGATCGAGGAGCTGCCACGTTTGCCAGCACTCCACGTCATCATCTCTAATCTGCGTATCACGTTTCATCGTTATCTTCACAATGATTTGGCTGTGACGTGGACGATGTGGCAGCCAACAGCATCCGTTCCAGCCGCGTCGCATCTCGATCTCCGCGTGCGTGGGCGGACTCGTCGTTTCGGACAGACTATATCATCGCTGGCGAAACAGACTATAGACATGAGTCGGGTGTATCGTTTCGAATTGGAATTTTAGAATTGATAGATGAAATTTCAGTTTGTTTCTGCTGAGAGCAAAAACCCGATAATCGTAAAGGAAGGTGAACGTTTATTTGTTCGTGTGACACTTTTCGGCTAGTTCTCCCCCCAAAAATTTCGATGAAAAAAATTTCCGCCCAAACCTCGTCCACGGGGATTATTTGAGGTGCTGAACTCGAATATCGTATCCATTCTGAACCGCAACTCTGTTTTTGTAGGGTTACGGTAGGTATATTGTGGATACGGTATCTAACAGTCCACTCAAATTTTGCATAGAGGTGTTGTTTTAGGCGCTGATTACGAATATCAAGTTCATTTTGCGTGTACTCTTCATTTTCTTCACAAAATGGGCATTTTGTCCCAATTTCCTGCCGTAAACCTACCTTATCTCTATGAAAATGAGGTTAAGTAAAAGACGCATACGACCCCGTGTTCAGCCCGCAAAGCTATTCCCCTATGCAAAATTTGAGAGGATCCTGTGAGATAACGTGTACACATTATACCTACCGTAACCCTATAGAAACGGAGTTAGGCACAAAATGGATACGACATTCGTATTCAGCACCTCAAATATCCCCCTAGGCGAAGCTTGGGCGGAAATTTTTACTTAGATACTTTGGGGCAGGACTAGCCGTTCGTGTTTTCAGTTTTCTTCTCATGTGGCAACATGTGGCTCATGGAGCGGCTGATTATGTTTGTTGATTGATATGTGAATATTTTTTAGGGTTGCGAATGAGAATGAAAGGCAGATGTAACTTTCAGCACACTAATTGTAAAGTGTTTTTGCACCCGATGAACAGCTGTGATGCGCTCACGCTTGTGACGAGTCGGAGAAAGCTCGACTTGTCGGCATGAGTTACAACTGGAAGGTTCGTTCATGTTTCACATAATTTCTTCTTGTTTCTTTCGCTTATCTATATGTGGTTCATTTTATTTTACCTTTTTTATACTCGATATTGTTGTGATTCGTGCTTTGCTTGTTTTCGCATAGTTGAGCCCCTTTCGTTCTTGTTTTGTTAGACTATTACACAACCGTTTTGGTAAGCAGTTAGACAGCTGTCTCAATGTGGAGAACTGCTAATTTTCTTGACTGCAGCCTGTTGACATAGTTGAGCATTCATTAAAAAAATTGTCGTCTCCTTTTGCTCTATTCGCGTTTATAGTGAAACTAGCTGCCGTACCCGGCTTCGCTCGGGTGTTTTATTACCTTGGCTACATCATACTGCTGAGGCCAATTACTATCATCGACAAATTCATTAAAATCTCCATAATTTTGGTGATCAGCATGTTAGCGAAGCCCAGGTGACGTTTCCCATCGACTTGTGGGCGAAAAGTTAGCGAAGCTATTTCGGTGACATTGAGTCGACGTATTCGTACAAAGTGGTTGTCATATTCATACTCAGCATATCGAGGAACCCCAGGAGAGATGTCTTCACCGCTTCATTGGGCGGAAGAGACAAAGATCAATAAAATCGAAAAACCGATATTTCATGCAAAATGTTTGTCATATTTCTATTCAGCGCATTGAAAAACCCAAGAAAACATGTCTTTGTCCGTCCCCGAGCGAAAATGGGGAAAAATCGATAAAATCAATAAATCAATATTTCTTGCAAAATGCTTGTCATTCTTATTCAGCGTGTTGAGAAACCCCAGTAGACATGTTTTTACCACCCCATGATCAAGAAGAGCGAAAAATCAATAAAATCAATAAATCGATAAATTGGAGCAAAATGGTTGTCATATTCGTGTTCAGCGCATTGAGGTACCCCAGTAGGCATGTTCCCGCTAGTCCCTGGTCAAGAACAGCGAAAAATCAATAAAATCAATAAATCGATAAATTGGCGCAAAATGGTTGTCATATTCGTGTTCAGCGCATTGAGGTACCCCAGTAGGCATGTTCTCGCTGGTCCCTGGTCAAGAAGAGCGAAAAATCAATAAAATCAATAAATCGATAAATTGGCGCAAAATAGTTGTCATATTCGTGTTCAGCGCATTGAGGTACCCCAGTAGGCATGTTCTCGCTAATCCCTGGTGAAGAAGAGCGAAAAATCAATAAAATCGATATAATCGATAAACCAATCGATAATCCCAGGTGCAAAGTACCCTATAACCTCCGCCGGCCAGTGGAGAGTCTACCTGCAAAATTTGGTCCCGATCGGTTCATCCTCCGCGATTTCTATTCGGAACACACACACACACACACACACACACACACACACACACACACACACACACACACACACACACACACACACACACACACACACACACACACACACACACACACACACACACACACACACACACACACACACACACACACACACACACACACACACACACACACACACACACACACACACACACACACACACACACACACACACACACACACACACACACACACACACACACACACACACACACACACACACACACACACACACACACACACACACACACACACACACACACACACACACACACACACACACACACACACACACACACACACACACACACACACACACACACACACACACACACACACACACACACACACACACACACACACACACACACACACACACACACACACACACACACACACACACACACACACACACACACACACACACACACACACACACACACACACACACACACACACACACACACACACACACACACACACACACACACACACACACACACACACACACACACACACACACACACACACACACACACACACACACACACACACACACACACACACACACACACACACACACACACACACACACACACACACACACACACACACACACACACACACACACACGCACGCACACACACACACACACACTTTCACTTTTATATATACAGAAAGAGAGCATCATAAATGTATTCGGAGTAGAGACTATTTCTACATATTTAATTCGGCTCCTTGGCAAGTGCCAAGGCTGGCAGCGTTCATCGCTGGACCCATATACTCACGAACGCTGCGGTCTTTCGAATACTGTGTTGAGGAAGAGTTTGGAATAGGTTGCTGGTACAGTTGAACAACTTTCCGTCCCCTATCAGTGCTAATATTCTGTCAGAGTTCTACTCTTGTCTTTATCACATTTTGGGCATTCCGACTTGGTGCCATGCGTTTGCATTTGCGAATTTGTTCAAGGATTTTCAGCACAGATTTTAGATTTTAGCTCGCAAGTCCAGTCTGGTACCCAGTCGGAATGCCCACAATGCGATAAACACAAGAACAGAACACTGACAGAATAATGGAGCAGTAGCAGACGACGGAAATGTGTTCAACCGAACCAGCTATCTAATCCAAACTCTTCCCCAACGCAGCGTTCGGGAGTAGATAGGTACAGCGGTGAACGATGCCACCCTTGGCGTGGCAGCCAAAGAGCTGAATTAAATATGTAGAAATAGTCTTTACTTGTATTCGGATGAAAAGAACGCATCATGTAGTGTTCAACTGATTTGAGAAAGACCAATCTCTTGATTTCTTGACTTTGCCTTGAAGAATGGACTAATATTCTCAGGCGAATAGAGGTGACTAAGCTGCAATGAATGTTCTTTATTTCTTCGTAGAACCACATGTAGTTCCGAATGACGCTGAGGAGTGAGCTAACATTCTCCAATCAAAGGAAACTTCCAGTCATTGAGCGATATATTTATTTTGTTCTAATGACAGTTTCGCAGTCACATCATGAGTCTTAGCGCAGTAAGTTCTCTTTCTAGATTTGATGATTCTTAGCGAGATTCTTGTTTAAGCTGTAACTCGTGTTATTGCATCATTCCTTTCTAGCAATACTTCTACCTGTTCCGCTATTCACAAACACAGAAAGAAGCAAAATGCATTTATGGATACATTTTTATGGGAGAGAAAAATTTTAATTCTTGGCTGTACTAATGAGTTATCAGTTCCTGTTAACCGGTCCTCACTTACGTCTTCATGTGTAGTACAATCTGTGCACACGAATGCACTCCCATATGTATTCCTCTAGAAGGTTAGGTTTATTCTGGAATATCGTTATCGAGGAATTTGCTGTCTTTCATGCTTAAACCTTCTGTGATCAATCTCTGCTTCGCCGTGCAGTTATTTACAGTAGGCAACAGTAGCAGTTATTACCAGGCATGCACAGAATCTTCCATTTGATCACGTTCATCGTGCTATTTCTTTATATCAACACAGCATGTATAACAATAAGGCGTGCACCATTAGTTATAGAGGAGCCAGGACCAAGTCAGCTGTTTGATCGAAAAAATGTATCGATCTTCGAACATCCAGTTAAAGGCACCGTCCCACCTCAGAATCGTTTTTGAGATTTTCAAGTGAAAAGAGTCTCCAGTAGCTGCTGATTATATTGGTATATGTGGTTCTGCGAAAACTGCCGAAAAACCCGTTTGCAAGCTCCAACTATTGCGGAGCCTGTAGGTGGAGCCAATGCGGAATTACGAGGTTTCCATCTCATGCCTTATTTCGCTCGTCACATATGTAGCGCAGTTTCCGCTTTGATAGAGAGTGCAAGAGGAACTCTCACGAGAATTACGAATCTCCGCAGAAGGTGCGCCTTCGGGAGTGAATTATTGAGACAGTGCCTTGGCCGCGGCCCCCTGCTTCGCCCATAGGCTCCTCGAAAACGTTTTTTTTTTCGGCAGTTTTACCCGGGATCACATATACCATTGTGATCAGCACCCCCTGGAGATTCTTTTCATATAAAAGACCTCAAAATCTTTTCATATAAAAGACCTCAAAAACGATTCTGAGAGGGGACGGCGCCTTTAAGCAAGCAATGTATGTACGAGCAGTTGGCAAATGCTGCTGTTTATAGTACACTGGCAATTACAAAGACCAATAAATTCACTCGAAATGCTCATCTCTTCGGTGATCTGCACGTCGAAGAACACTAGTGAGCCATATGTTTCCTTCCAAACTAAATTTGAAAAATCGGTAGAATAAATAAACTGACTTCATGCAGAGCGCTCACCATTTTCGAGTTCAGCGTAATCGAAAACCTTGTCACACGTGTTCTCATCTACAGGAAGCTCCAAATGTCCGCAGTCAAAGGGACGTGGCCACGACGCGGCTTTAGACAGAGACACAGGCGCTCGGCATGCTGCCACTGGTTGGCTGCAGAGTCAGAGAAGCCAGAGGCAGCATAGAGAGCGCCTGTGTCTGATCAAGGAGCCGCGCCGTGGCCACGCCCTCTTGACTGCGAACGTTTGGAGCTTCCTGTATGTATCCCTGAGCAAACGTGGAAAAATCAATGAAGTCAGTAGATAGATACTTTAGCGCAAAATGTTAGGCAGGAAACGCTCTATAAAATATCAGCTTTGTGAATGTCTTCTGAACGCTTTCAATTAGGAATTTAAAAGCTTTTAAAACGAAAAATAATTTTCAATAAGAAAAAGATTATTGACAGATTGTGCAGGCGACTCCACCGCATTGCTTACTAGCTGCTCTGCGATTCCTGAGTGAACTTTGCTGCTTTTTTCCTTTTTCGATACTCTTTCGAGTCTTGATTCTGCTCTTTAATTTGTTTTCGTTTTGATTTGTTGATTTGTAAATTTCTTGCTGGTTCTTAAAATAGTAAATATAAACCTCTGGTGGGAGAATTGAGCCCGGAGATTGCATCCATGTTGAGGTTTTGGTTGGCAGAGAGGTTTTCTCATCCTCTTTATTTTCCGAAACCAAATATTTTCCCCCGGAACGTCTGGTCTTCTGAGATTTTGGTACCTTCAATCAAAGAATACATGGGGCATGTATTTTGGACGCGCAATTGTCTTGTGCTTAGTATGCGGTTCCAACTGATTGATATATAATACTGTCTTCGAATTTCCTAAATTTCGAAATTTCTTAAGAAGAACTGAGCGTAATTTCAGGGGAAATAGTAAGCGCCGCATAGTAGAATAGTGAACTTCGGTGAAGCCGCCGCTCCCGCTGCAAAAGTGTGAAGGCCGCTAAAGACACCGTCCCCCGGAATAGTTTTTGAGTTTTCCACCTTAAAAAAGCTCGAAGGGGAAGTTGGAGAAGTTCCTTGTGAGAGGATCTCATTCACTCCATAACACAACAGAAACGGCGCTCCATGCGTGACGAACAAAGGAGTACATGATGCGAAAACCCTATAATTCCTCATTGCTCCCCCCCCCCCACCCCCTCCCCTCCAAGATCCTCAAAAGTTGGTGCTGGAAAAGGGTTTTTTCGGTAGTTTTGCATGGAATCATGTATTATACCATTCTGATCAGCACTACCGGAAATTCTTTCCGCGCAGAAGCCCTGAAAACGATTTCGAGGTGGGACAATGTCTGTGTGTGCCACGGCCCGCGATACGGAGCTGACCTTTTATTGTGCAGCATTTTTTCTTAAGTTGTATGCTGCAACTTTCCCAAGAAATGGACTTAGAAAATAGGTTAGCGCATCATTGAATTTCTCGTGTTCGTGTGCTACGCAGAAGGGCCATCGTCGTCATTCGGTGAAAGTGACTCGGGATTTTCACGCGCTGCGAAAACAATTCACAGCATATCCCATTTTAGTGGCGGAAATTTCCGTGGATGCTTTCAACGGAAGGATATCCTTTCTCCTTATTTTAAACAGTTCGTGTGCGTACATAAGGACCAAACTGTGTCACCACCATCGCGAGAAAAGAAAGCGCTGCACTCCTCAAGGAGTATGACAATAGTCTGAGGTTATGCTTTCCAACATGTGAAGATTCGACAGACCTCGTGTGTACTTTAGCTGCTGTCAGCTATTGTTGGGAATATGTAGTCTTGTCAAAAAGATCTTATTTATCTCTACATGGTTGTAGTTTGCAGCAGATGCATGCACTTTACTTGATTTTAATTTCAGACCGGCAGCCGTCCTTCTGCGAGTAAATATGGAAGTCTAGGACGAGGAACTTCAGGACTTGGAAGTACGAGCCTTCCTTCAAGCCGATATGGGTCTCTTCGCGACGATAAGAAGTCCAGCTTGGGAACCTCAAGACTAGGAAACCTAGATCGTACAAGTCCTAGTCGATTTGGACTATCATACGACAGTAAACGACCAGAATTAGGGACTTCTAGATACGGAAATTTAGACCTTTCATCTCCGAGCAGGTATGGGCTACATGAAGACGACAGGAAGAGGGGAACGGAACCATTGAGAACCGGAATTTCAGACCGGTCATCTCCTAGAAGATATGGATTGCCTCAAGATGACAGGGACGGAGATCTAGGTATGTCGAGACTAAGAAATTTTGATCCTGCGTATCCCGCAACGAATGGAGTGGAAAAAGAAGATAAAGAAACGGAGGGAACAACCACCCCAGTGGACTCGAAAAAAGATAAAGATCTTGCGCAAAGCCCTATCAGTGATTCTTCAGATGGAGAAAGTGTAGAAGTAGATGATGAAGAGGAAAGCGCAGCAGAGCTAAGTGAAGAATCACTCCCGCATTCGAAACAAAGGCCTCCAGAGCCTGCAAAGTCTGTGAATCCCCCAGAAAAGAACGCATCACACCCCCATCTTCCCAATGGCGATATGAAGGAAATCCCTGAATTACTCAATGGAACACCCGTGTCAGATGATGAAGTGGAACTCGAAGCAGAACCTATCGACGAACCTTCACTACGAAAGCATAAACCTGCACCATCATTCAAAGACAGAGGTGATGACAAGAATCCTGAGAGGAACAAGCCTGCTCCAAGTGGAGTGAAAAAACTCCCAAATGTGAAGGAGCCTGGAGATCAGCCTAGGACCGGTTCTCCTAGAAAAAAGGAACCCACTGATGAAGAAGAGCTGCCTGCTGAACCAGTTGATGAAAGCCCACCTCGAGCTAAGAAAGCGTATCCAAAGAAGGCCCCTGAGAAGGATAAGCCCACTTCGAAGAAACCTGGAGATGAACCGAAGAAAATCCCGAAGCTTAAAGAGCCTGACGAAGAGCCTGAGACTAACGCTACTTTCCCTCTACCTCTAGGCAAGAAGCCAGCAGCTCCACTAGGTAAGAAACCGGCCGATGACGAAGAGCTGCCTGCTGAACCAATTGATGAAAGCCCACCTCGAGCTAAGAAACCGGGTCCTTCTTTCAAGGATCCAAAGAAGGCCCCTGAGAAGGATAAGCCCACTTCGAAGAAACCTGGAGATGAACCGAAGAAAATCCCGAAGCTTAAAGAGCCTGACGAAGAGCCTGAGACTAACGCTACTTTCCCTCTACCTCTAGGCAAGAAGCCAGCAGCTCCACTAGGTAAGAAACCGGCCGATGACGAAGAGCTGCCTGCTGAACCAATTGATGAAAGCCCACCTCGAGCTAAGAAACCGGGTCCTTCTTTCAAGGATCCAAAGAAGGCCCCTGAGAAGGATAAGCCCACTTCGAAGAAACCTGGAGATGAACCGAAGAAAATCCCGAAGCTTAAAGAGCCTGATGAAGAGCCTGAGACTAACGCTACTTTTCCTCTACCTCTAGGCAAGAAGCCAGCAGCTCCACTAGGTAAGAAACCGGCCGATGACGAAGAGCTGCCTGCTGAACCTATTGATGAAAGCCCACCTCGAGCTAAGAAACCGGGTCCTTCTTTCAAGGATCCAAAGAAGGCCCCTGAGAAGGATAAGCCCACTTCGAAGAAACCTGGAGATGAACCGAAGAAAATCCCGAAGCTTAAAGAGGCTGATGAGGAGCCTGAGACTAACGCTACTTTTCCTCTACCTCTAGGCAAGAAGCCAGCAGCTCCACTAGGTAAGAAACCGGCCGATGACGAAGAGCTGCCTGCTGAACCTATTGATGAAAGCCCACCTCGAGCTAAGAAACCGGGTCCTTCTTTCAAGGATCCAAAGAAGGCCCCTGAGAAGGATAAGCCCACTTCGAAGAAACCTGGAGATGAACCGAAGAAAATCCCGAGGCTTAAAGAGCCTGACGAAGAGCCTGAGACTAACGCTACTTTTCCTCTACCTCTAGGCAAGAAGCCATCAGCTCCACTAGGTAAGAAACCGGCCGATGACGAAGAGCTGCCTGCTGAACCAGTTGATGAAAGCCCACCTCGAGCTAAGAAGCCAGGTCCATTGTTCAAGGATCCGAAGAAGCCTCCAGAGAAGGACAAGCCCACGCCAGCTTCTCCAGGCAGGAAGCCGGCTGACGACACAGAACTGCCCGCTGAGCCAATTGATGGACCTTCACGTAAGAAGCCTACACCTTCGTTCAAAGATCCTAAGAAGGAACCTGAGAAGGACAAACCAACTCCGAAGAAACCAGCCGATGAGCCGAAGAAGTTCCCCAAACTGAAGGAGCCTGATGACGAACCCGAGACGGATGCTACTTTACCTCTACCTAAGGGCAAAAAGCCAACGGCTCCACCGGGCAAGAAGCCGACTGACGACACAGAACTGCCTGCTGAGCCAATTGATGGACCTTCACGTAAGAAACCTACACCTTCGTTCAAAGATCCTAAGAAGGAACCTGAGAAGGACAAACCAACTCCGAAGAAACCAGCCGATGAGCCGAAGAAGTTCCCCAAACTGAAGGAGCCTGATGACGAACCCGAGACGGATGCTACTTTACCTCTACCTAAGGGCAAAAAGCCAACGGCTCCACCGGGCAAGAAGCCGACTGACGACACAGAACTGCCTGCTGAGCCAATTGATGGACCGTCACGTAAGAAGCCTACACCTTCCTTCAAAGATCCTAAGAAGGAACCTGAGAAGGATAAGCCCGCAGTTCCTCCTCCAGGCAAGAAGCCGACTGACGACACAGAATTGCCTGCTGAGCCAATTGATGGAAAGCCTACACCTTCCTTCAAAGATCCCAAGAAGGAACCTGAGAAGGATAAGCCCGCAGTTCCTCCTCCAGGCAAGAAGCCAACTGACGACACAGAACTGCCTGCTGAGCCAATTGATGGACCGTCACGTAAGAAGCCTACACCTTCCTTCAAAGATCCTGAGAAGGAACCTGAGAAGGACAAACCAACTCCGAAGAAACCAGCCGATGAGCCGAAGAAGTTCCCCAAACTGAAGGAGCCTGATGACGAACCTGAGACGGATGCTACCTTACCTCTACCTAAGGGCAAGAAACCAGCGGCTCCTCCGGGCAAGAAGCCGACTGACGACACAGAACTGCCTGCTGAGCCAATTGATGGACCGTCACCTAAGAAACCAACACCATCGTTCAAAGATCCTAAGAAGGAACCTGAGAAGGATAAGCCCGCAGTTCCTCCTCCAGGCAAGAAGCCGACTGACGACACAGAGTTGCCAGCTGAGCCAATTGATGGACCGTCACCTAAGAAACCAACACCATCGTTCAAAGATCCTAAGAAGCCGCCCGAGAAAGACAAACCAACTCCGAAAAAACCATCAGACGAACCAAAGAAACCTCCAAAGCTGAAAGAGCCTGATGACGAACCCGAGACGGATGCTACTTTACCTCTACCTAAGGGCAAAAAGCCAACGGCTCCGCCGGGCAAGAAGCCGACTGACGACACAGAATTGCCAGCTGAGCCAATTGATGGACCGTCACGTAAGAAGCCTACACCTTCCTTCAAAGATCCTAAGAAGGAACCTGAGAAGGATAAGCCCGCAGTTCCTCCTCCAGGCAAGAAGCCGACTGACGACACAGAATTGCCTGCTGAGCCAATTGATGGACCGTCACGTAGGAAGCCTACACCTTCCTTCAAAGATCCTAAGAAGGAACCTGAGAAGGACAAACCAACTCCGAAGAAACCAGCCGATGAGCCGAAGAAGTTCCCCAAACTGAAGGAGCCTGATGACGAACCTGAGACGGATGCTACCTTACCTCTACCTAAGGGCAAGAAACCAGCGGCTCCTCCGGGCAAGAAGCCGACTGACGACACAGAACTGCCTGCTGAGCCAATTGATGGACCGTCACCTAAGAAACCAACACCATCGTTCAAAGATCCTAAGAAGGAACCTGAGAAGGATAAGCCCGCAGTTCCTCCTCCAGGCAAGAAGCCGACTGACGACACAGAGTTGCCAGCTGAGCCAATTGATGGACCGTCACCTAAGAAACCAACACCATCGTTCAAAGATCCTAAGAAGCCGCCCGAGAAAGACAAACCAACTCCGAAAAAACCATCAGACGAACCAAAGAAACCTCCAAAGCTGAAAGAGCCTGATGACGAACCCGAGACGGATGCTACTTTACCTCTACCTAAGGGCAAAAAGCCAACGGCTCCGCCGGGCAAGAAGCCGACTGACGACACAGAATTGCCGGCTGAGCCAATTGATGGACCGTCACGTAAGAAGCCTACACCTTCCTTCAAAGATCCTAAGAAGGAACCTGAGAAGGATAAGCCCGCAGTTCCTCCTCCAGGCAAGAAGCCGACTGACGACACAGAATTGCCTGCTGAGCCAATTGATGGACCGTCACGTAAGAAGCCTACACCTTCCTTCAAAGATCCTAAGAAGGAACCTGAGAAGGACAAACCAACTCCGAAGAAACCAGCCGATGAGCCGAAGAAGTTCCCCAAACTGAAGGAGCCTGATGACGAACCTGAGACGGATGCTACCTTACCTCTACCTAAGGGCAAGAAACCAGCGGCTCCTCCGGGCAAGAAGCCGACTGACGACACAGAACTGCCTGCTGAGCCAATTGATGGACCGTCACCTAAGAAACCAACACCATCGTTCAAAGATCCTAAGAAGGAACCTGAGAAGGATAAGCCCGCAGTTCCTCCTCCAGGCAAGAAGCCGACTGACGACACAGAGTTGCCAGCTGAGCCAATTGATGGACCGTCACCTAAGAAACCAACACCATCGTTCAAAGATCCTAAGAAGCCGACCGAGAAAGACAAACCAACTCCGAAAAAACCATCAGACGAACCAAAGAAACCTCCAAAGCTGAAAGAGCCTGATGACGAACCCGAGACGGATGCTACTTTACCTCTACCTAAGGGCAAAAAGCCAACGGCTCCGCCGGGCAAGAAGCCGACTGACGACACAGAGCTGCCAGCTGAGCCAATTGATGGACCGTCACCCAAGAAACCAACACCATCGTTCAAAGATCCTAAGAAGCCGCCCGAGAAAGACAAACCAACTCCGAAAAAACCATCAGACGAACCAAAGAAACCTCCAAAGCTGAAAGAGCCTGATGACGAACCCGAGACGGATGCTACTTTACCTCTACCTAAGGGCAAAAAGCCAACGGCTCCGCCGGGCAAGAAGCCGACTGACGACACAGAATTGCCAGCTGAGCCAATTGATGGACCGTCACCTAAGAAACCAACACCATCGTTCAAAGATCCTAAGAAGCCGACCGAGAAAGACAAACCAACTCCGAAAAAACCATCAGACGAACCAAAGAAACCTCCAAAGCTGAAAGAGCCTGATGACGAACCCGAGACGGATGCTACTTTACCTCTACCTAAGGGCAAAAAGCCAACGGCTCCGCCGGGCAAGAAGCCGACTGACGACACAGAGCTGCCAGCTGAGCCAATTGATGGACCGTCACCCAAGAAACCAACACCATCGTTCAAAGATCCTAAGAAGCCGCCCGAGAAAGACAAACCAACTCCGAAAAAACCATCAGACGAACCAAAGAAACCTCCAAAGCTGAAAGAGCCTGATGACGAACCCGAGACGGATGCTACTTTACCTCTACCTAAGGGCAAAAAGCCAACGGCTCCGCCGGGCAAGAAGCCGACTGACGACACAGAGCTGCCAGCTGAGCCAATTGATGGACCGTCACCCAAGAAACCAACACCATCGTTCAAAGATCCTAAGAAGCCGCCCGAGAAAGACAAACCAACTCCGAAAAAACCATCAGACGAACCAAAGAAACCTCCAAAGCTGAAAGAGCCTGATGACGAACCCGAGACGGATGCTACTTTACCTCTACCTAAGGGCAAAAAGCCAACGGCTCCGCCGGGCAAGAAGCCGACTGACGACACAGAATTGCCAGCTGAGCCAATTGATGGACCGTCACCTAAGAAACCAACACCATCGTTCAAAGATCCTAAGAAGCCGACCGAGAAAGACAAACCAACTCCGAAAAAACCATCAGACGAACCAAAGAAACCTCCAAAGCTGAAAGAGCCTGATGACGAACCCGAGACGGATGCTACTTTACCTCTACCTAAGGGCAAAAAGCCAACGGCTCCGCCGGGCAAGAAGCCGACTGACGACACAGAGCTGCCAGCTGAGCCAATTGATGGACCGTCACCCAAGAAACCAACACCATCGTTCAAAGATCCTAAGAAGCCGCCCGAGAAAGACAAACCAACTCCGAAAAAACCATCAGACGAACCAAAGAAACCTCCAAAGCTGAAAGAGCCTGATGACGAACCCGAGACGGATGCTACTTTACCTCTACCTAAGGGCAAAAAGCCAACGGCTCCGCCGGGCAAGAAGCCGACTGACGACACAGAATTGCCAGCTGAGCCAATTGATGGACCGTCACCTAAGAAACCAACACCATCGTTCAAAGATCCTAAGAAGCCGACCGAGAAAGACAAACCAACTCCGAAAAAACCATCAGACGAACCAAAGAAACCTCCAAAGCTGAAAGAGCCTGATGACGAACCCGAGACGGATGCTACTCTGCCTCTTGGCAAAAAGCCTTCGCCAGCGAAGCCAACTGATGATGAAGAACTGCCTACTGAGCCAGATGATGAACCTACTACTGAAAAACCTAAGAAAGCTCCCAAGAAACGTAAGCCACTCTCTAAAACACCTGACCGGCCAAGGAAGCCAAAGGCAAAGAAACCGGACGATGAACCCGAAACTGATGCTACTGTTCCTCTTCCCGACACAACACCTGATGGTGAGCAACCTTCACAAAAACCAAAGAAACCGAAGAAGAGAAAGCCGAAGTCGGAACCTCCGCCTGAAAAGCCTCGGTGGGTACCTCCAATAAAGCCTCCAGAGGAACCTATTCCTATGCCACCAAAGGAGAAAACCATTCCGGAAAGAAACAAAGAGGAGCGTATCCCGCCGACACAGAGATACTCGAAGAAACCCCAGTCGTTGTGGGTTTTGCTTATAATTTCTTGTATTTATATTTCTGATTGAGAAGATTCAGACAGAGTTCCTGAAAGAAAAAAAGAAAAACATCTTTCTGAGGTATTGAATACCATTACTAAGAAAACTCATTTGCTGAAGTGCCTACAGCGATTGCTGGGAGCAGATGACTTGTTTTTTCCTAATATGTTTTATCCCTGGTGTCGAATACTCTCGTGAGGTGTTGTGATCATTGTAGAAAGTAGAACCAAATAGAAATATGTGGAAAAATAGAGCTACTGATGCGGTTTCATATGGGGCTTATAACAAAAAGTTAGTGTTATTGTCATTTAGGTTAAAGTTAATGTCGTTTAGGGACGTGTTCATTCCGTTTATTATTCCTTGGGAACAATGGCCTGCAATAATGACCCAAGAGGGAATGGGTGCGTTCGGAACGCCACGAGACATAGCAGTCAGTGTGGACCATGGCAGCAAGGAATTGAAGCAGGTACGTATTGAAACATGCGGATATCAGTCACTATTGCGTGAAATTTCCTTATTTTGACTTTGTTGTTTTCGTTGAGATTGTTTTTTTTTCGTTAGCCGAAAATTGCGGATGTACGTCTCAGTGCAAAGCTTGAACGTGACATTCCAGGGAGCGCTGAACTCCGAGGGAGTCCTACCCCTGCTGAACGATGCCCGTGCGTGTGCGAACAGATCAGGAATGCTGCCATTCGGAGTAAAACGAGGCGTGGTCAACGATGTCGTTGACAACCATAAGTACCTCACCCAGGTTAGTCGTCAATTCAATCGCTTAATGTTCATCGCAAGTGGCTTATTTTTGCCTTTGCATGTTCTTCTTTTCAGGAAAGCAATTCTGAAGGTGTCATTCCACTTCTAAGTCGTGGAGCTGTCTCTCATGGAAATTTGACATTTGGGGACTTACGCAATCAGGTGAATTGAGGCATGTTGGACTATTTGATACAAATATTTTGATCCTATTGCAGGTCGCAAACGTGAAATATACCGATTCAATGGATCCCGGAATGGATAAGTTGTCGCATGGTTTTGTATCGCGACAATTTGTAGCCAACTCAAAGGATAGCTGTGGAGCGAACATCATGGATAGGAGGAGAGGAGAGGTTATTATCTACAAACCTTTTGTTTTCTTTCTGTTCTTAGAAGCTTATAAAAAATTTAAGATTCGAATTTGCCAGCTGCAGGTTGTGACAGTCACCCAGTCAATCATAGATAAGCGAGCAGTCTTGGCCTGTTGCCTTGATTTGGTTCTCTCAGAAAATTGGAAGTGGTGTCCTGGTTGTTGCACTCACTTAAAGGCACCATCCCACCTTGATATCGTTTTTTGAAAAGATTTTTATGCGAAAGGAATCTTCGGGAGCTGTTGATCACAACGATATGTGTAATTCCGTGCAGAACTGCCGAAAACTCCGTTTTCGAGCCTCAACTCTCGGGAGATTGCTAATGGAGCCGGGAACGGGGTCAGGGTATGAAAATGGGGTTTCAGTAATGCTCGCCCGAGAGCGCACCGCCTGAGGAAATTTGTATTTTTCGTGAGAGTTCCTCATCATCTTTTCGGGATGTCCTCCATGTGTTACCAGTAGTATGGTACGGGAACCAACTTATTGGTAATTTCGATGAGCCGAACTATCGTTTGTTTTCTTTTCCTCATTCTCATCATATCTCCCTCCTCAAAATTGTCAAGAGGAGAGGTGTAACGCCACCGAAGATTAGTTGCGTAGCTCATATGTGTCTTCTCCAACAAGCGTTTACATAATGTCTTCCTATCAGAACAAAATTTCAACGGTCAAATTTTGAAAGTTTAAATTTTGCACCACCATCATTCTGAAGTCTCAGAATCGTCAACGCATTTTTCCTTTCGCTCCAGCTGTGTCAGATTTATCTCTCTTTTACTTTGAAATGCTCTTACCATACTGTCTGTCAGGTGAGATTCTATTATAGACTGAAGAATCAAGGTCTTGGTTTCGCACCAGCCGGTACCTGCGTGTTTTTTATAAAAGATCTTTGCACTAAACGGTCACACCCCCGACCTCGGTCAGCTGTCACATCACACGTTGTTTGTGGGTGTAGTTGTCATTCGGAAACGCGCCTCCGCTGCAGTTGCGCTCACATATGTTGTGTTTCTCACCGCTCTGGTCCCATCATCAAGGCTCCAACAAGGGGTGGTTGTTTTGATTTGAAATGGGGGCGGGATGGGTGGATGTTTTTTCTTGAACATATTGAAAGAAATCAATGGAATCGCATAGTAATAATGAGCAATCTTCTGGTAATCCACGACTCTCGAAAATTTCCAAAGATCTTATGAGTACCTTCACAGATTGCTCCATGCGGACCTCAACTTCGCTCCAGCGAGGGCATGATCCCCATGATGTTTGATGGACGAGCTGTGGAGATCAAGGAAGGAGCCGACTTCGGCTCGTTCAGGCCAGTGATTATGGAGGTGTGGTAAAGCGACGATATCAGGAAGTATTCGCGAACTGCGAGTGATATGTATAATAGTTGTTTTGGGCTAGTTAGAAATGCGTTGTACGAGTTGTTACATTACACTTGTTTACGACAATATACAGCTTGTACTTTAAAATGAACATTTTTCTCGAAACTATTCAGTAGATTCATGGATGTTATTAATGGTGAAGGTTTTCTACAAACATGAGGCATACCAAAGTATCCTATTCATCTATTCCAATGTGAATTTATGGAAGCGCAGTGTTAGTAGTTCCGTAATTTTCCTTTGTCACAGATACAGCAGCAGTTCATATGTATTTCGCTTCTCCTGAAGCTGTCGCTATACTACACGTGCAGTACAGCACAATGCGACGCTGTCGCCAGCTACATCGATCTTGGTGTTCATTGATTTTCCCTGGCGAATCGCCGCTGCACAAGCAATCTGTGATCAATACGCATCAAAATCTAGGCCACCTGAGCGACTACCTCCCGGAACTGCTGTACTCTACGTCGAGTATATAGCCCGTTTCAAAGCAGAAGATAGTTGATTATTTGCGCTAATCTTCTGCATTTCTCACTTTCCTCTCCAAACATGGCACTATTTCTCGTGTCCTCTCTTTCTCTAATTAATATCTCACAACTATGTTCCTCGGTGAAATACACTATAGGAGCAGCTGAATACAGCCAAATTTCTGCCTTCCACACATCCTGCAGTCTTTTCTTACTGCTACGGAATTTTCCCGATAGATGAAACGAAGTGCTACGAAATACATTAAACACCAAAAAAAGTCTACATCCAGGTGTTTATATGTTTACATTCGTCTGCAAATTGTATCATTTCATGGAGCAGGAGAGAGTGCTTCCACTCCTGGCAAGATTTTTCCTGAAAGAATGACCATGAGGAAGTTGAAGGTTTCTACCAGGTGCATAGCTATGACATGCCTTCAAGCAGCTCCAGACTTGCACCTCCACCAGTGGAGACGTGACTGACTTTGTCCTCAGTTTTGAATTTCTTACATGCAGTGGCAGTGTCACCACCACCTGCAACACAGCGATATCCTGGCTGATGTCCAGAGATGGAGTGAGAAGAGCTAACACACCAATAACGGTAGTTGCGCCAGCCGCTGTCGCCTTAACTACAGCATCCATTAAAGCTTTAGTTCCGTGAGCGAACTTCTCTTGCTCGAAAACTCCTGGAGGTCCGTTCCATACGATCATTTTCGCCCTTGCTATCACTTCAGCGAATTTCTCCTCTGTCTTCGGGCCAATATCCAAGCCCATTTGATCTGTAGGATGGAAATTAGTGGAAATTTGCTTGTTTTCCGGGATTTACTAAATTATTACTACTACCTTTTGGGACTCCCTCTTGTAGCGTTACCACCTTTGAAGTAGCGTTTTCGGCTATTTTATCGCCCACAACAAAATCTATTGGCAAATGAATCTGCACGTTCTTCTCCTTAGCTTTTGATAGGAGCTCTTTCACGATTTTTGCTCCCTGTAATCAGCTAACAATGGTAGTTTGTATAATCTCCGGGGTACAGCCCAATCTACATCTAGCACCTCGGCATCGAACAGCGACTTGCCAATTTCGACGTTCTGGTCCACTTTGAGGAATGTGAACGCCATACCGCCGCCGATTATCATTTCGTTGACCTAAAATTTTATTCTAGAGAGGAGAATGTGAAATTTGGGCTTAGTTACCTTGTCAAGCATGTTCTTGATTAACTGGATCTTATCAGCTACTTTAGCGCCACCAAGAATGGCTAGGAAAGGTCTGGGCGGATCAGTAAGAGCCTAAATCAATTTTCAGGATAAATAGAAACACGTTGTATCTATGATTTTATATGACGCACTTTTCCAAAGTAGACCAATTCATTTTTCATCAAAAATCCACACGCACGCGTCTCCAATTTCACTCCAACCATCGAGCTGAAAATTTCTGGAATCACCTTGACCTTTCCGTTGTAACCCACACAGAATCGAGGACATAGCGAAAGTAGGAAATTCCAGCACTACTCGATCAATACCTATGCGCTCTGTGTGCCGTTCCGAATGCATCATTTACGTAGATATCACCAAGCTTGGTCAGCGATGCTCGGAACTTCTCAACAGCTTCAGGAGAGGCTTTCAGCTGAAAAAAAGAGCATCGTAATAAACATCGAAAGATCTACGCCGATCCATGAAAACAACACACCTTTTCACCCTTCTCGTTAGTGCATTTGCCCTCTTCTTCGATGTAAAAACGCAAATTTTCCAGCAGAATGACGGAACCCGGCGCTGGATTCGCACAGGCAGCTTCTATTTCAGGACCAACACAATCTTTTAGGAATTGCACTTCTCTAGATTAGATTTAAGGAATAGAAAATAGGTGAGAAGGTTGAGCAGGAGAAGGAAGCCTACTTTCCAAGAACTTTTTTGAGCTCCTCCGCTACCGGAGCCAAAGTGAACTTAGGATTCTTCTTGCCATCGGGACGACCCAGATGGGACATTAGAACAATGGATTTCGCTCCATTGTCCAAGCAGTACTAGAATAGAATAGTTTCAGGGGTGTTGATGTTCTATTCAATGAAAAGCAAAATCTCCAATTGACGCGTGCGAGCATCGGACGCACGCAATCACTCACAGAAGATTTTTAATGGAGATTGGTCGATGCGCATAAACAAAATGTATGAAAATGCAGCATGTGTGAATGGAGGCAATTTACACTGGATGCGTACGACTAATGGGTGTGCGTCTATAGGGCCATTTATACTAGATGTGTGCGACTGACGCGCGTGCGTCTGTATGATGGAGAATAGGGCCCAGTCGCATAGCAGTCGTATCGCAGTCGCAGCTCAGGCGCACGCGATTATGGCCTCACGGTGGCCGCACGTTCTTTTCATTGGGGATGTACATGCTGTGTTGATTGTTGATGCTGGTCTTCATGGAACATCCCTTGCAAATGGATGCGTGCGACTGATGCGCAACTTACGCACACAGCTAGTATAAATTACCCTTATGTGACGAAAAATAGGGCTCAGTCGCAGCCCATCAAGGCTACCGCGCGTTCCCTTCATTGAGGATGTGCATGCCGCGTTGATCAGTGTTCATAAAAAATCATTCGCAAATCATTCGCGTAACGCGCGACTGACGCACGCAGATAGTATGAATTGCCCTTTACGCACGTGTTTCGCCTCGGAATATGTTGCGTTTAAGCTACGTCTTAGGGGAGTCTAGGCCTATCGTTCGTCGCAGTCTCTTGCGAGACACACAGGCATGTGATGTAAAGTGCCACTACATAGTTCGCGGTGACACATCTTTGGAGACATGTCACATGTTCTCACATTTTATCACTAGCTACTGCGTCAGACGTCCGCATCAATTTAGGGCAGTTCATACTAGATGCGTGCGTTTGACGCGCGCGCGTCTATATGATGAATGATAGGGCCACTCGCACCGCTGGCGCAGCTCAGACGCACGCGTTTATGGGCTCGCAGCGGTCGCGCGTTCTTTGATTCGCGAATGGATGCGTGCGTCTGACGCGCAACTGACGCAGGCAGCTGGTATAATTTACTCTTTTCTGCGGATAATATTCCACGAAGGCCGTCAATGCGACATGCACATCCAATATGACAACAGCGCTCAGCCGTCGCTAGGACGCGTGCATGCGTCGCACCTGCGTCTGAGCTGCGTCACTGGATAAGACACAGCATATCCTTCGTCAGAAACCGCCACTGTGACAAAGGATAGGCTCAGTCGCCGCCATGACGCAAGTCGGACGCAGTAAAACATGCGTTTGCTGCTCCGCGACGGCCGCCCAGTATTTTCATTCAGAGTGTACATGCCGTGCTGGCCGGTCTCCATAGAATATCTTCACCAAACGGAAGCGTGCGACGACGTGCGACTGACGCACTCATCTGATTTAGATTGGCACAGTGGCATGCGTTAGTGAGAACGACTACGCTATATTCAAACTGTCGAAGCTGAGCGACCGCAACGACGTGTCTGTCGCTGTGAGCTGTATGCCATGAGCACCATGAAAGGGATGTTGGTGATTACAGTTCCGTCAGAAGTGTTCAGCCAACAATCAGCCGGGTGTACTCTGACTAATGGAACAAGGCGCACCTTTATTGTAGGTAGTGCGGCGACAATGCGCTGATTGTTGGTGATTTTCCCTTCTTTTTGTGGCACATTGAAGTCCACTCGAATCAACACTCTCTTGTCCTTGACATCTACCTGGAAAACAAGGTTTTCCTGAACTCATTGGAAAGAGAAGGTTATACTGATCTACCTTGTCTAGCGATAGTTTCCCACAGGCCATTGAGGATCCAGCTAGAAAATTGAGTGCTATTGCAGAAGAAAAAATAGTAAGGAAATCTATGATTTTGCCGGAGAAACCTTTACCATCCATGCGAATAGTTACATATAGAACATTTTTTTTCCACATTGGAAAATGCTAATGTCAAAACGCCCAGGTCCGACCATTGTGTGACCATTGCCACGACGATGCGCCAGTTTACACAACTGGGAGTAACAGGAGTGGGGCATAAGGTAACAGATTGGAGTTTTTGTTGGCTAAAAACACGATCCATGGACTACAGAGGATCTGTACGCTAAAAGCCTGAATCCAACCACTGCTGAGTGATCTGGACTTCCAAAACTGTGCTTAGGTGAGCGCACCGTTGTCTTCATGTCGTGAAAAGCTCCTGACATAGAGGGCTCGTCCTCATCACTCGGCAAGCGTGATTGGATATGTATGTCCATGAGGTGCAATAAGATCAAGAGTTTGATTTACAGAGTAGAATTGAAGCACCGACCAGAAGAAGACAGAAACGATCCCATAAAATGAAACACCCCAACAGGAGATGTTGTTTTTCAAACTGTTGACCATTTTAACAGGTAAACTGAAGCTTAACGTGTTAGGAAAGTCAACTAACGCCAGAAACAAGATGAAAAGTTCAGTCCGCTAAGCAGACAGTATCACCGTAATCTCCAAGCAACAAATCACCCTCTCTGTAGTCAAAATCGACACTGCTAGTTCGTTCAACGCTCGACAGAAAATGGCCACTTAGTCCGTTGTCTCCAGCATATTTATGCGCGAATTCAATTTCATTTTACGCTCGGAAACTACAGTAAGACCATCTGCTAAGCGGACTGAACTTTTCATTTTGTACACCAGAAGGCTTCCACATCCGGGAGAAGGAGGGAGATCTCGGAAAGTGCTCTATTTTCTGAATTTTTACCTGATTAGTATGTCCACCTACCACTGTGGCTACCATGACAATATTATAAAAGACAAGAACTCTTAACTACATTTTCTAATGAATTTCAGAAATCTCTTTTATTGAAATAAGCTACTTAAAGCCACATTCTGCCACAGAAGTCATTTTTTCAAGATTTTTGTGCAGATGGAGCCTCTATGAGCTCACAGGACCAGAAGAATAAGTCAAAGGCCCTAAAAATGTCGGAAGCTCTCATTTTCGAAAGTATTTTGTGGCGAGGCGGAGCGCGCACAGGAGGTGCGAGATGACCAGTCCCTCATCACCAACAAGCTCCCTACAAACATTGGGATGGGTGACTATTCATAAGAAAAGTAATCAACGAGGTCGTCTCGCACCTCACTCGCACCTTGTTAAGAGCCAGCTGATTTTCCTCTTAAGTATATCCAAATGTTTTGAACACTGACAGCTGGTAAATGCCACAGTACCGCAGAACTGTCTATTGACCATCTCTGAACTTATCACGTATACCATTGGAATCATCATGTCGAATAGGTCCGGAATCTGACTATATTTCACGATCACAATCAAACATAGAGAGGGGGCTCGCCTCTAAAAGTAGTGATGGTCTTCTGTGAGTTTCCGCAAGAACGGTGGCTTCATCTACGGTCTTCTGGAGTAGCAAGTTTAGGGTAATGTTGGGAAACTGGCAGGGTGAGTGGAGACGTTCAGCGACTTCAGTCACAGATGACTACCGCGAGCCACTTTGAAGCCTCTGAAGACACGATCTGCTCGAAAAGTCAGACTAATGGAGTGTTCCACCTAACCATCTGGTTGGTAAAAAAATTGAAAGCATCAGTAGTGATAGCCTTCTTGAATTTTCAGAGCGGTACTAAAGTACTGAAGAATATTACTTACTAAGGTACTAAAGAATTTACTTCTACCGTCCGACTACAGGCTCTAAATTAGGGAACATCAATTTGTTCGGGAACTGGCATACAAGGGTAATTAACGCTGATGGTGTAGTTCACGTGGAGTATAGCACCCTGGGTCATTCTCTCACGGTTTTGAATCGATGATTTCTAATATTTTAATTTGGATTTTGAAAGGAAAGACCACTGAGTAAGTGATTTCAGTCTTCTTTCCTGTGTGTATCACTATTTAATTTCCACAAAATAGGTTGCGGCTATGAACAGGGTAAGCGATTGATCCAGAAGCAGGCCAACGTCATACACTTATTTACGAGCCTTAACGTAGTTCCAAACCATTGAAACACTCTAACGATCTTCGGTACTATTGTACTTGGGCGGCCCTACTATCGAGCCCAAACTCAAAATCACGGATTCCTCTGGAAACATGCATATGGGGGTAATCCGATGTGCTGATCACGAATATCATATTCATTTCGCATGATAGCATTGATTTTATTGATTTTATTATTTTATTATGATGTTTTTGCAAGTATGGACCTCCTCTCGGATCTTTCTGAAAATTTTTAACGAATGAGAATTAAAGCCGGACCTGATTCTGAAAGAGCAAAAAATGGATCGAGAAATAGGCGTGGGGCTTAGAGATTGGCCGTGGCTACACAAAGAACATTTGAGTTCACGTCGCGGTGGTTTTCGGTGTGAAGTTCGTTCCTCCCGTGGATGGGACTAATGCAAAAAGGTCTAGTTTATGGGGATGGTGTATATATATGTAAAGAGATTTGGAACGATTTATATGATTATTCGACGTCATTTTTTACTTATTTTAAATGCGATCAGAGGGATTTTTTGGGTCTTCTTATTTAATCGTTATGCGCTTCCTTTTCGAACTGATTTTAAGTCCGTTTTTTTAAACATACCTCTCCTTGTTTGCTGTATAACTGACTCCGCTCTTTATTTTGCTTGTTTTTGCTGCTTTTTACTTTGGGCAGAGCAATTACGCCTCCTTTGCTTGTACCATTCAGTTAATTTGAGCCTTTCCGAACGACAAGATGAATTGTTCAGGGCGCACCTTACCGTAACCCATTTTGGCGTAGCGCAAAGTGTTAGGTGTCGCCACACTCACAACGCTACATATGACGGTCAAAGTCAAGAAAATGAGAGCTTACGGATATCTAGTGACGCTACCTGCAGCGAGGACGGTACTAGAGGCCTCCTCCATGTGTTTCTAATAGTTTTTGAGTCCTCTGGTGGTTTTTTTTTCACAAGAGAAGGAACAAACTTGACGCCATTGATAAAACATATTGCTGGATCCACATGGATAATGTTTCTGAATGCTCTACTGATGTTTTGGCCTACTATACACCTTCATTTGTTTTCCGAGGAAGAATATGCGTATATAGTGGAGTCGTTTTGACAGTGCGTTGTCCGCGGTAGCGGCCCCGCTGGCATTGGAGCACGCAGCGCGGTCGGTCAAACAGTTGACCCACGATGGATCCGGCTTCTTTGACGGGTTTTATCGTCTGTTCCCTTCTTCATTTGTTCTAAGAGCTGAGAAAGAACAATATAAGGAGAAACAAGCTACAAAACTCTTCAAAGATACTAGATGAATCATAGGTCAACTTTTTGACCGACCGCGCTGCGTGCTCCAATGCCAGGGAGCCGCTGTCGCGGAAAACGCACTGTCAAAACGACTCCACTATATGTGGGTGATCCTTTCCGGAACTGGTGTGTGTCTTTGGTAACATCAGCACTACAAAATTGAACATAATCTTAGTCGAAGTAATATATAGCACCTAACTAGTAATGTCGGGATGGACGTCTGGCAAAAACCGCAAGCATCCATTTCTCAATTCCCACTTATTGTACTATATAAACTGCTAAGAGTGCTTTGTTCGCAGACATACATAACACATTCGCGCCCAACTATTCTCATTTATAATTGGTTCAATTATGAATTCATACTTACAAGGAGAGGAATGTCAGGAAGATTGTTGATTTTATGCTTCAGTAACCTATTCAATGGTCATCAACTCGTGAAAAGTTTTTCTGGAAACTACGTATACTGCTGTTGATTGAGGCGGTCGGATCCTCGCAACGCGTACACTCTTCAGTATAGTTATCTCCAACAAGCAGATCAGTGATTGACATGTTTGAGATAGTTAAATGTAACGTTCGACCATGATATGACATGCAGGGTAGAGATAGCGATTTGGAGTGAGTGGAGATTTGGAGTGGTGGCAAAAAGAGCGTTGAGGACATCTATATGGATTTTTCTACAGGAGTATATGTACAATAGATGTTCGAGTTGCTGATCATGACACACACACAATCGTTTTTCATGTCTCTAATTTCATGTGCCATCCAAGATGTGATGTAGTTATTTTCTTGTGGCATTTCACATGTCGAGCGAAACTTTATGAAACCATAGTCCATGAGATGCAGTAAGAGGCCGGCATATTTGGTTGGCAGCCTCGCACAACATCTGTATAACATTCCTCATAATAGGTCCTGCGGCTGAAACGTACACAGCATTCCTCATAAGCGCAGCTTAAAGTACTGAGGGCTGCTGAATTGAGAGCTCGTCACATATCACGATCAGTTACCGAGCTGGTGAAACAGTTTCACTTCAATCCTGGAAACTTTTATGGATATTCCATCTGGTGATGCCAATGCTAATAACACTAATGGTAATTTGAATTGCAAATATTCGGAACTTGATGTGGACGCAAAAAGGAGTTCCTGGTCTAATCATGGTCGTGATTTCATAGAATCTGCCGCCAGTCTGAAAGAATATATTAGAGGACTTCGAATCCAGGAAAACCACAAAGAAGAAGCCTCCAGAACAATCATCGTTGCAAGTTGCGTCACTAGATATCCGTAAGCTCTCATTTTCTTGACTTTGACCGTCGAATGTAGCGTTGCGAGTGTGGCGACACTTAACACTTTGCGCCACGCCAGAATGGGTTACGGTAAGGCGCGACCTGAACAATTCATCTTGTTTCCGAACGAACTTATTTGCTTGCTTACGTTTGCATTTACTGTTCCTTTATCTTCACTTATAAAAGGTTCCCCACGTTGTCTCCATGGACGATGTGGACCACTCAAAACCAGCTCTTCCGGTCGTTCCGGATAAGTGCGGCCCACCAACGATCAGTCTAAACTACTTGCTTGACTTTGCTATTCAGCAGATCTACCATGAAATCACTGTGCTTTCCGAGCTGTGAGTGTCATTATTTTCCTTCTTATCTATACTTCACTCCTAGAACATTTTGCATTTATTTTTGATTCATTTGGTTATAATTGGTTAGATTTTAATTTAATTCAGCTTGCCAAAGAAATTGGATGGAGACAGGAAGATTAGTTTGGTGCAGTTTGCACACTCTACTCGGATGTTATTCGTTAAATTATTGGCTGTTGTCAAATGGGTGAAATCGTCGAAGAAATTCGAGTCTTGTGCGGTTAGTTTGATTCGATTTATGGTGTATTTTTAAGTCGTTTGGCAAAGTTTAATTATTTGGTTATCAGTTACTTTATCCAGGCGATATGCTACCTGCTGGACCAACAATCGCAGTACTTCATCGAGACTGCGGATCGACTCGTGACGATCTCCCGCGAAGAGCTCGTCATGGCTCGTCTTCCCGCTTTTCAAGTCACTGCTGCTGTGGATGTGCTTACTCAGGTATTCCCTGTTTCCTTGGTATTTTTCACATCTTTTCATTTCTTTGTTGGCAAACGTTTTCTATAGTTTATGTAGTGGTTTTGTTCATGAAATTGGAGAGTTCAGGGCACTTATCTCCACCTCCCTACGATAATTCAAGAGCGTTTTACACTGAAACCGAAGATATCGCCTATAGATGAGGCCAACGTTTTATTACGACTTAATCAGGTGAGAATCTTCCTGAGTAAACGAGTTGCTTTGTTCCTTTTCAATCATTTTTTGAACTTGCGAACCCTAAATGGTTCAGGTTCTTCAATACCGGATATCGAAGGTAGCATCTACGTTATCCCCACGTATAAAAGGAATTGTGATCAAAAATGGAATGGTGAGTAAATATTGCTTCAGCTTTCAATCTAAGGTTTCGTTGTATCTCCTAGGGATTTGGCAGTGATCATTCACGAAAATTAATGGGTTCGCTTGTATTTCTTTTTTTCCTTTCTTTAGAATAATTTGTAGTTTTGTTTTTCTTTTACACAACGTTTATATTTGATTTTGGTACCTTTTTGTGTTTTTCCGCTTTGAGTATGTTTGGATTTTTTTGCTAGTTATTGCATCTGATTCTTCTTTTTTCTTCTTGAAGACCAGATTAGGTTAATATGTATTACGGATGCTTTACCAGTGCTTCCAGAACACATAATTTGATCTAAGTACCTCTTCTTAGCTTATTCTTACTGTGCCTGGAGAATTTGAAGTGAATTTGACGGTGCTGGGCGAACGGGAGCAGACTCCATGGACGCTGTTGAACATCAAAATGTTGGTTGAAGACTACGAAATTGGTTATGGAGCCCAGTTAGTCCATCCTCTGCAACTGCACATGCTGCACACTGTTCTACAGTCAAGAATGGATGTGGCTAAGAATGTTAGGATTTATTTTGTTTGCACCATTGTTTCATTCTTTGATTCCCGTTCGTGATTGTTTCTTTCTTCAGCCGATTAATGAGGTGTACAATTTTCTGCATACTTTTGCGCAGTCTTTGCAACTAGATGTTCTTTTCTGTCAAGCATCTCAGCTAGCTGCTGGACGTTTACGGTTAGTTACGCCTATCTATTTGTAGAGGTGATGTCCATATGATATATCCGCTTACAGGAACAAGATCGTGATCGAGAAGTATGACCCGAAAGAGCGTGTTTTGTCGATCGGATATTGGGTGCAGCGAATCACCAAGAAAGGGATAGGCGCTCACATCCGGTAAGAGTTAAGTTTAAATCGCTTGTGTTTTCAGCTTTTTCTGTTGCGATTTTGTTTTGCTCTCTGTTGTGCTTGAAATTCGATCTACTCAGCCTCGTTCCACAATATCGCGTCACAATATATGGTGATGAAGCTGATGACACGACTTTGAAAGTACGCCACCATCCAATTGCTCCTGATCTCGGCCAGTTAGATGACAGAACCGGGTATTATAAGATTAGAACATTTATTTGCTCTTATCTATGAAGTTGACGTGAAACTTCAGACGGTTATCCATTGATCGTCTATTGTCTGAGACGTTGGTAGTGCGTTGTCGTGAGCGATTACTGCGTATAAGGAAACGCCTCAAAGCTGCAAAACCACTATCGATTGTTCTGTATGCAGGTATTTTTCAAATCTCCTCCTCAGAATTACGGTTAGCCTCTTGGATGTTTTCATCCTGCTCTTTAGGAGCCGCTGCTCCATGCCTGTGGCTGCCACTTCTACGTGATAGTGTGCATACACGAGAAGAATGTGTTGTTATTTCGGTGAATATGTTCAGTGGCCGTGTGCTATGCAGCTTAGATGCTATAGGTATAGTGGTTTTTATTATATATTTTCAAGCCTTGTCACTTGCTCCTTTGCACTTTCTAAAATCTTCATTTCTTTTGTTTTCTTACGCGATCATGGTTTTTGAATTTTGTTCCTTTTGATGGCGGAATCCTAATTTAACCTATTTTCTCTCTAGGAAAGTAACAGTGGTTAGGATAATGTCTGAACTTTTCCCTCCCTCACTTTTCATCATTGCGGTCAGCTATTTTTTTGCAATTCTTTCTTGTATTCTACATTCCTCAGCAAAAATTAGGAAGCTGTTCCTGGTTATGGAGCCCTGCCTATCCTTCATTTGATTTGCTTTTATTCTGTCACACTTTTTGGACCTACGCCGTTAATGAGATTATTGGCAGTAGAAATGATGCACACCTGCTGTCAAGATTTGTTTTACGAGCCTGTTTACCGTGTCCTATTTACTTCTTTTTCAACTACGAGTTCCCCTTAAAGGCAGCAGGAGCTGAAATCCTCGACTCCCACCTGAGCTGTGGGTGATGAAGTACAGACTCAGCACATCATAAATGTGAAACGAACACAGACAATTACGGCTTACCTGCAGAGAAAATGGAACATTCGTCGCGAACACGTCTGGCCGTGTTCGCGCGCGGACGAGTTTTCCCCGGCACAAAAGCCATTGCGGTGCGTGGTTTGGCGCAAAGGGAAAACGAAATGCATTCAATCCACAGGGTTTCATGGCGGGACTCGGCCAAAACCGCGCGCTGCAATGGCTTTCGCGCCGGGGAAAACTCGTCCGCGCACGAACACGGCCAGGTGTGTTCGCGACGAATGTTCCATTTTCTCTGCAGGTAAGCCATCATTGTCTGTGTTCGTTTCACATTTATGATGTGCTGAGTCTGTACTTCACCACCCGCAGCTCAGCTCAGAGTCGAGAATTTCAGCTCCTGCTGCCTTTAATTCCATATCAGTATGGTGGGCTAATGAGGCGATAGATTCTCCATCCTCTGCTTTTCAGAGTTCCTTCCCGGCTCTGCTTCTGAGCTCAAGGAGCTTGAAATCTCCCTCTACGACGGACAATCTATTGATTTGCTACGGAAACGAATAGATCGGTTGAAGTGAGTGACCCAGACCTATTGGGCGGTCACTGCGTCATATTTTAGAGTGAGGTACCTCTTGTATTTTCAGGATACTGCTTATGATCGAACGATATCGACGATCAGTTGCGACTCTGCAAGTGCGCATTATCAACGAGAATCAGATGGCACCGTTCTTTAAAAAGGTTCTATGATGTTTTAATATTCCAATGCATACAGGATGAATGCAAAATAATCTCCTTTCATGTCATCCAACACTTTTTTTAGGTACATTCTCTCCCAGCTGATCGCATCTGTTTACAGTTCATCAAGGAGGAACATTTTTATTTGGTATGTTGCTTTTTCTTCTTCTCACAAGTATATAATTTAAATGAATGATTATAGGTGGTCACATTCGTTTCAAACGAAAATCTCACCGTAAAAATGAGCCTTTATCTTTTGTGTACTCTTGATGACAAGGTACAAATGATGGAATTGAACAAGGTACGACATGCTTCAACTTACCTGTTCATAGGTTTCGTGTTGTTTTCGCAGCGCCTGTCAATTTTATACAGGAAGCTCCAAATGTTCGCAGTCAAGAGGGACGTGGCCACGACGCGGCTTTGGACAGAGACACAGGCGCTTGGCATGCTGCCACTGGTTGGCTGCAGAGTCAGAGAAGCCAGAGGCAGCATAGAGAGCGCCTGTGTCTGATCAAGGAGCCGCGCCGTGGCCACGCCCTCTTGACTGCGGACATTTGGAGCTTCCTGTATCTCATGATTTGTACTTTTAAAGGAGAAACAGCTGATTTCTGCGCCTATTGATGGGGTGGTTGATATTGAGGCAAAAACTTTCGGTCGATCGGAGAATGATGACGTGTGGACACAAAGTGTGAAGGTGATTTTCTGCCTACCTACCTACCAGTGGCGGACGCAGAAAGTGGGCGGGAGGGGGGGCGTGGGAAGAAAAGTGGGGTCTCCGCCGTTTTGGGGACCCAGACGGAAAATAAAATTAATAATAATATTAATTATAATAATAAACAATAAATAAAAAATATATTAAAAATAATAATAAAAATAAACAATTAAAAATAAACTAACACAAGATTTTTATTTGTATTGTAAAGTAATTTCGAAAATTTGGCGACCCATTCTCGGGGGGGGGCGCCCCCCCCCCCCCCCCCCCCCTGCGTCCGCCACTGCTACCTACCTATCTTACCTTCTATCTTTTTTCTTCAATTTTCGGCTCCCTCGATACTGTTTGTTTTGCATTGCCTTTGTCCGAGTCTTACCTTATGCTTATTTTTTTGTTGGTCTTCCATCTGAAATCGCTTCTTTTTATCAGTTTCCCCATTTCAGCAATAAATTTACTCTTTTATGGCTCTGTTTCTTCAACTAGCTCTGTTTTTAGCATTCCCTTAGCTCCTGGGAATTGACAAGAAGTTTTGAAAGATGAACACGATTAAATTTGACTTGTTGGCTTTTTTCCTTAACCATTTCAGTTAGTATAAGAGAAAAGTGCTGTTTCGCTGCTTTCCAAATTTTGTTGTTTTTTTTTTCAGCATAATCGCTTGGAGCCGTCAATGGTCAGACAACTGACCACTGCCGTGGCTGCGGTGGACGACCGAATATCATTCATGCGAGTCTGTGAAGAACTGGATAAGAAACGGATCGGCTATCGCAGTGTTGAAGAGGAGCCGCATGTTGGTGGTCTCATCCTACATATCACGGAGTACGTTTTAATTTCCCTTCTGGTTTTTTTTTTGAAAAGTCGTTACATATAAAGATATATTGAAGATTTTCTAAAACTAATCTATTAACTACATATGTCACCTGGTTCATTTTAGTGTATCAGCTGTTGGTGATGTCCGTTGTGCAGCTTTTCTGCGAAATATGGCTCGCTGCTGTTTACGACTGGATAGCAGGGCAAGGGTGATTTGGCCTCTGGAGTGTTGTATGGTCAACATTCCACTTGTGCGAGATCTTAGTCCATATAAGAAGGGACGAAAGGTATTATTCTCCTAGTGGATGCTTTTGTTCTTCTGAGGTTGTAGTCTTGATTTAACAAGCGTTAACTTCACTATTTCGCTTGGTAATGCACCCTTTCGATAACATTATAGGATAATTATTGTAACCTCTGCCTTTTTTTTCATCTAAGATATCCTTATACTACCTAGTCTTCCAATTATTTTTACTGTCCACTGATGTTGCAAGTTTCCCACACTTCCCTTAATTCCAGACGGGTGTTTGGGTCCACGAACAGACGGGTATTTCTGTTGGCGGCCCAGTGGACACAATTGCCACGTCAATTATCGAACGGCTCACTCGTTATTCGCACATCTATGAAACCGTGAACAGATTTGCCAAAGCGTACGATGTGCACTACAACAAACTTTGCAGTGTAGGTCTTCCGCCTCTGGTTTCATCTGTTTTGAAGGAAATTATTTGTTTTACGCCGCTATTTGTAGGTGCAAGCCTACACTTTCCATAAACTTGTGATCGCTTATGGTCGTGAACGTGATCAACAGCTAATTGTGTCCTTCCGACCGCGGAACACAACTAATGACCGCTTTAATCTGAATTTTGGACAGGTTTGTTCCTTTCTTGCTGTTTAAGCCTTGAACTTGCTTAGTAATTCATTTTTTAGACCCTTCCCATTTCAACTTGCTTAGTAATTCATTTTTTAGACCCTTCCCATTTCAATCTATGACTCAGCTGAAGTGAACCTGCAAGAGACTACGAGGTGGAATGCGCACTGCATGATGGCAACAATTTTGAAGGAAAAGTTGGTCTTAGGATGTGAAAATTAGCGAATTAGTCTTTGTAATATAGGCCGTTATTTTTAAAGGTTTAATGCGAAGTCCGACTTGACCGAGTTGGTGCACTACCTCGTCACGACCAGCGAACCACTGCAATCGCTGTCATTCTTCAGTCGAATACGGTTTCAGTCATGTAAAGTGTTGGCACAGTTGTTCAGCGTTGATATTCCATATCCACTTATCTTAAAGGTATGCTTTTTTTGCAGTATATCTGACATACTTATGTATGTTTTTTTAAAATTTAGTTCCACCTCATGCCGATAAACGAGGTGACGCTGCGATTGACCTATGGACACATTCATCTGGAATTCATCATGCTGTCAGGAGACAGGGTAGCCATTCGAGATAGCTCACGAGACAAACCTCGTTGCGCAGGATTACATCAGTTCTTCCATCTTTTGTCAAAGTAAGCCTCCTTGATATGTTATTCGATATTTTTTTAAAGAATAATTTTTCTGGTTTCAGTCTATGTACGATCTTTTATCTGAAAACACTGTTCAACCTTTTTTTTGCTCTAGTAATGAGATTTCCTTGTTTGCTGTCTCTACAGCAGTAATTTTTCATTGAAATAGTCCAACTTTACGGACTCATCTGATCAGTAGGCTCTTGGGTAGTTCTGGCTTGATCTTCTCTGTAAATATAAAAGTTCCTTTGTTTTACAGTGGGACTTCGAAGTCATGTAAGGAAAGCGAGTCACGGTTTGCTCGAACCAACTCACCGGCGCAGCCAGCTTCGTTGCCACCTAATGTGAGTTTGACTGCAATAATTCTTAGAATCCAAAGTGGCAACCAGCTTCGAGAAATCGAGAAAACCAGTGAGAGCTCGTGTGCACGATGTACTGTGACTGTTATTGCTATTTTCTGAAAAGGAAATAGTTATTGTTATTAATCAATCGTTATTAGGAAATAGTTATTTTTTGAAAAGGAAATAGTTATCATCTTCTATTGCAAAGTTGAAATATTTGAGTCAGCAGCTAGCTTTCTGCAGATTAGTATACAAAGCTGAGGGTTTTGAACGGTTCAGAAGATACTCAAGATACCAGCAAAACATCGTTTTCTCTTCATTCAGTTTCTTTCCATTATTAGGAGGTTTCCAGAACTTTTTTTTTGCAAAAGACCTTTGGAAAATACTGGAAACTCTAGCTGTCGATGGGCGGCAGCCTGAGTTCTACTCTCCCAGACGGGTGTATTGCGTCGCATGTTCCGCGACATCTGAAGTTTCCTACATTTCTCAGCCTCCACAACTCGACTCAACTAAATTTGATTTGTTTTTGCAGGTAGTAGATGCTTCTCCTGCTGGGCTGTCGCTTTCTGCATCGCTCTCAGTTCCACCAACGTCAGATGCTTCGGCAGTGTCGCCAGCAACATTTGGCGCCGCAGCTGAACTCGAGACTTCCTCTGCTCCAGTCGTTATAGATCACGAGACACTGCGTCGAGCGTTCCTGTTCACCAAATTCCGTGAGTTTTTTTTTATGTTGGGAACACTGCGATGATCTGAACAACTTGAATGGAAGCCTTTTAGCTGGTTCCAACCTTCTACACGCGCCACTGGATGACTACTTGAATGCGCTGTGCTTCATTAGAAAGTTGACGTTAGCGTTCGAGGCGCATATGCGACACCAATCCGCCGGACGTGTACCATTCAACGATATGCGATCTGGGTTGGACTACGTAAGTTCTGCTGTCTTCGGCTACATCCCTTTGGCTGAGAGTTATATGTACTAAAATAGGTCCGCATCACGGTACCTGTGGCCGTTCCTCCACCAGCGCAACGCAGTGACACCTCTGCTCCACAAACTCCCCAGCAGATTGGAGGGCTCGTTTCCTTCAACTTTCGTCTCGATCCACATACGCTGTCCATAAAGCTGAATGTGGAATACGGTGAGTGAATTTAAGACCAATTCACATTTTCTTTCCACAATTGTTAAGTACTTGATGGTGTTGGAGATCGCTTAATAGTGCCAAGTTGCGAAGTCCTGCACGATGAAAGAGAAGTTTCAGGCAAAAATTCTCCACCACCAGGCGATGTGGCTATTTTGGAACGATACTTTGAACAGGTTGTCAGCCGCTTGAACAACGAACTGGCTGTATTTTCATTCATTAACTTGTGCCGGATGGTTGTGAATGGTGCGATCTCTGGTATTGCGCAGGTTATGAATGCGCAAATGGTGAGCAGCGCTAAAATTCTTGCCTGCAGTACGTTATTTTGCGACCACCTGTTTTCTATTCAGGACCCATCGCCGTCGACGTACTGGAATGTCTCTATCCAGCTTGTATGTTTAACGAGAGACCAGACGAATACGAGTGTTAGACGTTATCAGATTGGGACTGTGTTCGACGCTAATAACGTCAATGTTCTATTACTGGTTGGTAGTGATAGTTCCTCATGCTAACTGGATTTTTGATTGACAGACGAGAACTGTGGATTCAGATCTGCTTCCGTCCAAGTCGAGTGGCATCGCCAAGAAGTAATGAGAAGCATCTGCTGAGAATCATTTATAATATGCAAACGTAAGTGTTCGTCTCATACGAGCTTTTACGAGAAGAAATCATCTGCAGGGAAAGAACGAGAGTATATGTCTGATCCATGAGTTGAAAAATCTGGCCTATGAGCTAAAACCTTTCTCTTGCCTCTGCAATTGTTCAGGAAAGGATAATAAAGACTTGAAGTTCTCTCCCTAGCTGGGCCTTTTGTAGTAATTCATGATGTACAATGTCAGCTAATCATTTTTGCATTGCAGAAAGTTACTTATTTTCTCTGTTGTGCCGCCCCACCCGCGCGGCACGGCAGGCCAGCTCGGCGCTGTGGTTGTCGGGTATCATCGGTATTGATGTTTTGCACATATTTCCAACAGTTTTTTTTCGTGTCTTTGTTTTCATTCCGAAGACTGGAAACGCAGAATCAGTACCGACAACACATGATACCACGCCTGCAGCTGGTCTGCCGCACCGCGTAGGTGCTGCTGCGCAGCGGAGCGAATAAGTTGTTTTCTGTGATGCAAAAAGGAATGGCTGGCACCTTAGAGGTGCTTCTTGTCCATATCGTTGCTAACTTGTGAATCGCACCAATTTTGAGGAGAGTAAATTTTCTGCTGCAAGGTTTTTGCAGTTCCTGAATTTGTTTCAAATTTCAGGCAAGAATTTTTTTGTCTTTTTTTCTAGGGTGAATAACATCCTTCAAGTCGATTTTATAGAAACGCTGTCAAGCAACATGGTACAGAGGACGAGTCGATGTCGTCGGTTCTGATGGCTTGTTCGCAGGAAGCTGCTAGAACCGGCGAATGCCCCTTATGGCCTGCGATACGGCAATGCCTTGACAAGTATGGGGTTTTCTTGGCTTTTTTCCTCAAACAGACCCTATACATGGGTTTTTATTTGCAGGGTCTCATCGGCGAATGTTGCTGGAATGCCGGCGTCCGTTGGCTACATGCCAGGATCAGTAGGAGGTCCAGTATCAGTGGGACCAGTTGGGTCAGTGGGAATCGGACACAATCCTGGTTCAATTGCCAACCCTGGATCGAATACTTAGTAACTAACCAAAGTTTTTGTTGAAGTTTTAGTTCATGGAAAATTGAGCTTAGCACTAGTGATGGGTAGTTGTGTTGAATGTAACGTTTTAATGTGACGGCCAATTTTTTAAATCAGTGGCAGGGTTCTCGGTGACTTGTTTCTCTTATTATTTTTTTTTGTCTACGAGGTTATTTATTTGTTGCAATTCTAGTGTTCGCAGTCCTCATTTGTTATCCTCTACACTATTGTCCTCTACCTTTACTGTTTTTGTAACTGGTTTCATGTGATCTCATGTGTGAGTGAGCATTGTGTTAAGCAAGTGATGGTCGAGAGCTTGCCATAAATGGCGATTTTTTGCTTTTTGGCCTCTAATAACTGCACTATTCCATTGCTAATTCGTTCCTACTTTGTATATATCGCGCCGCCAACGTATGAATTCATAAATCGCTGTATCAGAGACGCATGCTATCTCGATAAACCTTGAAATAAGTGGTTGTAGGCGCAGAGGCATCGTGAGAGTCGGCTGGCGCGGAAACTTCTCTAGAGCCGGCTGTTTGTTTTCCGCGTTTGTTTTTGTCCTTTGAGAGCGGGATGGTACGCGGACGTCCTTTTCCGTGTGAAATCAGCCCCCGAAAAGAAGACGCTAAGCTCAATAGCAGGCTTTGTCGCTACCGCTCACGATACTCAAGTGGCTACCTCAGTCCGGTTGATCGTCACCAGCTCGTTGTCTTTTATGCGTGTTCGTAGTCAGTTCAGTTGAGGAGGATTTTCCCTACTATAACTCTTCCAGAACTTTGATGCTTTTTTGAGGCTATTCAAGGCTCGTACTCAAAGCGTCTAACATTGGAAGGAAAGCTGTTGTTTATTGTTTGTACCTCCTCCCTTAGACAAAGAGTTATCACAACTTAGTGTGGATCCGTGGTAGTGATATTCAGCCTCCTGGCCCCAAACACTAGGAGTAGGGCAAATTATGTTGGCCCAGGGTACCAATTAGACTCCATTCTTCTCATTAGAAACTCCGACTGGACTGCCCATCTTATCTCCTCAGTAACCTTCGACTCTGTCACACATTCTGAAATTTCACAAGAACTTGTGCTCTATGGAATATAAATTCAGTTTCTAGGACGTCCGTTTCATATGCCTTTCGTTTCCTCGTTTTTGCCTAGCTTTTATTGCACAGTCTCTTGCTCTGCAGCCCCATGTGATTTTTAAAAACGTTTATAGCCGTATACTCTGTAAGTCTATCAGCAAGCCTTATGTTTACTACTACCTTGTTCACGAATTATACTCAGGTTACCGTAGAATACGGAAGAATATCCGAACAATTCAAAATTATGCTACTCGATTGTTCAAATTGTTTTGAACAGCCGAAAAAAATCGCCTATTCGAGAAGCTTGAAAACATGTGTTAAAATATCTTACTAGTTTGTTTTGAACAGCCGAAAAAAATCGCCTATTCGAGAAGCTTGAAAACATGTGTTAAAATATCTTACTAGTTGAATAACTGGATAGGGGTAAAGGTTCAAAATCCAAAAAAAAATCTCAAATTTGCTTTCTGAAATTGAATGAATAGATCTGTAAATTGGCTAGTAACTTACCGTGAAACTTCTACCACCGATGAGCTGAATCGTTTAGTCAATCCTTAAAATGCGTTTTTTTTAGCTGCATTCTTGCTTGCCAAAAAACAATGGCAGAAACTGTTCGATTACTTACTTCAAAGTCGCCTAAATCTATTCCACACTGGGGTACCATTACATTGTCGAAATCTAGTTAGAACTGGCTTTCATTCTTTGCTAAAATTGATATTTTTTCCAATCTCTCATTGCAACAACACCGTAATGCTGTCCAAAAACGACATGAGGACGCAAAAAAATTCACGAGGACACAAAAATCCTTTTGATGTAAATAGGCTGGTTTTAGTGATTTAGCATAGCAAACCTCCTCTCTTCTCCCTCTCTAAGCATGGTTGCCGTGAACTTTTTCTAAGGTTTTTGGACGTAGTGTCACCAATACTGCTCTCAAGAATATGCGCATGTTCAACTCCGGAATACAAAAAATTGATTTCCAGATGTACCCATTCACGATGGCATTCGTTTTCTACCTCATTTGCCCTTCATCTAGCGTAGTAAATCCTTGGTATCTTCCTTTGGAGAATAGGCAAGAGCTATCAACTGAATTTAGTGGAGCAAGTTCTCATTTATGCGAACAAGGTGAGCAAAATTTACCCGAAATTTCCATCCCGACAAAATGATTCTTGTGTTAAAATTCCACTGTTTACCTATTTTCTGGATTTTCATGTCCCAAAAAATTTAGAATGTATGACAACAATGGATTGCAACACAGGTCTGAGTTGTTTTCACGCGACAAGCGACAATAAAGGTTGCTGTCTAAAGGGTACGCTGCTCGTTATGATTCTTTTTTTTTCAAATTCTAGGTCCAATTCGCGAATATTGCCTCCCCAACCTTGAATTTACCTTACTTACTGTTTCAAAAGTACTGTTCCCTTCTAAAGTTATTAAGGTTCTTGCAGCACTGAAACCAAACGAAACCGGTTGTGTTCTCGACGACCAGTGTAGAAGAGCGTGTGAAAGTACTATGTGCGAAAAAACGGAAAAAGGATCGAGATGTATGTGCGAGAAGGGACGACACTTTCTCTTCAACAAATGCTGTCAGTTTCCTTCTTTTTAAATGAAAATTACTGTGCAATTGCGTAACGCGTTAGCGACCACGTATTTCTCCGTACTCTACTATCATAATACGTCCGGTAATCTGAAACGTGTCCCAACCCACCATCATTTTTGACTGGGTCCAGTAGGGCGATCTTCAACTATGACGGTAAGGATAAGTTTGGTGCGGGACGTATTGTACTTGACAACCTGTTTTTTTTGACAAGTGTGTCAGCCTTATTGCAGCCATAGTTAGGAACCAGTCTTTACTTTTTCGGTCCTAGGTTTCGTCGAACATTACTAGGGTGGATTAGGGTTATGTGAGGTAAAGTGATTGTTCATGTATAGTTCTTGTTTGAACTGCAGTAATTGTCAAGGTGCATGTAGTTCATCTTGCTTTAGCGGATATGTCCTGGATTTGTGTTTTACCTAGAATAGAAAATATTAGGTTGATGCGAAAGGAATGGCGCCACTTTTTCGAAGAACCTATAATTTCGCTTAGACAGAGCATTACATCCAAATATGAAAACACGCTTGTAGAGCGGAGGAAGCTCTTTTATTATGTGAGTATTATAAGAGATTTTCCTAGCAGTTGGCAGACGTGAAATAATTGAAAATGTCCAGAGAACTCGTTCTCAATTTTTCAAATTTTCTGGATTTTTCTATCACACTACAGGCGATGCTGTCCAAAACACCTTCTTTGTATTAGTTCATGATTTCAGTTCTTGCTACATATGTGAGGTCTGGTGCAACGGCTTCGCTGTTGTAGAAATGTGGATTAGCACATTTTGAAGCATTTTCCTTGTTATTTCTAGTATTCTTAATGAATGGTTCTCTCCAACCTGCTGTGCAGAAAATTCATCTTCAACAACACCTACCGCTTTATTGGTTCCAAAGAGTCGCGAACTCTCTGCTGGAAAAACGCTTGAGACGCTCAAACGCCCATTTTCTACAACTCAATTTTCGGCAAAAGTTTGCTTCCGAGGGCTGACTTGAACCTCGATAATTTAACTGGGGAACTCTTGTGTAGTCATCGTATTCTTCAGTAGTATTTCTAGTGCTTTTCCCAGCTCCAGACACTCTTACTCAGGAAGAAAAACTTGCGAAACATGACGATATGACGACAAGGTTCTTGTTGTTCTTGGCTTCTCTGTTCCACTAGATATAGACGTACGGCGTCAGGAACCTGCTCATACGATAAGTAATGGTTGCTGCTAGTTAATTAACCTCTATGTTTTGCCGAAATTATCATTCATTAAAGCTGCGAAAGAAAATAGAGTCAACTCGAAAAAACGCCATTTCTTTTGCATCAACCTAATAGAAATTGTTTGGTCACAGTTACTACAACAAACCTTAGAATGGCTTTGGCAAGGCTAGCTTTCTGTTCTTATGTTCCAAACCTGGCGTTTATCCACTATTCACGATTGAATTAGTTTTCAAAACGTCATTTTTCTCAAAAAGTGTGCATTGTGGGAGCTTCTTTATTAGTTACTAGACGGTATGCCCGGCTTCGCTCGGGTGTTCTACTACCCCGGCTATTTCACACTGATGGGGAAATCTTGCTACTACCGGTAAATCCATTGAAAATGCTCATCGTTTTGGTGATCAGCACGCTGACGGACCTGAATGACCCTCATTTAACCGATATATTGGCGAAAAATGAAATAGTGAAGTTATCTGGATAATAACTTTATGGAAAAGCATGTCACATTTGCCATCAGCATCTTTGAGAACCTCAGTAAATGCGCTCTCACTCGTCCCTGAGAAGTAGGGGAAAAAGTAAAAACTTGATTAAAAATCCGATAAAACCAATAACTCGACTTTCCATGCATAGTGGTTGTCATATTTGTGATCAGCGCATAATCCCAGAAGACATTTCCTCGCTGACCCCTGAGTAGAAGCCGTGAAAAATCGATAAAATTAGTAAATCGATATCGTCATTCAAAACTGTTGTTATAATTGTGTTCAGCACATTCGAAAACCCCAGCGGGCATGTCCCCACCGATCCCCCAGTGAAAGTTCGAAAAAATCGATAAAATCAATAAATCGATACCGGCATTGGAAGCGGTTGTCATATTCATGTTCAGCCCATTCGAAGACCCCAGTGGGCATGTCCTCACCGATCCCCGCGCGAAAGTTGTAAAAAAATCGATAAAATCAATAAATCGATACCGCCATGCAAAACGGTTGTCATAATCGTGTTCAGCATATTAAAGAACCCTAGTAGACATGTCCTCATCGACCCCTGGACAAAAATAGCGAAAAATCGATAAAATCGATATAATCGATAAACTAATCGATAATCCCAGGTGCAAAGTAGCCTATAACCTCCGCCGGCCCCCGTTGGGCTTGTATGCAAAATTTGGTCCGGATCGGTACATCCTCCGCGATTTCTATAAGGAACATACACACAAACACACACACACACACAAACTTTCACTTTTATATATACAGATTTACTTTTCATTTATTCATTCCGAGATTCAAACAATAGCAATCCGAGTTAAACATCTTTCAGGGAAGAAGTGTCCAGAGTTTGCATATCCGGAACCACATGTCGATGAAATGGGATTTAGTAGGTGAGTGTGTTTGTTTCGTATGTGGAACTGTTTCATTTTGTGAACAAACGTCTAAAAACTTACTTTTATACTGTGCGAATGCAGTACAAAGGCTACGGTCAGCTTCAACAGTTTAGTTATTCGTACCATTCATTAACTTCTATATCCATGCGAGAACTAGTCCTCAGCGATTTTTTCCTTCTCAGTAAATAGTTGTGAATACGAAATCAAATGCCCCTTCCAAGCATTCTTTGCCATGAAATTGCGGTTTCAGTTCGTGCGAGAACTGGTCCCCGTAAAGTGCTTCTGTTCTCATAAGCTGCTCACCTAAGCTCTCATAAGCATAATCGTTCTCATAAGCTGCTCACATAAAAGAAACTGGTATAAACAATCTGCGACTTGCAGCTGCACAGTGAAGTCGGATCTGAAGACGGCGATGAACTACATGCGTCGATTCCGGCGGCAACTTAGGAGTAATTTCTGCTGACATGGAAAAAATAAATATTGATTGATGATCCAGTCGGCTTCCACTCCTGTGCATATAATTTTCATTTTTGTGCTTTCGTTGTTACGTGTGTTCCATGGAATGAACCTGCTGTAAATGCTTGACAAATGTGAAAGTGAATTATTTATGCTTTGTTTAAGCAATGTTCATGCAATCAAATAAACGTTTTTCCATTAAAAATCGCTCAAATAACCAGTAAGGCACGACGATCATCAAGTTAACATAGTTAGAGTCTCTGAGTTGGATATGCAGCGAACCGGAAGGAAAAAACGATGGTCGGACAGGTAGATGAGCAGACGTCAGCTGAGGTGCGATGAGATCAGAGCACAGCTAGATTGAGACGTTCAGATAAAACCCCCAATAGACGATGTGAAAGAAGATGAAGAATGAAGGGAAGGCGATGCGTGAGAAGAGATCCACCTGAAATCGAAAGGATTTTGTTTACATGTTACTTTAGTGGAGGCTAAAAAAGCAACAACTCGTACTTGTGACGGGCGTATCCTCGTCCAGGCGGGCGGTTTTGGTTTGAATGGAATTGGTGGCATAGGGACCATTGATAGCAGAGGGATTCGCTGATCCATTTGAGCTTCAACTTCGATCTGCAAAACTTGCAAATTAGCTTTTATCCTGGGAAAATTTGGGAGCATGGGAAAAATTGCAGCTAGACCACGCCCCGAAGGCAACGGCATATTTATTGCGTTGTTCACCAAGTTAGCAACTCTTTGATTCATTTTATTTGCACTACAATTTGCACTATTGCAAAGCATAACATAAACTCTAAATTCAGAACGATACGTAAGCCTAAAAACGTAGTTACGTCAACCCATCTCCATAACCCCCCCCCCTCCCAGACTATCAACGCCAGAAAGCAGACTCGGATGGCAGGAATTTCAAAATCAAATCACTAACACATTGCGGAAACGTGATGCACATGGTGCATCACGCCACGTTATTCATTTCAGACGACAAAACACGAGATGGGCCCGGTCAGAGCTTTTACTTTAGCGAAGTCTCAGATGGAGCACGTTTTGGAACATTAGGAAAGTATCACTGAAAACCGAAATAATAGACTGTCTTCACGTCACAAAAAAAAAAACAGAGTCATAACCAATCGCGATGTGCATTGTTGACATTAAAAAACCGTTCCCTGGCCATGTGATGCACATGGTGCATCACGCCGCGCGGCCAAGAAAAACCGATTGACCACGTGCACTCTCCATGCGAAAGTGTGCTCGGTCCGCAATGTGTTAAAAATTAGGTTTAACTCTGAATGATTGAAAGTAAACATTGAGAGTTAATTATAACATAAGGAATTGACTGCGATGGCTATGTACTCGAGGAGGCTTGAAGTTGTCGTTCTCAATTTACTTTTATTTTGCTACCACAATTTTTGGACTGTTTTTGGGGCTAATTCTGTATGCCATGCAAGCAAACATGCAATATGTTTGCAGAAGGTATCTCACCATAGAAAATAATTCTTATCCCGGAAACTTTACTCCTGAAGGTAAAATAATTTGACAAAGGATGCACATTTCCGGAACTTGCACCAGCTTCGTTTTTGCCCTTTCCGCTCGTAAAGCAGACCCCTAGCGCCTTTCTACACTCATGTTCAATTTGACAACCAGCATCTTGGTAGTGCCGGCCAACGCAGTGATGGCGAAGCCTTCAGGGAGTATCTCCCAATGGATGAGATGGCGTTAAATGGTCAGATCAAAGAGAACCTCCAGCGGACAATGGGTAAACAATGAATCTCTGCGTGGGGGTGTTGCTGAGGGAGGTGAGTGATGGGCGCAAAGTGGCGTTGAACGGCAGTTTGGCAGCAGAACAGCGCCAAAACTGGCATGGCAGCTCCATATAAGGCCAAGCACTGCTGTTTGGGAGTCCAGAAAAGGCCTAAAAGGTTGAGTGCGACCCACCTTGATGCTACTCCTGTTGTTGTTTTTGGTTTTCCGTCGGCTACTCTCTCGCTTCAGCACTCCGTCACCGGTCTCGTAGTACTGCACGGGTGATGCATTCAGGAGTGAGCGATTTCTTTTCATCAGATAGCCGATGGCGGCGTATTCCAGCAGCGAGGCGAAGACTGCAAAAATTTCGCTTGAAGAAAAAGCTAATCATTATTCACGAAGCAAAAGTTAAGCAGAACGGTTGGCTTTAAAGCTTACATAAAAAATTTTTTCTCGAAAATAAGAGTTTAATTCGAAGTACAGGGCCTGCCGCGCTGCATCACACACGCGGCGCGGCAGACCAGTTGGATTGTCCGATTGTCCAGCGTCACCGGTATTGATGTAACGCAAGTATTTCAGAATGAGTGTTAGATGTATTCAAACTCGAAAATTCGCCTCTAAAAAGGATGAAAATTCGAATGTTCGAGAAAGTGACGGCAATACAGCTGTGGAAGAAGAAAAAAGCTTCTTCCTACATATTCGAATTTTAGAATCCGTTTTTCAAATTGAATTATTAACTAAATTAGGTGATTGATTGGATTACTCGGCTTTTTTTGGCCCAAGTATTAATATCAGCTCCCAGGAAGCACCTGTTTTTCGAGGGCTTCAAATTTGCCAGGGAAATCAAACGAAAAAAAAACTTCAGCAGAAACAATAGGAAAATGTCAGCAACTCACCAATGAAGAAGCACATCCCCAGGAAGATGTCCAGACTTTTCACGTAGCTGACCTATAAACACAGCCTTGCAGTGGTGTATCGTTCTATTTGCACTATGTAAATCTAATCTATAAGGTAATGAGGTTTTGCGTGAACAAAACTAAACACAGCCCCTCTAGGGTGTCCTACCACCTAGTACGACGGAACTGGATTCTTAGAAGGCTTTTCTTCTGAGAAACTTCTCAAAAGCCCATAATCCTATAATAGCACTTCTTCAAGTTCAGACAAACGTTGTCATGCGAGAGTGGGCTTAGACAGAGGATGACTCGTGACTCCCCGGGGATATATCACGTGCTAAAAAGCCAGGAGAGCAGAATTTTGTGGGAAACGCTCTATGAATCTACCATAGATGGGCAAAAACCCGGGTAAAACATTACCACTAGGACATTCGAAATGAATTTATGACTCTAAATAGGATGGATTTGGTAAATGACGTAATGGATAATGGATTGGGCAACTAAATGGTAGATGTACGAGACTTCTACGAGAATTTAAGACTTTTCTTCCCGCTCCTCCTTTCCCTGTCCGCTCAATCTTCAGAATTCCAGTTTTGGAAGAATGCTCTGATTCTAAATTTGGTAACGCTGTGTACTTGTAAAATGATGAGGTTATCTTGCTTGGGGCTGAAGTGGAGAGTTTTTTTTGGGGATAACTGGGAGTTCCATGGACTTATTCCAAACCCTCGGAGACCCCATTTGAATGGTGGTCAATTGAACTTAGTTACTAGTTTCACTGGATATGAGATGGATTCTTCAGACCTCTGGGGTCGCTTTACAGTAAGCATTTTTAGCCGTGAAGCAAACTGTGCTTGCTGTGGATTTGAAGCATTGCACCAAATATCACGCCTGTTCTGCTAAGGGCTTGCCCTCGAGGAATTACTCACTTTGTCCAAAGTTATCCAGCATCATTTTGGTAACGAATTATGTCAGGGTTAAGACCTTACCTTCGGCAGACTAGCGTTCGTACTTGTCATCAGCGTAGTCATTGTCAGCACCGTGGTGACACCTGAAAGAAAACAGTGTGAAAACTGTTTGTAAAAATCCATAAAACCGTATTGTTGCCGGAAGGCTGTCATTGCCATTATTCTGGAGAGTTTCAGCAATAAATTTGGAAGTTTTTACGACGTCGTTGCCCTTACAAAGTCTGTACAGCGCCCAAAAGCTCGTAAATTCTCCAAAAAAGCTGCTCCAAATGTACTATTCCTTGGGGATTCATGCACTTACAAGGGCACTTCATGTGCATAGTTTCGAAGGAAATGAGATGCTCCCATGTGAATTCAACGTTTGTGCACTATGATGTTCACTTCAGTTCCGTGTCGGGAATAGCTTTCCCATGAAGTCTGGATTAATATCCGTTGAGCGTTAGTTTCGTGAAACAATGGGGAAAGCAAAACATTCGTGCGTTAGTTTAATGTGAAGACGAAATACTGATCAAAAATCCTTTATATTTCCATTTACAGCCTAAGGAAATAGGTTGAGAAGCAAAAAACTTAGTCTAGAACATCGGACAAGGCCGTAGTGGGATCATGAAAGTTCCCAGGGATGTGGTCACCTACCCGCTCTTCTACAATGAACGAGTTCTCCATGCAGAAATGAGCATACTCGGCACGGGTAACTCGTCTTAGTCCACGATTAATGCTAACTATTGCAAGATAAGTCACATTTTATTCGAGAAACTAGTCCAATTTAGAAATTGGGTTGCTGAGAACATTTCCAGGAACATTCACTTCCCCACCAGTGGATAAACCAGCACGTGAAAAATTTATGTACTTCTTTATAAACTGCTGAATCGGTAGATGAATCTACATAGCTGCACCCTTTTGAGATCTTCATAGCCGGCCAAACATTCCCAGGTTTTATAGAAGGCTTTTTTGCGAGATACAACAAAAACGAGTAGAAACAGCTGTTAAAGGTCCAAATTGTTCTGGGAAAAAAGTTGTTAATTGCTCGGAAAAATCATAACTGCGCTGAGAATAAGGCAAATTCTAACTGTGAAAACTGTACAGCACGAACACCGCCCGAACGGCTTAATGGTTCGAGTAAAAACCCTAGCAGCAACGGTTGTCAGTTGCTGCCATCCTCCCCTCGATTGCTGTTCAAGCTGTCGGCCCTTTAGCAGCAATTGCTGAGGGACGGCAGCAATCAAGGGGAGGATGGCAGCAAGTGGCAACCGTTGCTACTAGGGTTTCTACTCGAACCATTTCCTCCTGCACAGTTATCAAAGAAAGTACTTCGGAGTAATATGGTTTTTTTTAGATTCATAGTTTTTATTCAGTATTGTCAATGTTTTGGTGTTAATGACTATTATTTGGGAACCCGCTTCTCTAAGACATTGGTGAAGTAATCCGATGTGGCCCAATGAGTTGCAGATAGTCAGATAACGAAGGTTTGACCGAACTCTCGTCCTTAAGGGATCCCCGTCTTGGATTCCCCCATATCGTTCACTCAGCGTCCCTGATAAATGCGTTTGCTATGGGTCAACTTGGTTATCCTAGCTCTGGTAACAGTTGCCCGTCTTTGCGCCCAGATTATAGTAAAGGAGTCCCAGAGGGGACTAATTCACGGATCCTAGAAGAAGAACGGCCTTTTTTCCATCATATGTTGAACTAAAAACGAAAATAGGCACAGTGTTTTCAGGTAGAACCGTTAGAATTGTCTCCTGCTTTTCGATTTTTCTCCTATTAACACTCTTTAATGTATTGAATAAATAAATGAATAAGTAAATAAATAAATAAATGAAATTTAAATGGAGAAAGGTCTTTTAGAATGAGTGGATTGTAAAATCACTAGATCTTATCATAGATTTTGAAAGCTCCTTTGAATTTCAGAGGAAACTTTTTACTCGTTCTTCTGAATTTGCAGAACCTCCTAAAATTCTCGGTTTTTGCTTGAATTTTATGAATTTCTATTGCTTGTTTGTTCATTTTCTTCGCCCTTAAGTTCCTTCGTTTCTGAAAGCAGATCACTTACCAATGGCAACTCTGGCCTGGACAGCTTCCCTATTGAGCCAGAAGGATACCCATGAAATGACAACAATGAGCGATGAAGGGAAGTAGATCTGTATGAGGTAGAATCCGATGTTGCGTTTGAAGGTGAAGTAGGCACTAAGACGGGAATAGTTGCCTAAAAAATATTGATTTCTAACAAACATAGGTCCCTATATTCGTATTATTTTGAACCAAAGTTAATTTTTTGCCAACATCTGCTTAGTGGAACCTTTCAAAAACTCACCAGTACTCAGTGATATTACTCTCTCAATGTGATAGTGGTCCCCTATGGAGAAATGTGCAAGGTGGACGTTCTCGTCGATGGTGACGGCGTTCGGACCATGCCAGTGATAAATGATGTCTCTCGTCGAATAGCCATAACTCTTAAGACACATGATATAAGACTTAAAGGACTTGAAGGTTTTAGCCTGAGTTGAAGTCGTCTATGGACTTCGTGATGAATGAATAGACGTTTGGTTTTATGTAAAAAGCAGAGGATTAGAGTTCTATATTTATTTTGGTGGATAAATCCAGGTAAGCCAGGAATTTTTCTTCCTCTGCTTCTTACTCTTTCGATAGTTTTTTTAATGATTCGATACGGTGGATAAAAAAACTGAGCAAAGATAATTAGAAACGATTAAATGCCAGGATGTTGAAGTTGCCGAAGTATAAACCCACCTCAATCTCCAGCGCACACTCCTGGATGTCCAATGGGAACTGAAAAAAGAAAATTTCAGACTATAATAATAGTTTTTTTCCAGCAGATGTGTCCGGATGCCCTCAAACCCGGAAATCCCCTAGGGGAACCCCCGCTCTCCACTCATGGGGTGCGAACTGCTATTCCACTTCACTAGAATATTCCAATCCATTCAGTGAAGTGCCTGTTCGGAAAATGCTAAACGAGCCAAGCGGCCACTTGTCGACTGATGGTCGGATGGCACATGAGCATCCATAAAGCTAACAAAACTTGCTGGAAAATGAGCGGCTGGGATAGATACTTTTGCTTTTATGACCCCAAGGGGTTCGACGTTAACCGGAGGTTTCATAACCCATCGTTCATGGCAAGGATCAGGTCGGGTTGTCTATTTCAAGATGAGCAGGGCATAGAATTTTGGGTTTTACTCCACTTTTTGGGTGTATTGGAATTTGAGTAAGGCCCCGCACATTAAAATGGTGCATACAGTGAGCGTCGATGGTACTGCATCCTTCGCGGACTCGTGGATCACGCGGCGTGACCGCGTCGCTCGCGCCGGAATTCGCGCCGCGGCAACAAACTATATGGTTTTCTTGATAGCTATCTAGTTTCCCTGACATGATGAAAAACTACCAAGAAAACCGTGATTTGTCATTACGATGGCGATTCCAGCGCGAGCGAAGCGGCCGCGTCGCCTGCTTCACGTGTCCGCGGAAAACGCAGCGTCACCGACGTTCACTGTAGTCACATAGTCATCTGTTTCAATTTTTGATTTTTTTTGACAATTCTTAGTTATTGATATTCGTCAAAACCAGGAACTTAGCTGCCATGTCAATATACCATGGAAGTTCCACGGTACAATAGAACTAAAGATAAGCTATTACCCCGTTTCTCCCTCGCTTCTAGGTGAGCCGAGGGTGGGGGAGGGGTGGGAGCCAGACTTCGGCAGGAACTTTACTCAAGGCAAGCGGGACTTCGTAAAGATAAAGTGAGCAAAGGGAGTTCGTAGTTGGGACTTGTCGGATAACCATAAACTCTTTGCAGATAAGAGTAAAGAAAAGAGACTGAACCGAAGAATTTTTTTTATTGGTTCTGTAAAATCTGTCTGAAATAAGAACAAAATTAAGGCTTGTTCAAGAAACACACTTAAAAAGGTCTCCAGCATTGTTGTTACTGAAGGAATACTGATCAAATTTCGTGACATGTTTAGAGATACCATTCTTCCTTCAACTGCCAAAGGAAATTGGAATTAATTGATTTTGACAGGAGGTTGGGGGCTATCATGCGAAAATCCTGCCAGGAGCACTGCTTTCAGCGCTTGTAAAAGGACAGGTCCTGCCCAGGTCTCGCTGAGACCATGTATAGTGCTGCAACTGGCAGCGCTCTATCTAAATCCGAAAGAGAATTGGATTTAATTGATTTTGATAGGAGTTATAGCTGAAAAAGTACCTAGCAGTACCCACAGTATCGTTGGTACTGAATGAATCGTATTCAAACTTTATGAATAGATTTCTGACACTACTGACCCGCCAACCGCCGGAGGAAAATAGAATTAATTGATTTTGAGAGGAGATATTGCTTTGGAATTCTCTGAACCCTAACTTTACTCTAAAAGTTAGGGTTCAGCACCGGTCTAAAGAATTTTCATCGAACAATTTTCCTAAAAATCAATTATTTCAATTTTTGCCAGAGCGGTCAGCTTCAGGAGAGGAAGCTCATTTCAATGAATATGAAAGCTGGCGCGTTCTCTCGGTTACAGCGGAAAAAATTAGTTAAAAAGCAGTCTCCAGCACCACTCCGACACAACTTCCTCAAATGACTTTTTCCAAAAGCAAATATTTCCAATTTCGCTTACACTGTTGTCTCCAGAAAGTACAGCTCTATCAAAGTAATGGCAAAAACCTGCGCAATCTCCACCCTCTTTCAAATTTTTACCGGAAATTTAAAAAATTATAACATGGTGCTGCCATGTTGACGTGCTCCACGGCCATTGCACTTGTTAACTCGTGTGGACACGCCGATGAGCATTATAAAAATGAAACTACTGTTCTTCGCACAAACTTGTTTTAACTTGTTTGCTTACAATTGGGGCTTCGTAGATTTTTGGCTAGGTCAAAGGGGACTTCGTAGTTTTTTCTGCTCGAGCTAAGCTTGTGCCGAACTCTGGTGGGAGCCTATAGTCGAAACCCTAACTCCACTGCTAATGTCACTGATTGGAAAAAAATCCACTTACCGTATGCAAGTTCATAGGACAATTCGCAGTTACTGTAAGCCGTATACTCCGCAACACATTTCCATGGTTGTCTATTCGTAGAAACGAGTTATGAGATGTGGCCTCGTGAAAAAACGACTTCTTCTCGTTCGGGAAAAACGTGTCTGGGGTCCAAATCGTCTTCACCATATCGATCCCTACAATAAACCTTAATTCAATACATAGATGTCCCAGCAAGGTTAAAATAGCCCCTAGCAGAAGTAATCGGGCGTTAGCCATATCAAGTGATGACGCATCCTACATTCCTATGTGGAACGAGGCGTGTTCAGTCCATCACAACTGGACAACAAGAACAGCCAGCGACGAGATGCTCATGACGCTCTTGAGGCTTCGTCGGCTTGAATGCTTGAGCGATGCTTGCACTATCAAGGATGCCGAAGTCGATTGAAAATGCACATCTCATAAGAAATCTAGTAGTACTCAAGCAGTCATGCACTAATGGTCAGAACAGGATGAGCTCTGGTGCCTAGGAATAGGCGGAATTATATCCACTGCCATCCTAGGATCGGACGCAAAAATGGGTCATCTCATAGCCATGTGCATGATTACCCATCGATAGCAGCTGGCTGTAGACGACGTCACGTATGAGTAAACATGCCCATGGATGCCATATATGCCAGATAAAGCGTAGATTTAGATATGTTAGTGCCTTTATAATGGATAATCTTAATGGTACATTCGGGCCCAGGAACAGCACGAATTAACTCGGGGTATCACTCAGGGTATCCGTGTTAATACCTCACGAATCTACCCATCGTTAGCAAGGTCGTCCACACGTTCACCCTGGGTAACCTAAACTATGCATCCAGGCCCAGATGCAGTTTCGGTCCTTCTGCTAACACCGCATCGCAACCGCTACGCAACATAGTCGCTATGCGGTTTCGTTGGGGTGATGTAATGGTTCTGACAGGTTCTGTCACGTTCTAGGTAGATCTTAACGAGTTACTTCAAAGAAAGACTTTTAGACGTGTTAGAATTCACATGATACGTGTCATAACCTGTCAGAAATATCGCATCTCGTGACAAAACCGCGCTGCGACTGCATTGCGCAGCGGCTGTCAGGCAGTGCTAGCATAGTAATTGAAACGGAATTGAGATGACCACGAATGTAGATGCTTCACTCGTCCTCTTGAATTTAGGTTCAGGGAAATTTTAGGTGAATAAAAAATAAAAAAAGTATTCCAAGTAGGCGAAGTTGATTGACACCTCCATTTGGTGAGCCGTGCATAGGAATAGGTTTTTTATTTGTTCCAGAGCTGTGTTCTTGGGAAAGTCTTTGAAAGGCTTCTAAGGCTCCTGGATTTTACTGAGGCAGTCTTTCCTTTACTCATGAAGCCTAACATAGCTTTTCTCGGATGGACTTTCCCTGTAGGGAACTCTGGCCGGCATTGCTTGATCTTTAGTGAGTACCTACTTAGACGATGCTCTCTGCTCTTGCCAATTATCTCATGACTCTATCCCAGAAAAGCACCTCTTACCGATCAATAATTAACGATGTCCAGGAAAACACGGCAATTTTCTATGTTGCAATGAGGGCAGTTCTGCTGACGGATAAGCACAACTCTCTAGCATATAGCGTAAAGCTCCAGCGTTGATTGAGAATTTAATAAGAAGTCCCGTGACAAGGAATAACAGCCAGAATCCATGTTTTTATCCTGTCTTTTGTTTTTATCCAGACGGGAGCAGTGTGATATTCCACGGCTTCCGCTAGTCTGGCTCAACCAGCGGTCTCTAATTCCAAGCCTTTCAAGGTGCTCTGCGTACGAATGTTGATCAACGACCTCTTGAGACGAGTGTTTTCGTCTGTGGACGAGTTCGCATGCTCCCGAAGTGGAATGGGATTTGTTCAAGCGGTGGGGGAGTAATGCAATGAAGTCATCACACAAGAAATTGCGACAATTAATGTAATTAGGGGGGTTTGAATAGCAGCGCAGAGCTGGCACACAACCCAACGCCAGTGCCATAATGAGAGCATGAAACGGACAGCTGCTCACCTATGGTCAACGACGACTGAACGTCACTTTCCCACGCCAGACGTGGATCCTTCCAGATTTGGCGGAGGTAGAGGTCGAGGGTGTAGTCCTGAAAAGCACAATGTATACCAAGTAATGTTTTGAATATTGAGCGTTTTTACGCGATAGTCCAGGTAGGGGATGAAGTAAGTACTGAAACATAAAAAAATGTAAAAAAAATGACTCCTGTTTAAGGATAAAAGTAACCATAAGTTAATTGTTTGTCTAGAGAATGGTAAGACTACTCATTCTTCTCTGGAAGCATTCATCACGATCATACTCATACCCATGGGAATAATTATCTATGATCACCCCTGAACCTAGATGAATTATTGATATTACCCGGGGTAGACCTGTTGACGTCAGCGTTTACGATAGATAAATCTACGTGCTGTTGACAAATTTACCCAGGGTAATCTCAATAGTGTATGCGTCTCTGGGTAGCACTTGGATACAAACAAGGTTACTTATGGGTAAACATGCGGATGTATGCCAGATAGAGTTAAACTTGCCTACGTTACCATGTTTACATGGGTAACAGCTGACCGCCCATAGTAGGTATAAACGATAACGAGACCCAAAAAAGTCCCTTCAGAGAGAAAACTTACCCCCCCCCCCTCTCCTCCTGAATTTACTACCTATATGTATGGAGCAGTAGTAGCAGTACAAGGTGCCTTGTTCTATGATCACTAACATATTGTGGTTCAGTCATTGTTTTTCTACCGACATTGACCAAGTTCAAGTGATTCTAGGATTTCCACGAACTCACCATGGAGACTTCCGTTATAGCACTGATTGTTGTGATGTGAGCAGTGATGTTTACCTCGATTGGTGGGCCTAAACAAAAGAAATAATTGCTGGGAGCCATGGCCGCCTATCAGTTTTTCTGGCACTATGTACTATGCTTAGGAACGAATAAAAATCGAATGACTCAATTTATCTAATTATTCATTGAGGATTAGATCCGAAAAATTCAATTTTTCAAGAAAGAAATAGGCTTAAATGCCTCTTTGCATCCAAACTATAGACTTATTCGAGATCGACGTTCCAAATTTCGAATAAATCGATAGTTATCTAATGTTTATTCCTAATTATACTACGTAGTCGCACTCTAATGCCATTTTGTAGGATAACGGCACATACACTGCCTGTGTGTACGTATTATAGCTACGACAGTCAGGCAATCTTCTGGACTGGTGTATGGAAAAGTCTCTTCAAAGGATTCCACTGTAATTTCGCAGCCGAAGAAGCCGAATTTTGTCGGTGTGGCTTGTTTATTTATTTGTTTATTTATTGGGTAGTAGAAATGCATGCAGTCGAGAGACGTATACCGTCAAAGTACATACAAGTAGTTAGATGACTTCATTCAGTCATTTCCTGAAAAAAGTGTATTTCTCAGGCGCTCAACCAAAATCCCTCCTATGAAAAAGCACCAATGTTGGTCCCGAAGTTTTCCCCCTTTAATGCTGCCCCAGTTTTTCAGAACTTTCTTTCTTCCACATGCAGAGCTGCGAGTGCAGGATCATCGCATATTCCATTTTTTTGAGTGACACTTCATTTGTTCGACAGGCCGCGCCGATGCACTATTATAGGAGAAAAACTCATATGAAATGTAAGCCCCAGCCAGCGCGCTCTACAAAGAATCTGGCAAACAATGGCTGTGTTTCCGAGTATTCACTAACAATTCACGGGTTATGAAAACCTCTAGGAAAGCCTGAAAACGGGTCTTATAACAACATGAAAGAGGCAATCGAGATTTTACGATTTTTCTTCGTATTTAGAAGGTATGTATGTGCCTCAGCCATTCTTGAACTATTCGTAAGAGGGGATCTACTGAGGAGCTACGCTCGAGGGAGCATGTATTTTAAAAAAATACCTTTTATGTGCTCAAGGACTGTGCCGTCACAAAACCTCATTTGTTTAATACTTTGTTGTCATAACCTCATTTGTTTTATACTTTGTTGTCATTGTAAAGATATAAGTTTCACTTATTTGTATTTATTCAACTATCGATTGCACTCAGGGTCCACTATAGTCGATCAACATAATGAAAACAGATCACGGTATCTAGTAACTGAAAATTACTACTTCCCACCCAAATATGATATGGTAAATCGTAAAAAAAGGATAAAAGATAGCTTTAGTAACGTAAGCGAGAAAATTAGGAAGTAGTGTCAGTTTTTACTGGACAAAGCTTTCAGCGCTTAGCGTCTTCTTACGGCGGATATGAGCGGAACGAGGATACATATACAGGTTGTGAAATCAAAGAGTTCTGGACAGTGATGCATCACTAGCTTTACCGAGGGTAAACGTGTTGATTCCCTTGGTAATGACGGGTAATTTGTGTGGTATTAAGTGCTACATTTACCCGGGATAATCTCAATAATGCGTACGGCTCCTGAAACACGAGTTTTCTCTTAGTAGAAGATAAAAAGTAGAGAAATTTGTTTCACTCTATTCAGAATCTACACACTAAAAAATAAGAGAAAAAACAGATATAGAGATATTTTACAAAGTTTGTGAAAATATCCCTGGAAAATCATACGTCTTTCGAATGTTTCTACAGAGCGAATATGTCCAATGGTTTCTGCAGTGGACAAGTGTTCACCGGAAAATCTTTGAAAAAGATGTCACGATGAGAAAAATCTAAACCACTTCAGTTTGGGACAGAGCATTCAAGGCTGCAATGCACAGCGAAAACTATAATATTTAGATTTATTCGCGCTTTTTTTCATAGCTCATAACAAGCAGTTTTTTAAATGGAAAACAAGCAGCGTGAAATAAATAAGCTATTAGGCGGAATACCCTACAACAATATAACAGGATCGCAGGAGGTTTTATTTATTTATTTATGGTCAGTCACAAAATGAACTAGGTATTATGAAGGCGATAATTCTCTAAGGATGAACTGACTGACTACGCCCATGCATCCGCTCAGTGAAGGTTTTCCCTTTGTTTTTGCGAAAGACATGTTGATATGCTCTAACATCACTGGGGGATGCTTCTGTAGGAAAAGCTGCGTCTTCGAAAACTTCTCTTAACAACTGCCATCTTCGGAAATGGTTTAGACTTTGAACGCGTTTGAAATGCAAACAACGCTGAAAAATTGAATTGCATTCGCTTACTTCGCCGTTCGTGGACACAAAAACGAACTCAGTGAGCAGTGATCACTGGTGAACTCAGACAAAGTTGCAGAAAGACCACAGCAAAATGCCGAAAAGACCACAGAACACCAGGTGCGCCTTCTGCGGCCAAGCAATAGATCCTGTCTTTCTGCTGCGGTCCTCTAGTCTGTTCGAGAAGTATTCGACATTAAATTGCTACTTTCGAATGATAAAGAAGTTGGTCGTGTATACGTATTCTGTTTGAAATGTAACGTCTTCTTACGGTTACATAATTAGTGTTTTTGCTTTGTTTTTGTTTTTATATGTGTTGGTTGGGTTATTTTTTAGTTATCGTTGCACAAAATTATTCAAAGGGCAGATGAAAAAAACATTTTCCGAAATTTGAACAAAGAATAAAGAAAAGTACTCCGTAGGACCGTCTCTGAAAAGTTATAGTGTGTAGTAAAAATACTGACAATGAAGCATAGCTTTCCAAAGAATCACCTAAAAACGAATTGGAACAGGAGGATGCGCAAACTGGGTGTTCAAAGTTCACGACGACGTTACCTTCTTTTCTTGGCATTCCTGCGTGGAATTCTAACCTGAGAATGGCGGATCTATGGCGACTTCAGAACATCTTATTAACGGCAGAGCTATGATAGCTAAGGAAGTCTTATTAATGTAGAAAAGCTACTCAAAAATTATTGAATATGGATCCTAACCAGGAATGTGCGGAATTTTCCGATTTCCGTTTCACGCTTTCCTTTTCCGCCCATCTTTAGCCTTGTTTTACGTCTTACATTTCACGGGATTTCCGCCCATCTTTAGCCTTGTTTTACGTTTTACATTTCACGGGATTTGAAATTTCACTTCCGCACATGCCTGATCTTAACTCTTAGATAGTGATCCAGTAGATTTTTGCTGTTTTTCTAAAACCAATGTTACCCAGCTGTTCCTCCCTTGGGCATCATATTTTTGGGGAAATCCCGAATTTTCTCCTCCTACTGCTACTGCCACAGCTAGTGGAGCACAGCAGAAGAGCCCTTCGGCCGCTCTTTTCTTCCAAAAACTGGGCACGCTATTCATCAGCTGTGAACAGCGGTTCGCATCGTTTTTCGTAAATAACAATTCGTCTTTCGGAACGGTTGAAAGACAAGGCAGGATATTGGTTCAGGGGGCGTCAATCAAAGATTCGAAATTCCGGAAAATTTCTACTACCAATTTATAGAAAAAAGCTTGGAATTATTCTCCATGGATTCAAAAAGGGGGCAATATTGATGAAAACGTAATTGTACTTCTACCAAAATCACGAAAAGGATATTGGGATGAAATTGAAGGCTTGCTGAGTTTTTTTCTCGGGAAATTTCTAGAATCAAGGGAAAATATCACTGGGGAGATTTATGGACATTCCCGAGAAGATTGTGGTATACCCTCCCCTCCGGGGAGGACGAGTTTTCCAGGATCGGCATATATCGGTGAGATTATGGTTAACCTGCTCTCGCTCAAAACCAAAACGGACGTCCACACTTTCACCCTGGGTAAACTAGGTGATGAATACCGGCCCAGACAGAAATTGTATGTGAATCTTGTCCAAACAATACGTCCCGGCTAGTGAATAATGGCAAAGATAGCAAGTTAAAAAAACATTTTTCTAGAGAAGTCTCCTCCGTTTTGGCTCGGATGACCATTGGTGTTGGTGGGATGGGTAATCTCATACCCACGGATAAGATTGCTCATGGGGAGCACCTGGGTATAAACAACGTCATGTACAGGTAGACGAGCCAGGGGATGCCAGGTAAAGGGTAAATTTGGGTAAGTCAACGCATTTACTATGGGCATTCTCAATGATGCATCCGGGGCCTAGACCAAAAGGGGGACTAGGACCTTCCCAGGTGAGTTTAAGAACCCTAAGAAGGGTAATTGCTCCTGGATGTCTTATCTGTCTAATGCTTTATCATGCATTATGAAGTAACCAATTAAGTTATTTTTTCACTGTGATGAGTAAAATTGAAGTAGGGGTTACCTAGTAGGTAAACAAGTCTCGAGCTTGAAAAACCTACCTCCATAATTCGGTCGTATCCGCCGATCGTGGCTGGCCACCAGTTTATCCAACAGCTTGCTCACATTATTCTCCAGCTTCTCGTTTGAATGTTGTTGTTCACTGAAAATATACTACTATAACATCCCCAATAGACCTTCAAAAGCGCTATTGCTTCCCATGGGCCAAAAAAAACCTCCCAAATATGTAGTGTTACCACATGGTGCCTTCCCAGCATTTGCGCTCCTAGCATCCATAACAAATCACCCAAACACGCACGTACGCACGTACATGTAGTGCGCAGACATAATTGGGACAATTAGTCTACGCTGAATGATTACTCACGCGCCTCAGGGCATCCTGGAGAAAATTGGCCATCCCTCAGTCACATCGGTCCGCTTGACCCAGGCAAGGACACTACATTTGTCACTGAGAGCTGGCCGCCAGAAAAATGATGGAGTGCGCAACTTAATGGAGCGCTTCTCTGACAGATGAACAACGTGGATCAACGGTAAATTACGTCATGGGATTCTTCGGGACATGGGAACTTTTCGGACATGACCACATGCTTGGGGATTACCTATTGTCCCTTGGGGATTTCAAAAAGCCTGCTCATGAACTTTTGGATCCATGTACTTCTTGTCGTCTAGCTGTTATTTTCGCTTCTATTAGCTCATTTTGTTTCTATGCTCGGGAAATTTCATAAAAAGATAATTGCCTGGATGGAGTGCTGTTTGAGCTTATAAAAATACGTCTGGGCATAACATATAGGATAACTGGTACATGACGGACAAGTGACACAATTCAGAAAGTGACTAGTAAAGGAAGGGAATTTTACAATCTCCTTATCTTTGAAGTAATAATTGTATATCCCTAAATACCAGATATATGTAAATTCATTCCACGTCATGTAAAGTAATAAAAAGTGTAAAAAAATGTAATTAAACCATTTCAGACACACTTGCCTATACAGCTGACAGGATAATTGAAAGGTTGTGGTGTACTCATTATGTAACATAGGTAGGTTGAAAGACTTTGTTGATTCTCATAACTATCGATTTTTTTGTGAAAATGTCTCTGCCCGCGTCGCGGCATAGGCCACCGATAATCGATAAGCATCAAAATCGATGGAGCCCGCGCGACGACTACGTATGACTGCCATGCTTTTCTTGAATACAGGCGCGGTGTTAGCAAAGTAATTGTAATTGTTCAGCGAGGAGAAGTCAACTGCTGTCAAACTAGTGCGCTGTCCCTGAATCTACACAATGGTGGTCGCATTAGCAAAAAATAAGGGTGAGAATATAGAATTTTTGTGGTACAAGAATATGTTAGCTTTTCGGTGTGGAGCACTGTGCCAAAGAAGTCTGCGCGACCACGTTTCGCCATTGGTCAACTCATCTGTATGACCAACTACAGAGGTCGACAGCGCCTCACACTGGGTTTTTTGGATCTTCGAGGTCTTGTTAAGATATTTTTATTTTAATTTTGGTCATATTTTTATTCACATCGTTTACTAAACAACTACGTGTTTAGAATATTTGTGATCAATGGGTGCGTTTTTATCCTCTATTAGCCGTGCCGAAAGGAATTAGGGTGCGACTACTATCAAATCCATAATTCTATGGTGCTCTACCCTCACTCAAGTGCCAGTTCTACATAGTTCAATGCTATCTGACCTTTTGTTTTCCTGATTGGTGTCTCTCACGTCATGAACAATCCTGTAAATGAACAAATAAACAAGTAAAACAAACAAATAAGTAATGTGACAGAAAAAAACAAAGATAATGTACAGTGTACGGTGATAGGAAGGTTTATCCCTCCAAACTTTTAAGATCATAGAACTCGGGAAGAATGAAAAATAAACAAATAAGTATAAACAAATTATGTGTTCTCCCTGTGGCCGACTTGATAGCGCTAGATGGATAGCAGGAAAATGGTTGCATATGTGGAAAGAGATCGAACCAGGGGGCCTACTTCCATTATTTGCGCCGAGTATCAGTGGAACAGACTATCAGAAAAAAAAAGAACAAAAAAGAAAGACATACATAGCCCACGAAACACCCCTTGTCGCGCCGTGCGCGACTCTGCCCTGTGGCGGGGTCCCGCCGCGCAGACCTGGCGCACGGTAGTTCCCACGCTGAGTCGCGTGCGCACGGCGCGGCGCGGCTGATTTTCGAAATCAGTCGCTGCTGTGCTGTCACGCCGGACGGTTGGGTTCTTCCGTGCTCTCGCGTCGTTGGTTCTATCTGTGTCGTTCGTGATAATACCATTTGGAGTAGCAGGTCCTCATCCGGCATACCATCGCCGTGTCCCGTGAGCAATACCATCCTACCATGTTCTGCTACTGAGCTGGCCCCAATACCATTTCGTTGAATATCATTATTGATTACCGTGTATTGATGTCGTGTATATTCGTTACCATAAACTATCATCTATATCGTGTTCTGTTGTGTAGTAATATGTTGCCGTTCATATCCTACTTGTTCAGTAACACCATTGTGGGCGGGGCTGGGGTTGGGGGCGCAGCGTAGGGACCTTGTGAGGGAGACGGGAAGTGGGAAGCGGGATCCTAGGTTTCCGGCCGGGTACGTCTGTGGGGATAGGCCGCCATTAGGTTAGTAGGAAGCGCACTCTCCACGGACGCGGCCAGTCGTGCTCGGGGTCTAACCTGAGCCACTGAACCGCCGACGGACCCCCGGGGCACGACAATGGTGCATCGGCCAGCTGGGTTCATCCTGGCACCAAGCCCGGCGTTGCGCTTCCAGGGTGGAGATTGCATCAGCCTTCCAAACACCATATGTAGGCCCTAGTACGCGCATCCGCTTAGGTTCTGGTTCGGGCACATTAGCGCTAGGACTTGGCTTGCGTGGGTAAGAGTTCATGTGCGAGGGTCACGACTGGGGCTATTGCATCTCCCATGTAGAGGAGCGAACCGGCGCTACCATTGGGACTGGTGGCAGCAGTTCTGGTGATACAATCTCCAAAGCGGAGTTGCACCGGCACTCCTGGGCCCACGCATTCGGGGATGTAGGCTCCTTAAGCGCCTTGCGATTGCTGCGGCTTGTGGATGGGGAGGCGGACGGTTGAGCTGCTGGGCAGTAGTGTGGTTTACTACTGCTGACGCAGCGTAGCTGGATTCAGGCACCTACAAACGTCAGGCCCATACAAACTGCACATTCGCACGCGCCCAGACTGTTGATCTACCTATGGCTCTTACACGCGCAACAACCTCGCTCTGGTTCTCTTGTGTTTGGCCTTAATCTCCGGGGGTGTTCGTATATCCTTGTGGTACTTACTCGGGTAGCGCTACGGTATTCCCTCTGGGTTCTCGCTCCCACCATTCTGTCTACCAAGCTGGCCACTACCATTCGCGGCAGCCCCTGCCCTCCCCATTACGTTGTTTATCGCTTGTAGGGCCATGTCGCGCATATGTTACTACCATTCACGTACGCGTAGGTACCGTGGCAGAGCATGTGGCCAGTGTTCTGCACGGTAGAATTACACGGCATCAATATATCTGGCTCAATCAATTTCTACAACGACGTCGGCTCCTAGCAGATAAGAAGAAGGTAAGTTTGCGGGCTAGCTACCATCTCTACGGCTACCATCAACCCGGAGGATACCATCTTCTTACCATCTGGACGCCAACTGCTGCCCTGAGGTTAACTCTCGGAATGATGCATCTGGAGACGCGATGAGGATACCACCTTCCACACCGAGGACAACCGGAATATGTCGGATTTACCATCCCTTCGGCATTTTCGGCAGGATTCCAACTCCATCGGACAGCGACGACTGTGGAAGCCCAGGTTAACATCAGGATTGCGTCCTTTGAAGGCCCCTTCCTGCGAAGGGAAGGGACTCCTGGACAGCATCCGCCTGGAGCAAGATCGTTCTTCCACGAAATACCATTCTATTACCACTACCAGTGTGATTCTCCGTGGATCATCGCGACCGTTGCTCTTCGGAGAATCACGACCCTCTACGGCCATCAACTGTGGACGTCATACCATCCCAGGACATCTACCATGCCATTACGGCTGTCGCAGGCATTTTACCATCGGCAGCTCACTCATCCTTCCTTGTTTAGAAGAGGGACGATTGCTCGCGTTGCCCGTTCTAGCCGTCGCCCTTGGGATGCCCTGTATGGTACACCGTTGCAATCTGCAGTTCGATGGTCTAAGGATGAGAAAACACCGCTATGGCTTGTAGGACTCATCCGCTTGGATCTGGAAGTTGAAAGGTTCAGGTAAGTTTTGGATAGTTGGAGTTCCTTGAAGGTCTTGATGAGTTTTCACAGTTTTGAGGTGTTTTTCGTATCCTTGTGGGTTTTTTCTTTGGTTCCGATTTCGTTTAGCCTAGTGCCGTTTGAGCCCCTTTAGCTGTTGTTTTCGTCCTACCATTGTAGTAGCTGGTGCCGAAGGGATCTTGTGGCAGGAGACTCCTTTGGGATCGTCTTGTGGCAGAAGACTTTCAGCTCACTCCTTTTGGTCGTGCGATTACGGCAGTTTACCATCTTCACGACGCTCACTCGGCAGTATACCATCGTCTACGACTTCGGAACTTCCTACCATTCAGTAGACACGGACTTCCTATGATTGGCTCCATCGTCCCGTCATCACTATTCCGCGCTACTGCTACCATTCTCCTTGAAATACCATCTCCGTCGACCGGCACCACTATCATCTTCATCTCCGAAGGCATTTCAGCTTGGAAACATCGCTGTGGATCTGTTCTTCCTTTATGACGCTGTGGGGAAAGCGGATTCACTCTGGAATACCTTCTATCCTCTACCATCTTTCAGACGGACTAATTCGCTGTACTGGTCCTTTAGATGATTCCCCAGGACATCGTTTCAGCCGTCTACACCATTCTCCTCGTGCCGGAGCGTTACCCCTACCATCCTCAATACCATTCTTCTGGAGGCACAGTACCATCCGTGCCCCGAAATACCATTTTTCTTTTCGTTGCAGGGCTTGAGCGACCTGGTGTATTCACAGGAGACTGTGGCCAGTGGAGATCAGTGGCAATGCGACGAGTCGACCCCAATTTCATTCCTATGGGCAGCCAGATGGGTATCATTTGCAATTTCTGCTGGATACAGGTGAGTTTCCTTAGTGTCTAATCCACAGAATATGTTTTTCCTAGCTTGTGCTACTCCATTTTACTTGGTTTACCTCGTTTCTTTCTTGTCCGTAGTACATGACTCCTAGCCCCTTGTGTAGTTGGTTCCCTCTTGTAGTTTCTATTGTTTCACTTTCCCCTCCTTCCCTATCGTAGTTAAGTCCTTGTAGCCTTTTCCTTTTAGTTTTGATCCTTTTCCTCTATTTTTCTTCCCATTTTCATAGCCTCTAGTTTTGGTTGGTGTAACTCTATCTACTGTAGCCTCTCTTTCCATCTCCTTTCCTACCCCCCTTTTTTTCATCCTTTTTTCTTCTATTTCCTTGTTTTTTTTCAGATCCTTTCTCTCCTCTTGGTTTTCCCTCTTTTCTTACCTCCTTTTTCCTTCCTTTATCTTCTCTCCTTGTAGTCGCCCCTTGTCGCCTCTATGTCGCTCGCGCCCGCATACCATTAGTACCATTTATTCACCCTTGTAGGCTCATTACCATCTTATTTGCATCTGCCACCGCGTGTTGAGGTTAGTTATCATACCCTAACTCTGGTCCTACCTTCTTCCTTTCACCATGAACCTTAATGCATTAGCTGTGTTGTTCAACTACCATTCTTAGCACCTTTCTAATGTTGAACTTCAGTATGCCTTGAATTGAAACTTTTCATTCAGGTAAGCCTCTCAGCTACATCCATTATGGTTTCACGTGAAACATCCTTCCATCCGGTATGCGCCAGTGGGTAATGATACCATTATGCCTTACCACGTCTATTTATGCAGGTAAGTTTCGATGAGCCTTCCTTTTGCCATAGTTGCAGCTGTCTTACCTATTGATGAAGTGCTATTTAGTTAGAATTAGTTTAGGTTTATTCAGTCTTAGGTTACAGTTTATTCCTTTTTCATTTTCAACCTTTTTCCGTTTGTTCACCCCCTTTTTTTTCTTGTCGAGGAGAATTCTACAGTTGCAGCTATACCATTTACCCTAAAATACCATACCACGACGACGTGTACGGCAGATCGACATCTGGAGTTCACCACCATTACAACTTTCAGATTTAGATCCAGATGCCCTTTGTCGCGGTCGTCGTTAGCAGCGAATCACACGACGTCAACTACCATCAACTACCATCTTGGTATGACCCTCTCACGTGGGGATGGGACGAAAACATCATACCCCCCTCGTTTGGTTGTTGTACCCATACCATTTTTGGCTCGGGACCCTACCACCCCTCATGAACGCTCACCGAGGATCCAAGAACATCAGATCCTCACACTCACTCTGACCCGTCCTAGGTAAATTTTTCCATCTTATCGTGCCTAGACACATGTCAGGTCGTTCACAGTGTTCCAGCCAATCCACCATAGGTGGAAGTGATGTTGTTGTACGACCCTTTTCTTGTGGGTTTGGGACGAAAACACCATAACCCCCCACTTTTGCTTGACTAACATCTTTTGGTTCGGGACTTGCCCACCCTTGAAAATCAGTAGAGGACCAAGAAACACCGGTACCTCAACCCCGCCGCGGCCCACACTAGGTAAATTCCATCAACCATGTGTTCAGGTCGTGTCGAGCCGCTGCCAGCCACTTCTGACTCATTCCACCAGTCTGTAATGTCGAGCCGCTGAACTCCGTCCATCCTCGAGCCGCTGCACTGCCACGTCATCGTTCTAACACCTTGCCGTCGACAGTCAACGCCTTCGATCATGCCACGTCGTTCACCGTCACTCGACCACTCACACGCCACCAGTCAAGCAAGTCGTACGATCTCATCCACTTCCACTGTTCAACGTCCGTCGCCAGCTTCCACCATTTGTGATACCTACGATCAGGAGACCCTTGCCTCCGGGCAACCCTTACGTCGCACTGTAGGTTACCCAGTAGGTAAGCATGTGCGACGTCTAGTTAACCCGTAGGCATTGTGTTCGCTCCTGTATATACCATCTAACTCGTAGGTTAACTTCCATTCTGCGAGCGGGTGACCTGCAAGTAGCTCAGCTACATACCATTGACACTACCATTTATACTCTCGGCGACATTTTGCGGCGCCCCCCAGTGTCGCGCCGTGCGCGACTCTGCCCTGTGGCGGGGTCCCGCCGCGCAGACCTGGCGCACGGTAGTTCCCACGCTGAGTCGCGTGCGGACGGCGCGGCGCGGCTGATTTTCGAAATCAGTCGCTGCTGTGCTGTCGCGCCGGACGGTTGGGTTCTCCGGTGCTCTCGCGTCGTTCGTTCTATCTGTGTCGTTCGTGATGATACCATTTGGAGTAGCAGGTCCTCCTCCGGCATACCATCGCCGTGTCCCGTGAGCAATACCATTCCACCATGTTCTGCTACTGAGCTGGCCCCGATACCATTTCGTTGTATATCATTATTGATTCCGTGTATTGATGTCGTGTATATTCGTTACCATAAACTATCATCTATATCGTGTTCTGTTGTGTAGTAATATGTTGCCGTTCATATCCTACTTGTTCAGTAACACCATTGTGGGCGGGGCTGGGGTTGGGGGCGCAGCGTAGGGACCTTGTGAGGGAGACGGGAAGTGGGAAGCGGGATCCTAGGTTATCGGCCGGGTACGTCTGTGGGGATAGGCCGCCATTAGGTTAGTAGGAAGCGCACTCTCCACGGACGCGGCCAGTCGTGCTCGGGGTCTAACCTGAGCCACTGAACCGCCGACGGACCCCGGGGCACGACACCCCTCTTCCTTAGGAAGAAGCATGAATAGTAAATAGAAGGATGAGTAGCGTTAATGTGACGCCATAAGAGATCCTCGAGAACAATGACTGGTGCTACTCGGAACCCTAAAAACAACTTGTCGATAAGCATTTGGCGAGCAAGTATCCGATCGCATCTGAAACTTGCTTCTCCAAAAGCTTTCGATAAATTGGTTTTGCACTTCCTTGTCGACAACTTGTCCGCCCAAAATCTTGTCAACAACTTGTTTTTTCTGTCTCTTGTCGACAATTTGTTGAGAAAAATGCTTGCCGACAACTTGGTTTTGGGTGGCATGATGACAGCAAACTTATCGACAACGATTTGCTAGTTAAAACTTGTTTACAACTTGCTTTTGTGCAAAGCTGGGCCGACAATTTGTTTTTGGGGTTCTGAGTAGGGTGCGATACGGTGCTTCAGTTGAATTCTCCACATTTCAGGAAAAATCTCAGCGATCACAGTAGAATGATGTGCTGTGATTGTAGGAGAACAAGACAGTCGTGGAGGTTGTATTGAAAGACTCCATTGTAATCACAACGACAATTTCAGTATGGTTTGCAGAATCCAAATTATCATGACCTCAATTAAGAGATAAATAGTGGAATATTCGAATTAGTGCATGAATATTTTAATTTTCGGAACGAAGAGTTGCTTCGTATTTCAGACGAAAAATGTTCTTTGGTGAAGTAGAGCTCATGCAGTACGACCGAAGCAGAGATCACTAAAGCTCTCCGTAAAGGCAGAATCAGTTGAAGGAACGCGCTCCAGTGCACACATTTGACCTAGTGCAAACTAGAGTCGTTGGATTAACTGCGAACATATCGTCTTGTTTCTCCTATATTATATTGGAGCGTTTCTCCTATATATTATATTGGGTTGGTGAAAAAAAGTTCTGCAACACTCACAACGAATTTTTTGGTAATGGATTTCTTGATTGAAACAGAATCTCAATTAATGATATACCCAGTTACCACTATTGTGTACTACCTCCGCCAGCTCTTCCCCTTTCTTTTAGAGCTGCAGATCGAAGAACACTTCACTTTCAAGTTCGTTTTGATTGTCAAGCTTCATTTCCCGTAGACAGCTGTTCTTAGCCAGGAAAAGATAACATTCATCTGCCAAGTATAACATTTTCCCCTAAAAAAGTTCTTTTTTCTATGGAAGCATTTTTTTGTCAGCGAGCCCTTTATGAGCACTGTGGATGTTTATTCTTTGCGTAAAATGACCAACGTAACGAATCGCAGCGATCATATTGTTTATTCGCCGAGCGAATCGCAGTGCCATAATCCCCACGGTGTTGCTAGTTTCGTCGCACTTTCAGAACGACTACTCACGCGCGTGCGTTTAGCGACGCTTCATTGCTCCGTCTAAGGTCGCCGTGGACACATTCGGGGTTCTAAAAGACCTGTGGACAAAGTATCTGGAAGAAATATGAAGAGCTCAATAGATTTCTCGAAACTTCGGGATGCATTTTAGCTCATAAGCCCTAAGGAGAGGTAAACCTCTGAAAGTTTGGGGTCAATATGTTTTTGCCGCTTGTTCTCGTTTTCTAGAAGGTTCCGAACTCATCCGCTGGCCGAGAGCGGACGAGTTACCCGGGAAAAGTTCTTACGTTCCACACTGACAACGGTTGCTTGTTAATGTCACCGCCTAAGTAATCTTATTTAGACTATATCAGAAGTTTACTAGTGCGTTTAGAACTAATTCACTTTGTCTAACCAGGATACCTACGGCCTTTCCAGATTTTTCCATGAATTTAGTCAGTAGAGATTATCCTCGCCATAGGATGAAGGCCAAAAATATCCAGATCCCCAATAATTTCCGCCTGGTTGCCGAACTGAATGAGCTATCTAGAAGCTTTTTCTGTTGAAAACACTTGATGGCTCTAGATATTTGCTGATAATGACGCTATTCTCGAGCGTCTCAAGAGTTATGGCCGATTCCGTCCGCCACTAGTCGCATCGATCCCAGCACATGCTGACAAGTGCTTTTTTGAGGGTTCGTCATTGCTTTTTTTCTTGGGGGTTCATCGTTGCTTGTCCATATAATTGACGTATGTATATATGGGGGCATATGGAAAATTGGATGTTCTTATGGGTTCTATTTGGATCAGAATCTCTGAGCAGTTCCGTGCCCATCAACTTGTATAGGAACGTTGTTTGAATGATAATTAAAAGATGAAATTCCCAATTTGAACATGACTAGGCGAATGTATTGCGTCTGAAATGAGTGCCTCATATGTGGAGTTACGTTACCTCTCAGTGGAAGGCTTACCCTCACCGATTGTACATGCACCTCCCAGTGGAATAATTCCCTTCGGTCCTTGTTTCTGAGCCCTAGTTTCTTCGATTTGTGTATGCCAGGGTGAACGAGTAAAAAATATAACAAAAAAAAACGAATGCAAATATTATATACATATTATAAGTTACTAATATAGTGGACAATAGTTTTGTTTATGTGTCTTATACCTATTTGATCACTCAAAAATCTATATTTCCAGGATAATCAGCTATAGAGAGATTGTTCTGCTCCAACTAGCGGATTACTTACCCGACCCCCCTCCCCCTTCCAAAAAATACAATAGTATTTTGCCTATGATAAGTTAATGTTATATAGTGATTTAGCATAGAATATATAATAGCAGGCTGAACCGAGGTCTAAGAAATATAAATTCCGTCTTTGAGCGATAATTGTTCGCTCTGCACTCTGGGCTGAACTATGTATATTCCAGTCCAGAGAGCAAAGACGATGATTATGCATTGCATGCCGGTATGCACACTGTTGAAAGTGCATTGTCGAGAAATCGAAGGTACACCCTCCCCAGCATTCAGGAATAGGGCCAATATATGTACTTCTTGAATGGTGCTTTACCCTGGTCCAGGAGATGATCCATAAGAACCAGGAGAAGTGACACCTCGAAAAGTTCCCCTACTTCGAAGCAAGTAAACAGTTAGTGTAGCCTCGAGTGGGTTTTTAAAGCTGGAACTTGGTAACCAGGTTACGATGTACCCTGGGGTAATATATCTGCCAGCATGTGAGTTAGCCGTCTTATGCGAGACCCAAATGAAACCTTCCATGGGAAACTTTCCAGAGCTTGGAGCACTTTTTTGCCATATCTTCAACGAAAGCTATGCAAAGTTGATGAAGCCAATCACACTGGCGGAGGTTTGCAAGAGCACAAAGTGCAGAAATTCTTTTGATTCTCATCATAACTGAGTATGTAAGAAGTATTCTCCCTTCATAAATCCTTTTTAGCTAGTGTGGCTGCAGCTGCCTCCTGGATGATGCTGACTCTTCGAAACTTTATGCTTGATAGAGAATTCAATAGGAATTCATAACAATAATTCTTTTCTCCATGATTCTCCCATGCGAAAAAAAACAGCATCAACCCGGAGTAGGGGATTCCTATGTTAGCATCTTTAAGCTTCTGCAATGGTCAATGTCAGTCTTGTTTTTGGTGATGACTTCATGGTAATCCTATGGAATGGCTTCAATTCGCGAGTATAGACTGAAACGCTATTAATAACAGGCTTGATTTTCGGCACATACCATACCTATCATAGATACCCATTTGCAGATTAAGCCTAGCTTTACCGGAAAACAACCGTTAATCGCCAGCTAACGTCCACTTGTATGGGGTCGCATAAACCATTGAAGTTACCCAAGGTGCACGTATTAAATTCACCCGCCGTTAACACGGGCGCCAAAGCGTTTGCCGGGGTAATCTCAGTGGTGCACCCAGGGTTAGGATTCAGGAATTACATATCTTGTTGAATATTATCCAAAAACGAAATAGTAAACTAGTATACTAAGATTTTCTGCAAAAGTTCATGAGATCGTATGCGATACAAAGCCATAACAATTATGTTTCGCAACAAAGAATTAGAAATAAACAAGTATAGCACAGAAAAACCTACTCTGTTTATGTTGCGAGCTTTTCAGCGCGTAAATTCTATAATCATGTGGAAACCAAAGAAAAATCGGAAAAAAATTTTAGTGGTCATCGTAGTTTCTCCCGTAATAGAAGGCAAAAGTAAAGAATTATAAAAGTTATGTTCTCTCGTATCAGAATTTCTGAAGTACTGAATGCGAAAATAAGTTTCTATGCCAAAAAACTTGCCGTTAAATAAATTTTGTAGGAAGGCATGTGTATTTATAGAAAAATACAAAGTGGTAATGTTACAATTTTTGTTGGCGAGTTGGAAATTTCTCAAGCTCTGCCGAAAAAATCCCTGTTCATACATCATACTCTTCCGATCCGCCGCAAAAACAACTATGTTTACATGTCTAACAAGTTAACTGGCACTAGCAGTGAGATTTGTTAATGGCGTTCTGCTTCGTCGTCTCATCTTTCATCAGTCACTAGCGGTAAACAAAACGGTAACTCTACACCTAACACGTTGAACTTGTTAAACCTTTCACCACGTTATTCCTATTACTAAATAGTGCATCAGAACTGGAACTAACGCTTTTTTACCGCTACTGAGAATAACAGGATACTCAGGTGAAGTAGTCAGTGAGTATGGAGAAAAGTTTCCGGAAATTTCTCTTTTTCAATTTCGAATAGTCAAAACTCAACAGTTAAACGGAACTGCTCAACAGCTCATAGGGCGATTAATGATTTGACAGGAAATACTCATTTCTTCACTTGTTTTCCCCTTCAGGAAGATTTTCCGAAAGAGGACAAAAGCTCCCACAGAACCGAGGTAAGTTAAAGAAATTCTGGACCACCTGAGAGAAATTCCATACTTGTGGAAAATCCTGACGTCGATACCGCAAGGCTATGTACATATGTATGTACTTGCAGGCCTGCTTCATGTTTTTTTATTAGGACCGAGGCTGTCGCGCTCTAATGCAATCTAATCTACTAGTACAACCTACAAACACGACAATAGCTAACCTTTCAAGCCATAATGAAATAATAATAGTTAGTAGGTTAGCTAATTGCTAAATTTTATTTGTATTTCCACGGAAGTTCCCACAACACAACGCCCTATCTATATAGATCTATGGGATTCACAATGGCTGCTGCAGCTAATCACGGCCTGGGTTGAGATTCATGAAACGTTAATCACGCAAACCAACACTGGTTAGCGTTACCGGTTATTCTGTACACCATATAATGTTGAGAGACGGCGGATGCAAAAGTTGATTCGCTAACTTGTGGTTTCGCTGGGGTATGCGTTGCTGAATTCTAACCCTGGATACATAATTGAAATTACCCGGGTAAACGTGTTGACGCCCATGTTAGCGATGGGTGGATCTATGTGGAGTTAGTAAGTTTGACTTGGGTAAGTAACGCCCCTCAATTCGTGACACTCCAGACTAGCTGTGCCTGGCTTTTGATTAACGGGCAGTTTTCCGAAAACTTTCGTTGGACTAGGTCTAATCCCGTAGAAAAAGCAGGTAGGTATGTGCGCCGAAAATAAAGCCTGTTATTAACATGGCAAGAGCTTTCTAAAGGGCTATCCTCTACTCTGGTAACTTACTATTTCTCCTCTCCTGCCTTGTTACTCTCCAATCACTATCTTGTCCCATCCCTTTTTCTTCTTGGGCGAAAAAGAGCCCGTCGATTTTGAGTATTTTTAGGCAGGAGTCCCTTTGTATGACCAGCTGCAGCCTGGGCATGTGGTTAGTAAGTTTCACTTGGGTAACTCCGTGGCACTCCAGACTAGCTGTGCCTGGCTGTTGATTAACAGGCAGTTTTCCGAAAACGTTCGTTGAGCTAGGCCTAATCCCGTAAAAAAAGCAGGTAGGTATGTGCGCCGAAAATAAAGCCTATTATTAAAATAGCAAGAGCCTTCCGTAAAAAAGGTTCCGGCCCTTTTCTTACCGTAATCTAATATATCGTGAATGCCATACACTTCGGTATCAGAGCGTGATACCACAGGATTCAACAAAAGGAGAGAAAAAGAGTGAAAAATTGGTAATAACTCAAAGGGTGTTCTCGTGTTCCACCATATTTTCACTTTTTCCCTTACATGGTCTTCCATTAATTTAGAAAAACCTTAAATGGATGACATTAATATTCTAGTAGCACCCTATTAAATGACCCATGAAACGTCCATAGTTCGCTGCTCTATCCCAGATCCATAACTCACAGAACACATGTGGGTATCACTGGAGGCCCACGAAATATGTGCAGCGCAAAGTGTACAAACACTATGGATCCCAAAATTGGCCTAAATGGATTGCGCTGGATGGAGCCGAGAAAAAAAACGCCTTAAAGCTCTTCATCGCTCCAGGGTGGACAGCCAACCAAGTTAATCCCCACCAAAAACACCACAGACAGTGCAGCGTTCCGTCGATTCTCAAGTGTTTTCAGCCGTAGACTCGAGGATCCCCGTCATTACCAGCAGAAGCACGCTCAGCCTGCCCTAGGGCGGAAATTCGCCACATGGTAGACGTTATTTTTGCTAGTCTCAGTTGAAATCCACGTCTATCAGATGAACCCAGCGCCAAATCCGTGGCGATTTGATCGGAATCCGGGATCATCGCATTTTTGCCGCGATGTTTTCGGAGCCAGGGACTGGCGCTCATCTCGTTTCTTTCGCGAAACCACGGGACTACTCGACGCTTCTATCAAATTAGGGGCCGCGGGCTCCTTTTCTGAAGCACTTCCGATGGCTAAAAACAAACAATCCGAGGGCCGATTCGGATTAGCCGCCGCTACATGTCCACCCAGTGTTTAGAGCACTAGCAGCACATGACTGCAGAATCACTTGAGGTGCATTGGATTAGGGCGCAGGGTTCATCCTCAAACGTTGGTGGAAAAGATGGACTTCCTAAGGATTTGTGAGCTTACGTGGAAAATAAGGTAAAACAGAGAAACAAAAAAGCATGTGCTTCATACAAAGTTGTGCGATTTTTTTTTCGAGAAATTTGATAATTGAACTCTTGGTATTCTCCGAATAACGTGAACATTTGAATATCCACACTACCCGAATGTCTCGAATATTCATTCAAACCAAAATTACCTTGAATTGTTCGAATTTTCGTTCAAGTACCACTGTATGTTTAATAGAGGTTAGAGGAAGCAATAGAGATGAAAGCAACTTCCGAAAACTAAAGGAAAATCCAGGATTCTCGGAAATTTTAAAGTTTTCTTTCCGTTAATCGTACTGCAAAGTGAGTGTGCCTTACGAGCAAATCCACGAAAACGTTTAAAAAAACTTCGTCTGACAACAGGTGTGCCAAAACAATAAAGTTTTGAATATTTGAATTTTCGAATGATTTATTCGAGTGACCGAATAATTATCCAATTCGATGGTAAGTATAGTAAGCAGACGAATTTGGGTACATTTAAATAGGCGAGTTTGAGATGTAACGGTGAATACAATAATTATTGTGTTTTAAAAAAGGGCTGGATGTAAAAAAAAACAAAGTAATGATCATGTATGCATATATACAGTGCCACTCTATCCTTTTTGCATCACAGAATGCCACCCATCTGGTCTGCCGCGCCGCACCACTTACGCGGCGCGGCAGGCCAACTGCGCTCTGTCGTTGTTGACGTTGCCGGTATTTATGTTTCGCCTACATATGTATGTCTGGTGCCACGCTGGTCCAATTCCGGGATGAAAACAAAGACACAAAGAAAAACGAAAAGACATAGGCAAAACGCACAACCACAGCGCTCATCTGGTCTGCCGCGTCGCGTAGATGGTGCGGCACGGACGAGAAGGCGGTTGGTATTCTGCGATTTAAAAGCAATTGCCCGACATTGTGTAGTAATACGGAAGTAACGTGCATTCAATAATATAAATTAATAATTAGTTGGTAGTATCATTGCAGGAAATGAATAAAATGAGAGGAAGAGTGAAAAAGTGAACAGAAAACGATAAAATCTCCAGCAAACCCCTCTACCCCCCCCCCCGCCGAAGCCTTTTTCTGGGCTTTGATGCTTTCAAAAGCGTCAGCGTTCCAGAAAACCGGAGATGAATGCAAAATCCGCGACCAAGTGACTGACCTGTTCCCTGCGAAAGATCGTTTGAAAATTGCCGCAAAAACTCAATAGTAAACTCGAAAGGAAGTTCGTGCATGTGAAATGAGCGATTTTGGGGTCGCAAACGAAACATTTTGATTCACCAGAAGTCTAACGGAGGAAAAAGCGGACTGAGAGCACAAAAACACTTCATTGCTTGTATTTAAGTTTTTCCCTTCCTTGTGCACGGAATTCTTTTCATCGCATCCTGCAAGGCATTGTTTTCGAATCCCGTGCTCGTCCCATAAATCCATCACACGCACCATTATTTGCTAACAGACGAAAAGGCCGAGAAATACAGCACATGGAAACGAAACGAACGACTATTTCACGGGGAAAAATGGGAATACGCTCATATAGGCGCGTTCCAGTTCTTCAAGATGATATCCTTCCGATTCTATGGGTATCCACGTTTTCTGGAAGTCACAGTAACCTCGATGTAATTAGGATTTCCAACGGAAATACAATTAGGTTTGCAAAGGGCGATCTTCTTCTCTAAAAGAGACCTGCGTAAAAAGCTATGATGAATAGAGCAGCAATAATTTCCAGAAGAAACCAGCTGAATGCAAAATGTAGTCTGCTTGCTTCATAGTCAATGTTGGCTTTGCTGACGAGATAGGACATATATTCATGGATGCCTACAGCCCGGGAAGGGAACAAGGAAAAAGTAGGCAAGCGGATGAAAAATGAAAAAGAAACAATCGATCACAATACCAGTTGTGAACATCTGCTCCTTCAGTTCTCTGAGGGAGTATCCAAAGAAATATACGACGTAAGAGCTCAGGAAACAACAACGTTTAACACGTCAGCCAAAAACAATAAAGTAAAGTAAACACACTAAACTGCTTATAAACTTTGCCGTGAAGGTTCTTGATTATTGAGATACTAGTTTCAGTGAGGCTCTTGAATCTTTCGATGAATAGGTCTTCTTATTCATTTTATTATATTCGCACAAAAAAAAAGAAAGAAAAACATCTTCCACGATCAGTGACAAAGACAATGACAAATGTTAAGAGTCACAAGTTCACTCAACTATTTTTAAAAAGTACTGGAGGCAGTGTACAGTCTGATAGCGCAGAGGTGGCACCTGGGTCGACATTGTCCGCAACTACGACCTCGTCCCAAAGTCGGCCAAAAAATCAAAATTTCACATTTTTTGATATGTATATGGTGTGCTTCCTTCCATTTCCTTCCATTCAGATGTTTCCCTACTGCAATTTAGTAAAATCTCCTCCAAGACGCATTCTCCACACAAAGTCATCTCAGGTGCCATCTTTGGGCTAACAGACCATATGTACATATATGTAGCAGCACTAAAACTACGAATAGGAGTCAAATAGCTGGAAACTACCTGTGAGAAATTGAAAATTTATTTATCTATTTACTTATTCACTTCTAAATCAAAGCTCGATTGGAACAGCACCATAAAAAGAGGTTTATGCTCATACGGGCACAAGAAGGTATAAAGGCCAAAATAAAAGGTAGTATAGCAACCATTAGTGGGAGCATCTGACAAAAAGACATGAGAAAAAGGCGGTGGCACTACCTTTATCTTTTAATTATTCATATCAAACCCTCCCTCGAATCCTTGAAACCCCTTCGCACCTCTGCACGCAAATTTCATTGCTTCACGGATATCGTGCTCATATATGTGTAAAATTCAGTGCTCACATTGAAACTAGCACGTCATACACCAACAAATCACGCAAATTTTCGTGCACACTACTAGTGGCAGGAAGTAAAAATGAATTCGAGAGAAAAGGCGGGCCGATTCCGTCCAGAATGCATGCGAAATGCGTCAATCTTTGATGTAATGCGTGTGGTACAGATGACATAAATTGATTGCTGGCCAGTACTGGTTGAAAATTACATACCTGTAGCACTGAATGATTCAGGAGGAAATTAATTTAGCTCTCCAGGCTTGGAGGACTGGAAAGAGATATAAGAAGAGGAGTAGGAGCATGACTTAAAGCACAAAAATTATTGTGAACGATGTCGAGGAAAAGCGTAAAACGGCAATGCAGCAAGGGTAACAAGGGCATGGTTTCGAATCCAGAAAAAAATTTCCAAATTAAAAAAGGAAAAAAAAGACTACGGAGTAATGATCGAGGTGCCGCAATAAATCATACACTGTACTGGACCTACTATGTATAATGCAGTACTTACAAATAATTTCTTCCTTTCTCACCTCCCTCTCTGAACAACACATTATTTCTCGCCTCCCTCCTACTGCAACTTCTCTCCGGCGCGAAACTTGAGTGAAATGGACCATAACGGTTGGTTGCGCGATTTTTCGCGCAACTTTTTATTTATTTTTGAAGGGAAATCTCGAAGAATTCCAAGAACCTCTAGGGGACTCGACCATACATAATTGATGTGTTCTTCTGCTAGTTTACTATGTTGGGAGAAATCCAGAATTGGGCAGGAAGGATTGCTAGGAATCAGCTTTGCTTCTATCCTATGGACGCTACCGTTAATCCAGGCAACCAGTCGTTGAACGTTAAATGGGAGGGGGTGGGGTGGAGCATGTGATCTTTCTACATTTCCATTCTAGGTTTATCGATCAAAATCGAAAAATGGTGATTCGGTGCTACCCCAGAACAATCGAAATATCCCTGTGCGCCTCAGTACCCTCTTCCGCCAGCCCTCCACCGGATTCAGCTCACATTTCAGCTGTCAACCCGTTGAGCTATAGCGCTAGAGCGAATTATTGCGGTCGGCAATGACGAACGACAAGTTGAGGGGGAAGCCGGCGTTGATGGCCGGCCCCGTTGGCCGCGCGCGCGCGCGTCTGGCAGCCCAGTGGGCCGCATCGTGAAAGGGTGATTCATCATCAGAAGAGAAGAGATGGATCCACTTCGTCGATGATGTTTTTGACAAGGAGGACATGGGCGTCGAGGGCCCGCAAGCGCGGTGGGGTGAAAACACGCACACGCATGGACGAGTTTGCTTACCTGTCTTGTTCCGCGTAGTTGTACTCGATTTCCTTGTCGGATTTCATCACCTGGAAGGAAAATAATGAGTTTGGAAGAAAATAAGAAGAATTGTTCGAATAGTAAGACTCTCCTCTTCTTATTTACTTTTGATGTTATTTGGGTAAATAAATCAGTGAATACACGAAGGAAATATTGAGTATAAACAAATAAATGAAGATGTAAACAAACCTAAAACAGTAAGGAAAGTGAGAAAGAATGTATCACAAAATATCGGTAGCTCAAGACTACATTGCTACAATACTGCTCACTAATTTGCCAAGATCAGCTCTCATATGCTTGATTTTGGGGGTTTCTGCTTCAATTCACAAAATATAATCGAATCTAAGCTTGAAATCCAGTTCATTGAACGTGTTTAAGCTACTACTAACCCTATCCATTACAAGACATCAATCGATATATCGATTACTTGGACAAAACCAGCAAACCTAAAGTTTTCCTCGACAGTAAGTATGTCATTTGAAAGGTCTCCTTGAAATGAATAGAATGGTGACCAAATCGTTTGGATTGGTGCAGTTCTACGAAAGTTATGGCAAAACGAAGGTGAGCGACGGTGACTCTGCGAAGCCGTCGGTTTCCACGATTTCGTGAGCAGTATTGTAGGTATAAAATTACTTAAAATTAGCATTATACATTGTATAACATATGTAAAATAAGTAACCTAATATGATTCTTTTCAAAAGCGAAGACATTAAAGCACGTGCTCTCACTGTTCTGTCCTTCCCTTCTGTTTCTCCCAATACCGCACACTTTCCCCCATTCTCTTGTTCTCTGACGTCTCTGCGACTGTCATTTTTGATGAAACTGACAATAGCACCAAAATTTGTTCCAGTTAGCACTGCGAATGCTGTGTACATGTAAGTGAAGGAAGAAAAGCAGAAGGGAAAAAAACAAATAAGAAAAAATGAAAACAAGATTGTTGTTTCGAAACATCTAAACCCATTCTACATTATTTAGCTGCGGGAGTACCGCCGTCCCATCTTTCAAGCCTTCTAGGTTACCTTGGGTTATCTTTACGTCCGCTTTTTTCTTTTCCAGAATATTTTCTTCCTTCGATACTTCAAAGTCAATGACTCCTTTGAGTAGGTTAGAGTGCTTATTTTTCCGTTTTCAAAACAGGAAAATTGAATTTGTCGCAAGTTTCGAAACTTTCTAAGAAATGTTCCTGTTGTTTAGTGCATTTAATGGGCTTTCAGTTCAAAATAAGCGCAGTTGTACAAAAAATCCGAAACCGCTTGTTTTTTTCCTTCTAAATTACATTCTCTGATCTACTCTTTTCTTTGAAATCACGGGAATACGGACTTTTCCAGTACTAAGACCTACTCTTATTCAGAGCATACGTATGTAGTTATACAAAATATCAAGTGATCTATGCGTATGTGGAATTTGGGTAATCGCCAGTGTTTTGACTTAAATGCTCAGGAATTTCTCAAAAAAGGGCGCGGCTAGACGACTCTGCAAACCAGCGTAATTGCCCGAAATTGCCAGGAACGAGCAGAATTTGGCAGAAACTCTGCCATACGGAAGTCGTCAAGGACTTAATGAGCTGAACCTCAGCATAATTAAACCTCGGCATAATTAGAAACCCTTGCATGGAGAAAAACCAAAATCAGAAGCTTCCCTGAAAATCAGCGTATTGATTTTTCCAAGATCACTGATGTTTTTGTGAAGTTAGAACAGCAGAAGAGCATGTAGTCAATTAAATTAGCAGCAAAACAACAGCTTCGAGATGAAATATGAAGCGACATTGGACGGTGACTGCTCGCTGCGACGAATAGTTTTCATTAAGTTTTTTGTAGGGCAACGGGATGCTTCCTGCTTACAAATAAAAACCGCCAGAAACTTGAAAAAATCAAGGAAATTATGCAATTGCAGACATCGTGGAGAGAACTGCATACTTCTCCATCAGTTCTACTCCTTTTCGAGTTGGTTCAGAACAGGCATATTCGCCTATCTTTTACTATACATAGTAGAATTTTCCTTCTGTGCCCCAGAACTCAGAAGGAATACCAGTGAATAATTAATTACGTATCTTCCAAATTCGACTGGTGGTTCGAATGTTCAAATAAAAGAGGATAATGCAGTCGTGCAGGAAAGACAGGAAAAGCTGTAAGATTTTCTCCTGTTTGAGTATTTAAATACTCGATTCGGTCTCTGAATTATTAATCGAATTGAGGTCAGAAGTATAGGACTGGTGTCTGTTGACGGAATTTTAGACGTTCTTCTAAGGAACAGATCAATAAATAAAAATAGATAGCAGGCAATAAGAAGTGAGAACACTCAAATTTCCTTTTTTGTGGATTCGCCTACATGGGAGATGGAGCTTAAGTTTTTGGGAACGCTGTAACAATTTGCAATTTTTCAGATTTCCATAGAGATTCTACGTTCATCATATAAATTTTTTCACTTTCTTCTCCAAATTTTTTTTCGTGGTAGTTTTTTTCTTTCTTCAATAATTCTTTCGGAATAATTCAAGCAGTTGTCCAAGGTTCTGTGTTTATCTGCGAAAATTAGAGAAATGTGAGACAGTGGTACTGATTCTCTTCATCATATTCGGTACTTCCACAGTATAACTTGGAAAAAGCATATAGAAGTGAACCGGTCTAGCCTGGTGCACGTGTAATTTACTACCTTTTCAGGTAGGTAGGTAAAACAAGAAGCAAGGAGATCGGATGAGAACGAGAAATGGTTTTATCAATGAAATGTGAATGCTCAGACAATCAGAGTGATACATGGTAATTTAAGTAGCACGTGTTCATAGCTCTGATCAGTGAAGTTCCTTGTAGGTGCTGCCATTCTGAGTGCTCTTTCATAGAGGAAATGTTTGGGAATATCGAAGAAAATAGTTTCCTACTGAGGGGCAGAACGTTGTTTTCACAAAAACCGTCTAAAAAAACTTTGCCTTTTCAGTTCAAGAAAACCAAATGTTCCCCTAAAATTATCGTCAACCAACATCTCTTAATTCACTGTCCCTTGCGAAAATAATTTAATTCTTCTCTTCAAGGAACACTAGAACATCCATAGGCCCAAACATAGAGCTGGCCTCCAATTTCATTACAGACCTTTTGCTTTGCCATTTCATTTCCTAGGGAGAGACAGAGTTAATTTGGAAGGAAAACGTTTCTAGCGGACAAGGGAAATTGAGGAAAAGTGCTGGAGAATTCTTGGAATATCGTGAGTCAAGGAGTTTAGTACGCAAAGGGGTTGAGGTCGAGTACAAATGTAATTGTAGCTTTCAAAACGTGGAGTTGTAGCGGAGGAAAGGGCAATTATTGCGGGGAAGACCAATTGAACAGGGAGATTCGGAAAAACGGTGAGTAAAATTTTGAAAAAATGGAGCATTTATATAAACAGCTGAGAACATTTTAAGTAAAGGTACGCAAAATTACGTCCCGAATCACATAAGTACAAGAAATCAATCCCTCTAGAGACTTTAGTGGCCATAATGGAATCTTGAGTACCACTCTGAGTGGAACACCTCCTTTGATGGCTAAAAGTTCCTCAACTGCCTGCTTTTCCATCATTAACAAGTCTGCGATTGCAGAATTTCAATTATTGATCGGACTGTAGCAATCCATATACGGTAGAAAAACAACTCACAGGTGGATGTTCAGCACTGACGGGTCCTACGAGCAAAGCAGTAGAAATAACCATAATCTTAATAACGTTAGGCAGCATAACACGTATGTAGAGTGACGACGGCGGTTGAGCTCCTTTCGCGTGGAGTTCTGAAATGTGGGCGGAGCTGGCGAGTAAGGGGGCGTGGCTGAATAGACTGAAGCGAGGGCGATGTCAGTCAGCAGTGGCTGGAGGGGGTGTACGACCCTCTAGGGGTGGTTCAGCTAGCAGCTCGAGCTGCTGCTACTCCAGCTGCTGCTGACAGTGTGAATGAGCACCCATAAGACACGGATTGAGATGTTCAGAAGTGAAGAGCCGGGAAAAAAACGGCGCCGGCAGCGATGAAGTGGACCATTGCCATGAATGGCCTGGGTAATGAGCTCTTGCCCCTGGGGGAAGAAGTCAGACGCTGAGTGCACTATCCGTGAAATGGATGGCGTTCCGTCTGGAGTAGGAAGGAAATCGGAGCTGCATCAGAGTGCTCTCAGACTTTGAGTTCACGGTTATCTTTCAGGAAGTTATCCAGGCTTTTTATATGATGTCACAGTATAAAACTCAAAGTATTTGCGTAATCGGCTAGTCCTTCCGAAGCTTTAGCGATTTTTTTTTCAGGATTTTCAGAAAGGAAAAGTTCTTTAGGACCAAAAAACAGCAAAGAAAGTAGCAATAACAAGGGGATGCTTCTCGCTCCCAACGACAATGCATTAAGTAGTAACCCAGAAAAATATAGTAACTTACAACAGCAAGTTGTCGACTCAGCTTCACTCGAAAACAAGTTGCAAACAACCTTTGAACTAGTAAATCGGTGTCGACAAGTTTGACGTCATCATGCCACCCGAAACCAAGTTGTCAACAAGCTCTTCTCCTGACAACTTGTCGACAAGGAAGAGAAGAAACAAGTGAACGACCAGCTTTTCCAAAAGCAACTTGTCAGCAAGTTGTCGGCAACCTTTTAGCCAAACAACCTGTCGACGAGAGAGGGGACTAGGGCAATGGTTACTATGGTACAATTTAGGAAAAGCTTTTGCTAGCGAGTCATAGACAGTTACAGCTTTCTGGACATGTCCTACTTTGGGCAATTTTGTAAAGGTGACAGATAGTTAGTGAAGGAAGGACGAAAACAAGTTGTCGACGAGTTCATAAGGCCGATAACTTGCCGGCAAGGAAATGTGAAGACAAGTTGTCAACAAGCTTCTGGAAGAGCAAGTTTCAGATGTGGTCAGAAACTTGCTCGCCAAATTCTCGTCAACATGTTGCTTCTAGGGTTCTGAGAGGATCACTGTCATGCTCTCATAATTCAGAGAAATTCATGCGGTGGGGCACGCAACATTTCATCTAGCGCTGCACGATGAAACCCACAATTTCCGGGGAAACATCAATGGAATGTCCCGTTACAGAGCTGTGACGTGAAACATGCAAGCAAAATGGCATGAGAATAGAAAAAAAACGATAAAGATTATAGGCGTGGATGAAGGAGGACACATGGAAGGAAAAATGTGGGCCAGGTCAAAGAGGTGGAAGAGCGTCAGAAATGTTTATTTTGGGAAAAATGGCTATCTATTTGGAATGTCGGATGTAGTCACCTAAAAATGTAAATTAAATAAACCGACTAGGGTCTCGACCAGGGATGAGCGGAATTCCGGTTTCTGGAAGTCGGAAGTTCCTGAATTCTTGCGTCATGCGAGCTTCTGACATCTGAGATTTCTGGATTGGCAGTCGTTGGGTCACGCCAACTCAGACGTGCTGTATTCATCACTCCAAATTTCGCCAGAGTTCGAAATTCCCCCAACTTCCGACTTCCGACGTCCGGTCTCATGCAGTACTTCCGCTCATCCCTGGTCTCGACCCTCACATTCCCTCTTCACCTCCCCCCACAGGAGCCATATTAGTAGTAGTTCAGGAATGGGTCAGAATACTCCCACTACAACAGCTGTGATCCGATTGGGTTATCGGAATACTCTGCTGGCGCTCTGTGTTTAAGTAGTACCTGCGATTTAACAGAGATTTAACTTAATTTTATTGGAATGGAAAATTTTAGTGACGTATTTTCCACGTGTTGTAGCCCGAAGCGTCGTTGGAGATAGGGACCGAGCCAAACCAATGAATTAGGCCTTTCTTTGCGCTATCTCCATAACTGAACAACATAATTTTATAATAAGACCAGTTCATACAAGATGCGTGCGTACGACAAGCGCACGCAACCATTTCATCAACTGTGGTCCAATTTTCCCCATCACAGACGAATCACATGGTTGCGTGGTCGTGAGACTTTAGCTTATCTACCATAAATTCATATGAATTTTTTTTTGAAAATTGGAATGTCTGTTTTCTTGTCCAAGGCAAAACTGAGCCTGAGCTCCGTACTATAGCGCAAATCCCCTCCATTTTCTCCACAATAAATTTCCCTATATTTAGCGCCGACGCAGTCCATCCATTTACAATAGGTTGACGATGAGACGCCTAACGACGTACGCAGCTTCGTTGATGCGTATTTATATTCGTTTCACGTGAGGGAAGCGTAAATGGGATCGCACTCACGTTAGGTCTTCTTCTCTGGATCGGTATACAAGTACATACAAGTATAGTCATGTCATCATCCATAATTTGAATAGTCAGATATATTACACATGTTTTGTCGCGCTATTGAGCAACAAAGGTTTCCGTGGGTGACGGTCAAGACGTACGCCGCGACGCGACCGCGCCGCACGTGCACGTTTTTCAAGTTTAGGTTGTTTCTTCAAATTTGACCCACTTAATGACAGCGGTGGCCACCTTCTCACAGTTTGTGGGCTCCGATAGCACTCATTTGTCCCTTTCAAGCTCAGAAAAGTTGTCCATATCCACGCAGAACTGCTCGTACCCTAGAAGGCTGCAGCCGCGACGCGCACATGAATCGACCAATCACAGACCAGCAGCGTACCTCTTGTCATGCAGCCGATCCCCGTTAGAAATTAACGAATAACTGGAAGCCGAAACTCTAGCCGGATATCCAGAAGTTAATTTGATCCTACTACATGTACAAGTTTATTTATTTATTATATTCAGTTATTTATTTACAATATACAAGTGTGCCAATCATGCAATACAATATTAAAGGAGTATTGGAGCGATGAAACTGTTGAAAAATTGAAAATTAACAGAGTTCAAATGTGCACGATTATGAGTAAATGGGCATAAATGGAACATAATGAATATAAATATCATGGCACATTCGTACCTATTATCTCCCATTTGTGGATGAACTCGAATGAGCACGAATATACGCCAATTAATAACAATAATAAAGTATCTACCCACATAAAGCGGGCGTAAAAAATGTTTGAAAACCGAGATTTGTACGAACCTGTGCGAGTGTGCATGAATGTGGACGAAATTGTGCGAATGTATGGGGGTGTGTACGAATGTAAGTTCTGCATTTCAGGAACCGAAACACTGCTCGTGATCAGTGGCTATTCACCTTATGAACTGTGCATTGCAAAATTAAAGCCTTTATAGAACCTATTCTCTCTGCTCCATAAACACCCGCTTGCATTTGCTGGTCCACCAATCCAAGAACTACGTATAAGACATTCGGGAAGGAGTGACCATCGGTGTAATGGCAGATCCAATTCAAAGGCTACGTACGAATTGCGAAAAACCGTTAATTTTGTCTGTAGAAAGCTGAAGATCACACGAGAACCCAAAAAACATTCCTTTCAGGGTCGAGCAACCGTCACAGAATAAATGGCTTTCACATAAATATGATGTTTTTTTTTTAAATCATTGAACAGGAATTACCGATGGTTTCCGTTGGCAACTTTTATGCAAAGCTAATGAAATGTGAAAGCTTGAGTTTAAGCGAAAACTCTTAACTTGATGACATCATGGAGCGCAAAAAGGTTTTCCTGAAGTTCTACGATTGGTTCATTCAAACGGGGCATGGGCCATCATAAGGCAAATGAAGCGGGTCATGTTCTTGTGATTGGGCCATTCCAACAGGGAGGGGGTAGGCAATCATGGAACTATGAGCCACCCCGTCTGGACACATCACTGTCCACAAGTTAGCCTGAAGAGCCATAGATAAAAAAGAAAGAAAGTAAGTAAGAAAAAACAAAGAAAGAGAGAAAATAAAGTCGAGTTTTCCCTCACGATGCAAGTCGCACGACGTCGACCTGAAGTTTTCGACAAGCTCTTCTTGTGTTTTCATTTCCACTACTGACAAGGGAACTGCAAGGGGCTCGGCTCGCAGATCGGAATGACACTTATCTGGCTTGAATCTCTGTTTGACTAGGTACTACACTATGTATTTCATTATTGCCTTCAGCTCCAAAAAATAGAAATCTCATCAAATCACTACATGCGTTCCTGCAGTCCATCAGCGACGGGGAAGCCGAGTGGGGAGGGTACTGGACTGTTATACATAGGGTCGAGAGCTTGAAGCCCGCCATGAGCACCCGTTTTGCATCCTTGCTTTTTTTTTGTTACTTGGAGTCGAGGACAGTAATGAAATACATTTTGGAGCACCTACTCAAACAAAGGTTCAAGCCAGATAGGCTTCACTCCGATGTGCGAGCCTGGTCCCTTGCACCTCCTTTCTGAGACTCATATCTGCTCTTGCCTCGACAAAATGGCCTTATTTTGCTAAGAAATCTTCGCTTGTTCTTTGCGCTGTCGTGAGGTGGTACTTAGAATATCTATGACTTATCATTCGCTTTACAGCTCTCATGTAATTTTCGGAAAAAAGAGCATGTTCATAACGAATTGTAGTACTTATAGACATTTCTATGGTGATAGTGGCATTCTCGTGATCTACGACACTATAAAATAGAATTTTTCATTAGACTTTCACCTATTTTCTCGAAATTCATCAGCAGAATTTGATATAAATGTAACCAGGAATAACTGCTTCAAGAATAGTTCAGGTCGTGAAAGAGATCTGCAAAAAAAAACCAGGGGGTTATATAGATTCCACAGGCATCCGAAAAAATACATTGACTGAAGGACCAAGACGCCTTTATTCTTCATTCTCACCTGTTCAGCTGTTTTTCAACTATTACACAGTATTTCTAAGTATGGTATAACAAATCTGTACTGCATTTACTTACTCTAACTCGTGCCATCCAACGAAAGAAGCCACATGGACTTCCCTCAAAATTAATGAGTTCCGGGCAAGGTTATACCTACTCTATATTTAATTTTCCCATAATGACACGATTGGAACGGAAACAGCGGAAATTAGGTATTTTACGTTTTTTTTATTTGTTCTTTGTATTACCAGTAATGGGATCGAAAGGTGTAAACAGGGAGTCCTTGTGTTTTTTCAGATCCTGAGTTGGTGTGGGGACTATATTCAATTTTCTATAAGTGCGGTTGGCTCTAGTGAAAGTGTCTTTACGATTTCTCTATGACACCTTTACGACTTGGTTTTACCGTGTGGGTAAAAAAAATAAGTAGTGCGAAGAATCCTTCGGTCACCGCCAACCAGTAAATTGGATTTCAAGGAGCTGTTGTATTCCCGGAAAGGTGCTGAATTGCAAAATTAGAAAGGCATGAGTCGTGATGCCGGTGTTTACGGAGCAATCCAAGAACTCACCAAAGCCTTGTTTTCCATCAAAACTGCGCAAACGTAGTATACACAGGTTGTCATGCTGCAGAGAAATATGCCATAGAACCTGCACTAAACTGCATTTCATGGCGTCATGGCCGTAAATTCACTCGAAATGACCCGGATCTTGACGGCAATGTGGCAGTAAATCGCCAACTTTATGATTAGTTCTTCTTAGTATTAGTTTTCTTCACAACAAATAGAAAGCAAGCCATGGTTTGCAAGGAAAACCAGTGTTTGCACGAAAGAAAGAAAGAAAGTGGTTTACATGAAATTTGCATGAGTTCTGCATCAATCTCCAGTGTGTGCATGTCGTTTGCATCGAAAACCCAATGCTTCTCTCGGGTTCCATTTTGTAGTATCGTTCTATGCAAAGAAGCTCCAGATTTATGAGAGAACTAATGCTTTTCTCCCATTTTCCAAGGCTCTACGCACAAATCCACAAGTCTAAACATTCCGGGGTAGGTTGCTTACTTTTTCCTTTTCTCCATCTAAGGGAAGGAACGAAACAGAGCCATTCCTTATTTTTTCCTTTTTTACTTTTGTTTGCTTATTATTCTTTCACTAAGTTCATTTGTTTACTCCTCAACAGTCTGGTACACGTGTTGCCTTTGGCAGAGTCGGAATAGCTCGTTTAATACATTGCGGACGATGTGACGCACATGGTGCATCACACCATTCCTGAATGCTGCACCTTTCCTAACGGCCCTTTCACGTAACTACATTATTCAACACAGAGAACAAAACATCAGATGGGCCTGGTCAGAGCTCTTACACAACGGAAGGTCTGAAAGGAAGCTTGTTTTGGGAGCGAATTCATATCAAAACGTTCTAATAGGTCACGAAAGTATCACTGAGATACGGAATAATGGAAAATCTCGACATTACGAACAAAAAAAAACACCTAGTCGCAAAAAAACTGTTTACACTTAAGAAGTCCTGTGGCCACGTGATGCACACGGTGCATCACGCGGCGCGGCCAAAAAAATCACGGTCACGCGCTCTCGCAGTGCGTAAACGTGTTCGGTCCGCAACGTGTTTGTGCGTCGTAGTTCGTCTTTCGTAAAGTTCAACTCTTTCCTCAGACATTCGGACGTTTGGAGCGCCGGTCCACACCGATCTCTTGCTCCATAGTCGTCTTAAACGCAGAGGCCCACCTCATACTCGTGTTTGAGGTATTACCATAATCCGAGTCTCGTCTATGAGCTGATCCCGGCGTCACAAAGTGGCCTCTAAACTCGTTTTTCGAAGCAGGGTTTGTAACAGTTTGCTGGAGCAAATTGACGGGTAAAGACGTGCATCACCGTTGATCTTATCGATCGAACAGGCCAAATTGAGTTCACCCGACATTGCTGCTGTGGGCGGACAGCCAGCACGGATTGGAGTGAACCCCGCCTCTGCTCCAAGGAGCGTGTACTTTGACCCTATCAAAAATGGGGCTTTCGTCACTCCTGTGACCTTTGATGTGCATTGCAGGAATCAGCGTGACGAGGGCATGGAGAATCTGCTCTGCTGACATCTCCAACATGCAAAACGAGGTGGACCGCTACCTTTAAAGGCAACGTCCCACCTCAAGATCATTTCTGGGATTTCAACGTCAAAAGAATCTCCAGAAGCTGGTGATCACAAAGGTATACGTGATTCCATGGAAGATTGCTGAAAAACTCCATTTCCGATCCCCAATTTTTAAGAGGCCTTTGGGGGGAGCAAGAGGCGGAGCTAAGAAATTTTCCGAATAATTCTCTCCAGGAAGCGCACCTCCTGAGGAAATTCATATTCCTCGTGAGAGTTCCTCATCAACTTCCTAATAGAATAGAAATTGTCCTCCATGTGTGGCCAACAAAGGAGTTTACGGTCCGGAAACCCAAAAATTCCGCCTTGACGCTAACGTGGGATCGCAAGGTTTCCGTCCAACGCATTCCCTTACTCGTCGCAACTGGAGCGAAGTTTCTATTGGGTTAGGGAGTTGATAAGGAACTCTCACGAGGAATAGGAATTACCTCAGGATGTGCGCTTCCTGAAGTGAATTATTCGTAAGGTTTCTAGGCTCCGCCCATAGGGCTCCTTAAAATTTGGGGCTCGGAAATGAGGTTTGTCAGCAGTCTTGTATGGAATCACGTATACCATTGTGATCGCCAGGAGATTCTTTTCACTTGAGATCTCAAAAACCATCTTGAGGTGGGACGCTGCCTTTAAGTCCGCTTCTGAACCTCAGGAATCAGTAGCTGTGCTCGGTGCGGATTTAACTCGTGGTAGCTGTGGATTTACTGTCGTGGGTAGATGCAACATGAATTTGTACACAAAGAATCGCCATGCTCTCCCTCAAAACCTGGGTAATTAAAACCTTGTATTGTCGCACAAACACACAAAACATGTGAAAAATAGGAGTTAAGAATGGCAACTGAAATGACCTCAGATAATAATAATCCAGAAGGAATCAAAGAAACTTCGACGATGATGTTCTGCGCACAAACGGCTCTATATATTGTAGCTACCCAAGATTCCACTCTCACCTCCTTCAACAACATTACAGTTAGAAGATCGCACAACATTCTTCTCGCCTTTGTTCGCGAAACATTCGCGATAGGAGATCTGATATCAAAATGATACTAAGTTGACGTCACGCATTCCCATGCTCATTCCATACACATCCCAACGTTATTATGTAGACAAATTTCATCATTACTGTATGCAAGGTATACACGGACTTCTTACCAGTTACATATCCAAAACCGGAGTCATAGTGGTGATAGGAATTCATTCATTGATACGAATGTTGTGTTATGAGCTCATGTTCAAATGTGCAGTTCTTCTGAGTTGGACACCTGCCTCAGGAAACCTAAAAACCGTGTTTTGCATGAGATTGAAAGATGCAAATCCCACGATTAAGACATGCAATCTTTCAACCAATAGTTCTATACCAGTAATGGTCAAATCCATGCAAAACCTATGCAGACCCATGCAGAACCCATGCGTTTCCAAGAACCCGATGCAAGTTCGATACAGGACGCACGAAAAACCCATGCATACCCATGCAAAACCCATGGAAATCTCATGCAAAACCTATGCATATCCATGGGTGTGCACGGGTTTTGCATGGATTGACTATTGCTGCTATACAACTATTGATTAGAAAAACTGTGTCTTGCATGAGCACGCATGTCTTAATCGTGAAATTTGCATCTTTCAATTTCATGCAAAACACAGGTTTAAGTTCGCTGAGGTTAGAATTCTATTCTCAGGAGTTTTTAATTCTCAAATCCGAGCACGTCGGACACGGGAAAATTTGACCCATGAGATATACGTACTCTTTGTTTCTTTCTTTATTGGGCATGTGAAACACATACTTAAATCAAATAAAACTCATAAAACAGGAATCGTAAAACAAGAGAAAACTCATAAAACAGAAAACATAAAAAAAACCACTCACACGAAATGTATAACACGCTTTCGGAACAGATTAAGCTTTAAAGAAAAAACACTAGAACATGAAACAAAACTCTATCAGAAAAAAATTACGCTCATGTTATCGCCGCCTATGTACATCTCCGAAAACAGCTCTGAACATAAATATCTTGTGATAATCTTATTTAAATTCGACTGGGAAGTTAGCTTAAGTACTGACAACGCCAAAACCTTGGCTATGATTTACTCTGTGCTTCTAGCTACTGCTCTACCTCACAACCGTCTTTGAGATTTTCGTGAAAGGAACCTCCAGGATCTGCCGATCAGAATGGTATACGGACTCCGTCCAAAACCACATAACTCTCCTTTCGAGCACGAATTTTTAGGGATCTTACGGGCGGAACTAAACCGGGTTACCAGGCTTTCGCATCATGTCCTGCCCTACCCGTCACGTATGGAACACAGTTTCGATACTTATTCTTTAGCGACTGGATGAGGAACTTTTACGAGAAGTACGAATTTTTCAGAAGGTGCGCCACGGGGGTGAATTATTCGGACGGTATCTTGGCTCCGCCCTCGGCTCCGCCTCCAGGCCCCCCAAAAATTGGAGCCCGAAAATGGGTATGTCGGCAGTTTTGAATCACATATACCATTGTAATCAGCAGTCCCTGGGGTTCCTTTTCACATGGAACTATCAGAAACGATTCTGAGGTGGGTCGGTGCCTTTAAAGGCAGTGTGTCACCTCGTTTCGTGAGCTGAAAATACCAACAGACTCTAGACCTACTCGTCACCCTGATTCCAAATATGTACGTCATAGCTCATAAAAACGACGAAAACCCCGTTTTCGGAGGGTCCGAAAGTGCAGTTCACGGACCACTTGGGCTGAGCGATCCGTGAATGTGCTGGCTGCCACGTCTACAGCGTTGGCCAACACGTCTAGACGTGTCCGATCAATGAGATCAACGGTATAACGCGTCTACTTGGCTCGACAAACTGTTACAAATCTCCTCCTGGAAAATGTTTACAAATAGGGTTCAAGGACCTTTTTGTAATATTTTAGGTATACCGTTGGATTCAGCGTGTCGAGCAGATTCAGAATCTGGTAAAAGCTACGACACAAAAACGAGGTGACACACTTCCTTTAAGGTTAAGTCCAGAGTGCACCAATGGCTCTGCACCTTATCCCAGTACGTGGAAAACAAAGATTTTCCGGATTTATAAGCTTTGGGAGATATTCTGCAGCTGATTGAATCTAGGAAACCAAATTTTGGTCGACATCCCTGAATCAAGATGTGGACTTTTTAAGTCAAGTGTTTATGTAGTTATATCCAAATGGTGAGCATTATTACATACCTTTCCACACAAGAAGAGCAAACATGTCGTCAATCACTCAGTAAATTTTGCTGTGCAATTCCCTCTTGTGTTATATGTGCTTTTTTCTACCATTCTCGAGACATCACTAAAACAACCTAGTCACGCAAACCTCCAATGCTGGTGCATGTGTGCACTGGAACGGATCGCGCTCATTTCCTATGGCAAACCTCGGCTTTCATTGCCGAATTTATGAATAATTGATATGTTTTTGGTCTCTGGTGTACTCATTAAATAACCAGTAGAGTTTTGTAGTAACAGCGACTGCGAGGGAGTAAAATAGTGAGGGCAACAACGATTTTGAAAGGATTCACTCTAATCATCTATTAGGTTAGGCAATAAGTTCGCGCGGTTTTTCTGAGCATTCTTTGTATTTTCAGGAAATGGACTAGTTGAACTTAGTTTTTTTAAAGCTTAATATACGCAATAATTCTTCTTCACATCTAGAGCAAGTCCTTACGAAAAATCGTCTCATAACTCTTCGAACCGTGCGTACCGAACAAGGTGCATCCTTCAGCCTAGAATCGACCTCTCTAAGGCAGACACCCACTTCTGCGCTGTCCCTTCAACACTAATTGCTTCCACCTAGACGCTTTTAACATCCCCATCAGCTTGAGCTGCATTTGTTCCACTATTGTAGTGGAACAGTTGGAGGTGTCGGAGATGTACGCTCTCGTGGAGTTGAAGTTGACATTCCATGGGACAAAAAAATGAGAAGTAGCGGGAATTTGAGAAAATACTTGTAAAGAGAAAAACAAGAGCTACAAGGTGACTTATGGTAAACCGTTGGAGTTAGGTCAAATCCTTGTTAAAAATTGAGTTGAAAAAAAAGGACCGTACGAACTTATAGCCCAACCCAATACATAGTTGTAAGGACAAGATGGGGTATAAAATAGTTAACAAAGGTTCTTTTGACCTACAATCCCCACCTATTCTTCAGCGCCCAACAAAACTAGACGAAGAGCCGAAACAACTCAACCTCCGTATCACTAACTTGCTCCTCATATTAGCGTTAGTGCATGTTGAGTATCTGAGTTCTCACGATGTTCCTTGACCCCGACCGGTCTTCCCAAAGCGATGATTTGAACGAAAAGGGTTTGTGGAATCTGAGCAGTTCTCTACATATTTTCGGGACTTATGAACATTTCTACAAAATCAGTCAGTCACCCGTAAATCAAGGATGGATGAGTTTCTGTTTCTGAAAATCGGTTGAATTCATACGGAAATTTTGCCACCGCAGGCTGAAGAGTAAAGCGTTTCTTAGCCGAAACACAAACATTCTGAACCAGCAGGAAGGTCATAACTGCTTCAGGAACCTCCCTGAATCCTGCTTTAGGTAGCATAGCTAATACTGAGATGAACCCCCCCCCCCCCCAAAAAAAAAAACTCATTACAGATTGAAGTTCTCCTCAAAATGCATGGTGGTCACGGAGGGTGTAAACTACCAGTGTATTAGCTAGTAACTAGAGGTCCAGAAAGTTATGAAATTGAAATTTAAAGGAGTAGGCATTCATAACCTCTTCGAAACTACCAACTGGAGATAAATTGGCTAAGAGTTGATAATTTATTATTCATTAATTAAACTAATAGATTCGTGGCTTGCCAATTAAACTATGCACTCATAGGTTTTTGTACTCTGATCTTTTGAGCTCTGACTTTAAGTGCGTTTTTTCTGCTGTAATTATTCATTATGAACATTCATATTAAATTTCATTGCATCCCAATATTAAGTAATGGTAGGGTTGTCTTTTTCGAGGTGTGCGTCAATAAGGACAGGAAAAACCCAGCAGAACGGCACAAGTGTCGAGAAACAAGCGCTAATAAATAGTCCAGACAATACCCTTGGAGGCCATCATTTACTGCTTCAAGAAGGCGGCCAACTTCATCTGCATGTTCAAGTTGCAGTTCCTGCGGAGTGGAGCCTATATGTTCATCAACAAAGCGAAATTATATGCAAGAAATGAAGAACCTCCGGGCCTCAGCATGTATAAGCCCTTAAAGGCCCCCCCCCCCTAGGCCCTGTGTGCTTTCCGATGCAGATGCGTTGAAATGCAGGGTGAGGAAGAGATTGTCTACGTTCTTGTGGAGAAATTGAGAAATGCAGAGATATGGGACCCAGTAGGACTTGAAGTTTTAAACTGCTACTATGATTTTTGTCAAAATTTATACGTTTCTAACCATATGTGACCGAGTAGCTCTACTCGATGCGTTACTCACGAAAGGGTGAGTTCATTTCTTACCTAGTCTTTAATTTGCAACTACAATTCGTAATTCAAAGGCGTTTATGGGGCTCTTTGAGGTTTTTGCGAAGAAAGACAAATTTTTCCTGAAATCTCCTAAACAACTCGTCTTCGCAGGACTGGGCGTTGTCGCTTGGACGAGTTGTCCGCTTGACAAGAAAACGCTTTGATGATAGGATATTACAGTTGTAGAGAAGTTTAAAAAAACTTGCAGTTTGCCTTTGTTTCGGTTTTTTCGTGGGTTTCCGGGGTTTTCTGGGTTTCGCGGGTTCTTAGGCGTTTCGAGGATTCACTTTAGTTTAATTCAGTTTAATGGAGAGTTCCTGGTGGGAAAATTAGCATGATTATCCACCCAGATCCATAAGTCCAGTAATCTAAAAAATTCCACATTATAAGCAGATTGTCTGTGACCTCTATCAAACTCTAGGACTTTCCGAAAACGTAACAACAAGAATTTCTCGTGGCAGGACAATAAGGTTCTTCTAAAGCAATTAGCCTCAATGCCATTAGGTTCGTAATGACCTCTGCCTGCAAAGGTTTGACGAATTTCTCTGACGTCATTCGTATGCAGTTGTCGTAGTAATCGTTCCATTCTGCTTTAGTTCCATACTGAACTTTACCCTATGAGGGTGGCCAAGCACAAAGTTCATGAAAGCACAGCAGCACAAAGTTTAGCCTAATTTGCACTGGTCGACTGCGTAAGGGTCTGGACTTATATGTAGTACTTCATAATATACTGGTGTAGTAATACATAGAAGTCAACATATAACCATTGAATATTAATATATACTAGTAATCAGCAAATGTGTAAAATAATCTGTATATATAAAGTAGAATGTCTGTGCGTGTGTATGTGTGTGTGTGTGTATGTATGTTCCTTATGGAAATTGCGGAGAGTTAACCGATCGGGACCAAACTTTGCACGCTTATTCCTTATGCGCCGGCGGAGGTTTTAGGCTACTTCTTGCCGGGCATTATCGATTGATTTACCGATTGTATCGATTTTATTGATTTTTCGCTAATTTTGCTCAAGGGTCGGTGGGGACAAGTACACTGGGATATCTCAATACGCTGAACACGAATACGACAACCGTTATGCACGAAATTATCGATTTATCGATTTTATTGATTTTTCGCTGATTTTCTCCAGGGGTCGATGAGGATATGCCTACTGGGGTTTCTTGATGCCCCGAGCACGAATATGATAACCGTTCTGCACGAAAATATCGATTTATCGATTTTATCGATTTTTCACAGATTTTCTCCAGGGGTCGAGAGGATTTGCCAACTGGGGTTTTTCAATGCGCTGAACACGAATATGATAACCGTTTTGCACAGAAATATCGATTTATCGACTTTATTGATTTTTTGCTGTTCCTGCCCATGGGGCGGTAGACACATGTCTGCTGGGGTTCGTCAATACGCTGAACACGAATATGATAACCATTCTGCACGAATTATTGATTTATCGGTTTTATTGACTTTTTGCTGTTTTCGGCCATGGGTCGGTGGAGACGTGTCTACAGGGATTTTTCAGCATGCCGAACACAATTACGACCATTGTTTCGCATGAATATATCGATTCAATAATGTCTTCTGTTCTTTTCCTGCTTCTGAAAAGGGGCAAAATGTGCTTACTGGATCAGTCGAACACGCTAAACACCTAAGTACGAATATGGCAACTGTTTTCCACGAATTTCCCATCGAAATAACTTCATTTTCGCTTACGGGGTTACTTGGGGGAAGGGTTACTTGGGCATGGCTAATCTGCACACCACCAAAATTACGGGTACTTGCAATGATTTTATCAGCAATATCAATTGTCCTCCTCAGTGTGAGAGGGCCGGGGTTGTAAAACACCCGAGCGAAGCCGGGTATGCCGTCTAGTCAATTAATAATGCTAATCATCTCTTTCCAACGTGAAATAGTTGAAAAAAAAAGAAATATTACTTGTAGATAACACAATCAATACCCTAGGATCAGTGGCGGACGCAGAAAGTGGGCGGGAGTGGGGGGGGAGGCGTGGGCAAAAGTGGGGTCTCCGCCGTTTTCGGGACTCAGACGTAAAATAAAATTAATGAGAATATTAATTATAATAGCAAATAATTAGTAAAAAATGATATTAAAAATAAACTATTTAAAATAAACCAGTGCAGGATTTTTATATTTATTGTAAAGTAATTTCAAAAATTTGCCGTTCTTCGGCGCCCCCCCCCCCTGCTTCCGCCACTGCCTAGGATCCATAACTGCATACGAAAAAAAAACAGCCGAATCCAGAGATTCGGTCTAAATCAAGTGAAATTCGACTCTGCACTCGTGTTTGCTAGCTGTTGTTTTGGCTTGTGTCTAGATACGCAACAACAGAACATGTATATCTGGAACAAGACGATGATGTAGCTGAAGGTCCCACAGGGAATTGCTGAGGTGAGGTTGTTGCGATAAACAAAAGCTTTTGCCCAAGAGTTCCATGCTGCTCGTTACCTGGGCATTAGCTCTGGAGCAGAATAACTGGTAGACGAGATTGGAGGGGTAGTCGCCTCGTTACAAAGACATGTGTATTAAACAAATAAATAAATAAAAATAAGTAAACAAATAAGTGTCGAATGTGCAGATGGTCTGCAACCGATTTTAGGCATGTGGAACAGTGTGATTTCTGCGAAGGTGTGCTTAGAGTACATAGAAATAGCCTTCATAATAATACTCATGGCTGGCAGACGTCCGTCTACGCGCCCGCTGTCTCCCTTCAGGGCTTCCAAATCCTTGGATAAAGCAGAACATATGAAGGTCAACCGAAGACCTACATAACTACATTCCTGGTAAGAATACCTCGGAATTTGCACTCACGTGGCGAAGGTAACAGTCCGTCACGGAATTATCATCGCGGGGAAAGGAAGATGGCACCCCATAATAGCCGGCGAATTTCTCAAATATTATAGCTTTCCCTTCAAGTTCAAAGTATTACTGAGGAAAGATTAACTCCACCCTGAGGAGTGGTTTTTTCTTCAAAAACGACATTATAGAACCGTGCCGTGATGGGCCAGCTTCCACGGGACTTCGAGCTATTACAAAAGCAAATTGCGACATATCCCTCGGCCCAGATGCACGATTGAGATCACCCAGGGTAAACGTGTTGACGCCCGTATTAACGACGAGTAAATTTGAGCGGTTTTGATACGTTTACCCTGGGTTATATCAATGATGCATGCGGCTTTCGGCGTGACAGGTTATTTGAGTAACTCTTGAGTTGACTCAGTTTGGCCACGGAAAGCACGTCGTTGTGCTAAATTCAGCTACTGTGTTATTAATGTACATGGTGCTCCGGAATTTACGGCGTACCTTGCGACTTGCAACGGACACTCGGTGTGTCAAGTTAGCGCTTCGTCCTCCTTGACTGCACTGGTACCAATTTACAGACCCAGAAGGGATGCGGGGCTAAGATAACCTAGGGCAGGATCGAACCATCGAGCGTTTGCGCCGCAATGCGCATCTCGCCACAGGCGCGCCTCTGAGTCCTGAGAAGGAAATAGGGTTCTCGAGATTCTACCCTCATTATAGTAAACACAAAAATAGGACTTGTGTATCAGCATAAATTGAGCAGTCACTTCTTTCTGTAACCGTACAGAAATGAAGACTATAGAATTCTATCAAATGCCGCTTCTCGCGCAAATTAAAGAATTCTTCGAGCGAATCATCGCTCTATGAGAAATCCAACAGCTAAAGTGCTAAAATGACAGGCCCAGTTTGTCTAGTAGCATTCCTCTCTCAAGAAAATTGAAATATGTCATCACTTTGTCCGTATATATACCGCGTGTATCGATGAATTGACGCTCTTGTCACAATAAACGTTGGACCATCCGCGAGGGCCGATTCCTGCCAGGAGAAGACGGTAGATCCTCGCGCTCAACATTTGCACCCCATGGACCAGCCACTTTACCGTCATCTCGTCGAAGCAACTCAGGAAAAATTCCAATAAGCACTAGACGCGACATTCTTGACCGATGGAGGTTGATGACACCGTTATAGAAAATTCTGACATCTGTCACATATTCTGCTTGTCCCATGCGAAGATCCTATGGAAACGTGGTTCTGACGGTTCTGACTCTGCCATGAAAATGTGGATAGCGACGTTGGCAAAGTGATCGCGTAAATCTTGGCCAGGTAGCAAGGGGTTGTACTACTGTGATACACGTTATGAAAGTGCACAGACTCTGCACTGCATATCTTCCCTCACGCATTCATTAACTCAAAGTTGGTTACGGTGTGTCCTGAGCACAATTTCGTGGATAAATCCGAGCAGTAGAAGATGGACTACGACACTTGTTTTAATCTCAACACGTGTCGCTGTTCAAAAAATATTTTTGTTCCTCTTAACCCACCGAAGAAAACCTTATCATGGGGTGTATATTTTCTTTTTAAAATAAAGGTCCATTAAATATATAGTCAAGGGTGAGAGCAGAAAATGGGCGATGGAAGGAAGGGGGGGGGGAGGCAAGGAAAAAAATTGAGGTCTCCCCCCCTCTTCTCGGCCTAAACTGCATCCGGCACTGAGTTTAGTTGCATGCAGTTATTAACATGAGAAATAAAGCTCCTATATAGGATCACACAGCATCGCGTTCCATAGGAGTGCATGTAAGATGACTATATATCACTGTGAGGCACTTTTTTTTCGAACAGGATGCTTGTGTTTTAATCGTTGAAGCGGATACTCCAAAGTAGACAAGGAAGAATGTGCTGTGACATTCATAAGAGCTGTAAGGGGAGGGGGTGGTGATAGGAGTAGAAAGAGGTCCCTGCTACGCAAGGCGCTTCTAGGGACGGGATTTTAAGACAGAGGTGAAATGTAAAAATACGTAGATGTAAAAGACATGCTGGCGCAGATCATTTATTCATACACTCAGGGTGCACCAAAAAAAGCAGAACACTGAAACTTAGGTGGAATAACTTCATCCGCATCTACCCTTGTAATACAGTGAAGACTTGTTCCAATCCGTGACGGGTCGACAGGCCGTTCTCCTTCTCCGGGAGGTGAAGAAGTCCACTCCGAGATCCTGTTCCCATATCCTGAACGCAGTTGATGGACTACTACTACCAGGGCTTGGACTGCCAACTTAACCCGTGAAGAACGAATTCAGCCGAGACCCTGGGCGAACGGAATGGGGGGACCTCAAGGAAGAGGGTTCACCAGCCTTCGTTCTCCTTGAACGACTATCCGCCACATCTTGAGAAACAAGGAAAAACCAGAATTTCTAATGTAGGGCTAGTAGCGGAATCAGGTATCCACGTTGCTAAAGAAAAAACCGAGAAAAAAAATGAGTGCAAGATAGATATGCATCTGGGTGTTGTAGTGAAAGATTATGTATCTTGTAACATTGGCATATCCTGAATATCCATCTTCAGCAGGGCTCTAGTAAACGCTGTACCAGTCCTTGACTGCAGTAATTCAGTGGGTAGAGTTTCTAGCCATTTCGAGGTCCTAGGAAAGAATGAATTAGCCAAGTAGGAAGAACATTTTGGGCCTTTCATCCTATGACGAAAGAGGAAGCTACCTATCCTCCCGCCAGTAGGTCTAAAAACCCAATATTTGCTGGGTTTGAGTTTAACTTCAAGTCGTATTACATTCCCTTCCAAAAAATGGCTTACGAGCTGTCGCTCGCCAAAAAAAAAAGCCAGATCGGTGCCCAGCAACCAGCACTGCACATATAAGTCATTTAGATCTCATCCTCATTTATTTAATTTCCTGAAGCAAAGCCTAACAGAAAACTTGTGAGACTTCAAAGCAAGGAAGACACATTAATTAGTCAACTCATGGGGTATAAATTAGTTCGTTACTACTCATTGTTTGTCAAGAGAAGGTAAAACAAAGTGTTTTGACACAGCTTCTTAGAATTACAAATGAACAGAAATCATAGGGCTTTCGAAGGGACTGAGTATTAATGAATTCACAGACTGAAACTATAGGCTGTTAGCTTAGAGAGGGCCGATTGGGTGAGTTTTTCTGCAATTACGACCTAAGGACAATGTCGACTAACAGGTCTATTTTTTACATTTTTTTCTGCAGGTTTTTGATATGCATCTGGTATGATTCCTTTCATTTGATGTTTTCGTACTCGCCACTGGCAAAGTCACTCCACCGGCGCTTGCCTTCCAGATTTTGGCCCGGTAATGCTTTAAGGGCAGGCTTCAGTTCTTACAATTTCTTTTGTTTACAAAGTTATTGTTGGATGATTGACGGCGGAAAATTTTGATCTGATAACTCAAAGACTTGAATAGTTTATGTACAAGAGGAAATTTTAAATGAAACATAATGCGTTTTGCTTTGATCATCATGACCTAGTCGTTCAGCTTCAAGAATGCTTGGAAAGAGGAACCTAACGAAAGAAAAGAACGAAGATGTTCGGCTATTCTCTTCAAAAGTTCACATCTTCGCTGTTATGTAAACAAGCGATAATAAAGGAGAAATCTTCTCAGAAAGCCAGACGTCGGGACTTTTTTCAAACTTCTCAGGAAGCCCTTAGCAGGAAGTTTTTACATACACATTGACGCCGTCTCAAACAATTGAGGTCTGATTGAGTGAATGCGAACTTTTTGATAGGTTCATTTCCTTCCTCAAGTCATTGTCGGCGAAATGTGTACTAGTACAAAGCAGAGGTGGGAGAAAAACAAACAGATTCCAGTGAATGGAGAGAGAATCCAGAGGGAAGGAAGGAAGTTGGCTTTGAAACAGCACATTTGCCTCTAGTTACAGGGAATCCTAGGAGCATGACTTTTGTTAGGTCTATGAATGCGTGTTCAGTCTTTTTTTCCAGCGCATAGAATATGAGTGACGCCCAGAGGATTACCTCGCCGTTTTTTCAATGTGCTATTCAGAACGCTAATTCAATTCATCGTGACCATAGGCGACACATTCACTATTTGGAAGGGATTTTCCGCATAAAAACACATGAACAGGGAGCATGAGAGGAGAAACGATTCTTCTGTTATGACGGGGCTTCGGAATCTATTTTCTGGAAGGATATTGCTTTGGACAGATGCATTCGCTGAGCATAGGGAACAAAAATCGCGCCTTCTAACCAATTCGAAACTCACTTATTGTGAGTAGCAATTTGTGTTCGCATTCTAGGTTAACAAAAATGGTACTGCTGGTACAGAGGCACAATTGCAGACAATACATAAACAAATTAATATTATTATAAACTCCAAAAAATTAAAATAAAAATAAAACGATGTCACTTAAAAAATGATATAAACAATCTAATAAATAAAAAAATTAATTATTTAAACTTTCCGCAAAGCTACCCGGTTAGAAACTAAAAATACGTGACTTCCTTCTTTTAGATCTTTGTTGAATAGCATACATGCCTGAACATTACCAGTTTCCTCACTAACTTGGCCAATTTCTAATTTTTTTCGCAGGAACAAGCAGGTTTTCCGTTGTTACTGGGCTTTTGAATAATGGCTACCTAAAACTCGTCCGAAAAATAGAAAATAGACTAAAGGTGAATCCTCCTTTTTTTCGTTCCCAGAGGTAGATGTTTGTATGCACAGTACCAGTCATATTTTCAGTCCCAAAATCCGATTCCGAGGGATTAATCCGTCGGAATCTTTCGGAGTGGACCAATTTCAATTTTGAACCCACCAATCGAAAGCTCTCGAGCTTCTGATTCCAAATATGTGCATAAATACTGTGTTTGAGTTGAAGTTAACGAAAAAAAATGAGCTAAGCTTGCCTGACCCGCGTTAACTACCCCGCGCCTGCCAAACTCGCCAGCAGTCATATACGGCGGATACATCAGCTGGAGACGAACCCAAACTCCGCGGAGATGCGGAATTTTCACGATTCAACCTCAGATTTGGACTCTACGCAATAAATTGATCACTTTCATGTCCCATTTTGGTATGACCACCAGAGTCGGTGCAAATTTCTTTTTTGTTGATTTTATCGAATGAACAAAGTTTAGTGAGCTGTTTCAAGGCAGTGCTCGAAGCATACGATGAGCTGACAATGGGCAACGGAGGAAAGATGGCGTACAGCTGATTTTTGTGCCTATTATAGCTGTCGTCATGGCATTTCTCATCTTACGAGCCGGCAGTTATATGCAGGTGAATCGCATCTGACATCACCCTTTCAGACTTTGTATAAGGTATCACTTTTAAAAGCATAAAATAGGAATGAAGGCCAGGGGTAAGACAACCAAGCTTGTTGGTATATGTTAATTTATGCATGTTTTTACAGTTATACAGAGCTCGCAGCGTTTGGACTACACTGCCCTTGGTTTTTATTTATGAATTTTTTTTTGGAATTATTTCATCACTTTCGAGTACTACAGGAAACTCTGTGCCCGTATTCAATGTATTTGGCCGTGGGAGGAAAAACAGCGATGTTCTACGATCCAGTATAGGAAATCCATCCATGTGCTCATCCTTGCGCACAACTAGGGTGCACTGGCAAGAGATTACACAAATTCTTGATGCAACAAACAATGAATCTTCATCATCTGAGCTTCAACCAGATAAACATATCTTGCACTGATACGAATGGATACACGGATCCACTCAGAATATTTTTCAATATCCTTTAGAGAGCCTTATGTGGACTGGATGAATTCGATTCGATATACCAAGTTCATATTTGGGGCCCGAAGTACGAAGCTCATCTGCATATCTATGCTGGCATTTCTCTGGATTTTCTCTACCAGCATGAGTGAGACATGTTTAGATTTAAACAGTTTCGATAGGTGAGAATGAAGTTTAGGCAACATTTTCTCACAGAGTGGAACTCGATGGCCGTTAATGTGGTAGTGACAATATGGTTTCTGCTTTAACAAAGACAGCGGATGGGATAATATGTTGAACAAGAGTCTCCAAACTCATCTACAAAGTGGTGAAGGGCAACTCTACCGTTTTTGAGATCACATGGTAGAAAATCTACGTGCTTTGGAGAGATATCACAGTAATTTTTATAGCTTGATGAAGGAAAGATAGCAATTTCCGGCTGAGTCATAAATTCAATTACAATCGCTGCTCAATAGAAGTGGCCTAATAGTGGAATCAGCAACAAGCCAAAAACGGCAGACACCCTGGAGAAGATATTTGCAATGAGGCAGCACAACTCAGTAATATCTCATGACACAATTTGAGGTGAATTCTTAATCTTCAAAGCTTCAATCCGTTTTTTTTTTCATTTCTCATGAAAATATTCATCTCGAAGGTATCCAACCATCTCATGCCATCTCATCCACTTACACCCGCTAAGCTCAGGTATCAAAGCAAATTTAAATGTTTGCAGAGGCGGTTGGTAGTGCGTAACGAGAGAATTTTCTTCCTGATTTCTCGATCTATGTCCTCAACCAGGATGTAATATGATAGCTTGATGCTCTCTTTGATGCGGATTTGATCTCTTCTAGGATTTACACGAGGTGTATTATTGTGGAGCGTATAAAAGATGAAGGGACAAAGTTACCGCCATTTCACCTAGGCGAGTTCAGAATCATCGGGGATAATTAATCGATACTACGTCGATGAGCGTAGTTGCCATAAGAAGGTATGTTATATTCAATCTGCACTCTGAGCCTTCTGAGGGTGAGGCGCATAACCTGTTAGGAAATTGAACAAACAAAGAACCAAGAAAAGTCATTTATTTCATGGATCATCGTTCTGCAGCACTCCATCATGACCTAACGTACTGATCTGTGCTCTATAGTTAACGAAAGAATAGACGAGCTCCTCAGATGAGGTTCGCATTTACATGCTGATCGGGAGCGTGGCAGCTTGAGCGCAGTGCTCCTCATGACCTACTTTGCCCAGAATGTAGCTGCATAGCTGAGTCACCAACCTTATTTATTTATTTTGGGGTTTATTTCACTAAATATGCACTACTGCACTAAATTGGTGCTTGCTAGCCCGAATTTATGGCTGCAGGAAGAAAGTTAAGCTACTGAGTTGCTCATCCACTTTCATGAGAGCAAGGTCATGATGACTCATACTATCGGTATGATAGCACAGAAAAATGAAATGAGTTTATATGTATACATGTTTATACATCTGCGTTAATGTACAATTGTTAATAATTATATATATGGGCCTGGTATTCGTGCATGAAAACTTAAAAATTCTACTACACACATTTAAACTGTGTATTGTCCAATAACTATCCAAATGCACGCATACGTAGGTCCATATGTGTTGTACCTGCACATACATGCCTGCAGGCATACATTTGTGTGTGTATGTACATGTAAATATTTGTGTACACATAATTACCAAAATTCACATTATCATGACTTATAATAACGGGCTTACTTTGTGTGTCACGTGTGTGTGTGTGTGTGTGTAGAACGAAATTCGAGGGCGTGGCTTAAAGTGATGCCGACCGCTCCACCGTTACATGAACGGTGTGCCGGCGCCCAAAATGGGGGGAAACGGGTCCACGGCTGTGATAAGGGTGCGTCGGCACTCAAAATTGGGGTGGAAGGGTCCATCGCTGTGGTAACGCCTCGCCGGCGCCCAAAAGTGAGGGGACGGGTTCAACACTGGGTGCGCTGGCGCCCAAAGTGGGGGAGACGGGTCCACTGCTGTGATAAGGGTGCGCCGGCGCCCAAAGTGGGGGGAGACGGGTCCACTGCTGTGATAAGGGTGCGCCGGCGCCCAAAGTGGGGGGAGGCGGGTCCACTGCTGTGATAAGGGTGCGCCGGCGCCCAAAGTGGGGGGAGACGGGTCCACTGCTGTGATAAGGGTGCGCCGGCGCCCAAAGTGGGGGAGACGGGTCCACTGCTGTGATAAGGGTGCGCCGGCGCCCAAAGTGGGGGGAGACGGGTCCACTGCTGTGATAAGGGTGCGCCGGCGCCCAAAGTGGGGGGAGACGGATCCACTGCTGTGATAAGGGTGCGCCGGCGCCCAAAGTGGGGGGAGACGGGTCCACTGCTGTGATAAGGGTGCGCCGGCGCCCAAAGTGGGGGGAGACGGGTCCACTGCTGTGATAAGGGTGCGCCGGCGCCCAAAGTGGGGGGAGACGGGTCCACGGCTGTGATAAGGGTGCGCAGGCGCCCAAAGTGGGGGGAGACGGGTCCACTGCTGTGATAAGGGTGCGCCGGCGCCCAAAGTGGGGGGAGACGGGTCCACTGCTGTGATAAGGGTGCGCCGGCGCCCAAAGTGGGGGGAGACGGGTCCACGGCTGTGATAAGGGTGCGCCAGCGCCCAAAATGGGGGGAGACGGGTCCACGGCTGTGATAAGGGTGCGTCGGCGCCCAAAGTGGGGGGAGACGGGTCCACGGCTGTGATAAGGGTGCGTCGGCGCCCAAAGTGGGGGAAGACGGGTCCACAGCTGTGATAAGGGTGCACCGGCGCCTAAAGTGGGGGGAGACAGGTCCACTGCTGTGACAAGTGTGCGCTGCGCCCAAAGTGGGGGGAGACGGGTCTACTGCTGTGATAGGGCTGCGCCTGCGCTCAAAAGTGGAGGAGCGCCTGAAAATATAGCTACCGATGCAGGAGGGGTGCGCCGGTGTCCACTACTCAGGGAAATGTCGTGAGTTAGGTCCATATTTGTTAAATCGATTCGATGGCGTCTAACATCAATCGTTAACAAAAAACTAGATGTCAGCCACTGCGCGGATTAGTATGCAATCCGTGTGAATCCTTCCTCCTTACGTCCTCCCCCGCGTTCTTCTCTTCTCATTTGTTTATGAACACACCGCACCCTCCACTTTTATATGTTCTAACTGACTCTTATCACTTGACCAGTTATAACAAACAAAGAATGATAGACCATTTTCTGCGGTCAATCCAGGTTGAACCGGTTATATGTAGTTACAAAAAGCATTTTCAGTTGAGCAAATGATAAGATTGCTTCGAGAAGGTTAATCCTCTTTGATAAGTGCATTTTTACATGAGAAAAAGCAATGGAAAGGGTGTGGGACACATTATAGCAAAAATGTGGAATAGCTGTGACTTTATTTGAATGAAGAAGGGATGAAGTCATGCGAGCGAAGCGAGCATTAGGAAAAGTCTGGAAGTCCGGCGTCAGCCGGACGGCCAGACTGGTACATTATAAGTTTCCTTTACCTTACTGAGGAGTGCAGAGGGCAACTTATAATAACTTTGTTTTCGTATAAGGATAATGCACGAAACGAAAACATGCAACAGAACCCAAAACTGAAATATAGAATGATATTTTCTAAATGTGTTGTTCTTGACACGACGACTCCGTGTTGGCTATGTTTCAGCACATAGTGCGTACATTTATAGTGCATCGGAGTCCGACCCTGTCGGATAACAAGGGATATGTATTGATTCTCGCCATGCGAAAATCGATACGTATCATTCGTTATCCGTCCGGATCGGACTCCGATGCACTAAATGTTGCTTATAAGACGACAACAAAGTCCTAAAACGGCTTCACTCCATGCATTCTCTTAGATCTGCCTACCGACGACACATCGTCACTCAGGAACGGTTCACTTGGCAAATGGAAAGGGAAACGGGAAAAGGTAAAGAGGAAAGTATGTAATGGTAAAAGCGACAGACAAAAAACTCGGCCTAGTTTAATAATTCTGGTTCTCGTTAAACGATTCTGTCGCTTTAGTTAGGGCGATTAACGTCAATGTGATCAACATTGAACAATAAATGTGACTTAGTTGCCATTGCATGGAAAACCAAAACACCATTGGACCCTGATACAATCAGACATTTACTCGTAGTTGGAAAACAAATATACATATAATTGTTCAGAATCTTGTGTCTCTACCATGTAAGACCTTAGCCTACCAAGACTCACAAAACTTGAAGCTGATAGTCATACTGCTGCAATTTACTAAATAGTATGGATGCGTTGCTCAGTGCAACTACATCACTTGCTGAACCTTTTTTTAGCGAGTATACAAATCTTTGAGTCACTCTAATTTTGGAGTTTTATGAATGTCTGTTTTGATTAGTTCATAGTTTCACCGAAGATTTGTTTCTGATCCCCTGATGATGTCCCACTTGTTCACATGGGGTATACCTAATTAACAAGTTCATCTTGTGCCCATAATTTCAGTTTGATTCTTCTTCGGCATAGGTCTTGGGATTCTTTTGTTGTAGAATTACACACAGGTGCAAATGGTTTTTTTTTTCAGAGATTAAGCGTTCTTATGGAGAGCACTATTTTCTTGAGTTGCGGAGAGTCTCTGCGATGCCTTTTTTGTTAGCTTTCTGCTTTCAAAGTCTTCGTCAGACCTTAATACTCAGAGCGAATACATCATCATCATTGCTATAGATCAGGCTGTTCTGTGAACATGTAATCGTCTTGCTGTGTTCGTCTGTCCCTCTGGTTCATTGCTCTAGCTAATCCAGAAATTCTTTCCCAAACACTTCTCTGAGAGCTGCAAGCAGGGCTCCGTGGTGGTGAGCAGGCATTCTGAAGAATCTTTCGCAAATAGACCTTTGCGTCAACTTTTCCTAGGGTTTCATGGCCGATCACTTCGTCAAAGATGCATTTAAAATTTTTTCATTTCCCTAGAAACATCACCACTCCGAACGTCATGACATTTTAAGACTGATACTCTATATTGATATGTGAAGTCTGCTGCGTAGGAGAGTTCTAATTGCGGCAAGTAATTGCTGATCAATGATTATTTAACGTCATTATACGTTTTAAATGATCACATGCTGACCTCATTCTCGTGGGAGATAGTCTTCTCAACTTCCTGTATCTCATCCTGTTAGTATCACGTGCCGCTCTCATTCCTGCTTAATATCCTGAAGACTTTAAGGATCACTGCTCACCTTCAGTAGCTTTTATCTATTTGCGAGAAGGTCGAGCTCGTAAGTGACAATACTGAGAATTCATCTATTCAAGGTTAATCCGTTGTTTTTCGGCCTCGAAATGCTTTGAAAACCTTCCAATCTGAAGAACTCATGGTTGTTTTCTCACCTGCGCAAAAGGCACTGTGTCCATACCATTCCTAGCAGTGCTTATTGTCAATCATAGAAAAACGCAAATTATTTTTTTGCTTTATTTAGAGCTGCAAACTGCATAACCACACTATCTTTGTTGAGAAATGTTTTGAAAAAGCCGGAAAATGGAAAAATTCCGAATGGGGATTACTGGAATTGAAATACAGTTGTGATGCTGAACAGGAAAATTCAGAGTTTTTTGACGGCAATCCTTTACACTACTGTGTCCAAGAAATCCTTGTCGTCAATGACTCCTTGAGACTTATTTTGAGGCCTGCAATACCACATCCTCGTATTTTCCACTGAATTTCCGCCGTGACTGGTTCATTTTTATTCCCTTCCTCAAGGCTGATTTACCCTCGTTTTCCCTTCATTTGCGGCCATTATCTGGAAACATTGCCCTTCGAAAACTTTCTTATTTCATTAGGAAAAACTGCAGAATAGCTAATGCTTGATCGAAACCAGAACGTCGTTTGAGGGAGACCTTTTTCAGGTCCCAGAGCCTTCAACTCCTTCAGTCTGTTCTGCTTCCATTACGAGGGTGGGTTGAAAAGTTCCCGGAGTGACCACCAAAGAAGCAGTGTTTTCCATTTATTTCTATGACATTGTATAAACAAATCCTCCATATGAATTGATTATAAATATCAACTCGATCTGCTAAAGAGCCTGGTTTCGGCAGGTCCTCCTAGTGAGCCAACTTTGATTATTCTGAGTTTGAGATGAATACGAAGTTCGAGCGGTCAACAAATCTTTCCAAATAAAGAGGAAGATCTCATATACACGAAATATCTCCGATGTACTGTCTTTGGAGGCCAATCGCCTATATTTCCCACCCTTAGCTTCCTAGCTTGGATAAGCGAGGATTGCTGCACACAGGCAAACCGTTCACCATGTGCAGGATGTCGGAAAAAGATACTACACCAGAAAACGTGGATAAATCCCTCGATATGGATTTCGCAGGCGGGCGATAATTATGCACAGAATTGAGGAGTCTTTCAGCATCCTCTAAGAGCAAACAAATCACATTTACAGAATAAATTTATTCCAAAAAATCATTCCGAAAGATGTGTGCCGCATTCGCTCAACTTCGAACAAAAACACGTTCCAAAGTGGACCAAGCATAAAGCTTTGAATTGCTCGTTTGGAAAGGAGAGGGTTTGAAGCCCGAAACTTCCATTGGAAATTTAGCTCAGGTTCAGCACTATAGCATCTCTACAGAAATATGGTAAAAACAGTGGTTCAGATCTTAAGAGTTGGTTCCAAAAAAAGGGAAAGACCTTTCAATATGGTGGAAAAGTACCGGTATTTGTATTTGCTCTGTCAGAGGCATTTCGTTGACTACCAGAAAAGGAGTTACTACATAATAATGACGAATAGTTTTAGAAAGCTGAGGAACGCCAATTCACTGAAATTACGCGGGTATGGGGTCAAAAAAGCGCCGCATCTCCTCAACGTTATGCCAACGCTAGCCACAAAATTGAAAAAAATAAAAACGAAATATTTCGCTCATCCATTCATTCTAAAGCATTTGCTTGCTAACACCTCTGCCTTTCATGAGAGCTCAGAGCTTTTCTGTAAAAAAAGAAATTCGGATCGAATGGCCAATTATTCTTGGCCGTATGAGGTTGTTCTGAGGATTTTGAAGAAATCCTTCGCAGAGAAAGAATTAAAAGCAGAAAAGAGATGGAACCAAGGGTGCTGAGCTTCGACAGGATTGAGCTAAGAAATACCCCGAAAACTGGACCTGAGTTGTTTCGTTTTCATGAATTGTGGATAACAATCACGAATCAGAAACCAGCCAAACAGCTTTAGAGTACCTGCATCGGAACATGTAGGTTTACTAAAGTTTAGAATAGAACAGAGTCTGAAACAGTAAACTTATAACGGCTCAGGGGAAAACTGGACGATCAGTAAACTACGTTTAACGTTTAATGTAGTTATTCCATGCCTGGTACGTCAGTAAGGATAGATGTCTTCTAACCTCTTAAATTTGACTAGCGCCCCTTCGGGACGCTAGAAAGTGGGGTGGGGCAGCCACTTGGGACATGTGCAAACGCTTCACACTTGTCAAATCTCTAGAAAATTTGTAAAGAAGCAGAACCAATCTTCCAATGGGCCCAAATATGAAGTCCTTCTTATGAGTTGAGTATGAGCATGAGAAGTTCGTTCTCCATCGTATGGCGTATTCGTGCGTATTTCTCACTACCCGGCACACGCAGAGGCGTTCTCCATCGGCGGAACTGTATCCTGCCGTTCCCCACACTATTGGACAAGGCGAAATCGTATCCGAGTGTTTTCCAGACTACTGGGCCGCAGCGGCCTTTTCTCCATCGGTGGACCCGTATTCTGGCGCCATTTTCACTGTTAGGCCTGAACCATATCCTGGTATTCTCCACCTTACTGAGTCACAGCGGACCAATCCTATATTGGCGGACCCGTATTCTGGTGTTATCCATACTACTGGGCCACGGCGGGCCATTCCTCCATCAGAGCGCCCGTGTTCTGGCGCCCTCCTCACAGTTAGGGCAAGCCGGATCCGTTCTCCAAGCGCGGGTTCGCATCCTGGCATTCTTAACACTATCGGACTAGAGTGAGCCCGTATCCTGACGTTCTCCACACCATTATGCTACGACGGCTCCTTCCTCCATCGGTGGACCCGTATCCTGGCATCCTCCACACCACTGGGCCACAGTGGGCCCTTTCTTCATCGGTGGACCTGTATCCTGTCATCCCCCACACCACTGGGCCACAATGGGCCCTTTCTCCATCGGTGGACCCGTATCCTGGCATCCCCCACAGCACTGGGCCACGGAGGGCCCTTTCTCCATTGGTGGACCCGTATCCGTATATAGTTGATTGGATATACAATGTCATGCCTTCCTATTTAGAGGCTTTTACTCTTTGTTAGGCAGAAGCTTTCTCGAAACGAACGAATGTTGTGACTACACAATCGCCGTGAAAATTCAACAGGGCCTGAGGCGACCGCGTAGGTCCAGCCTCCCCGAAGCTTTCGAGACGCGGCAGCTCTCATAGCACGCGTCCATTTCTTCCTGCGAGTGCCTACAGCGTCGCAACAGTGGAAGGGTGGTTTTCCTGCTGCGTACATTGTGAAGCCTGAAAGCTCGTAAACACTCCCTCACTCCTATGCGGTGAGACCGCCAGCGAAGGTGATGAAATCGCCATCCCGTGCATGCGGGAGAGCCAGCAGTGACGTAATTTCGGGTCCCGAAGCGAACGTGTCTGCGTCCATGGAAATCGGCCATTTCGCCACACAGTCTGCGCCTCAAGATTGCGGTGTCTATGAGTGCCGCCCCGTATCTCTAACCGCTCTCGCCCCCTTACGGCGCTTTGTTTAATAGATTTCAACTACATAGGAGCAATAAAAAACAAGAGAGCAAAACGGAATTTCTGACCGGGTTCAAATCCTCGATCCTCTGCCTAACGGTCCAGTATCTTCACCATTCGGCCACCTCGTCGCTGATGGGCGCTGCAAACCATATAGTAGTGTGGTGGAATTTCTATTTTTTGAAACCGAGGGCCGTGGTGGAACATATACCGTAGCACATCCTCAAACAAATATTCAAGCCAGATAGGTTTCATTCCGATCTACGAGTCAGGCCTCTTGCACCTCCCTTATAAGAATCATTATTCAGCTGTACAAGCTTGGATTTTTCCGTTCCGGGACAAGCAGAGTAAAAATTGTTTATTTCTATTTATTTATTCAAAAAGGAAGAAAGTTAAAGCATAGCGTCCCAAAGTTAATAGAAGAGAAGGGAAACAAATCAAAGTTGAGCAACATCATGTACAACATTGTCTCCAGAACGTTACATATGACACCTATCATATCTAATTGAAACAGAAAAAGTTTATCAGATCAGATGTTTTGAACTGCAAACCTACTTATTTCCGTCAATGTTTTAATTTCTCTCGGAAGAAATCTCTTATTCCAAGTGGATTTATGCCAATATCTTCAATGCTAATTCATTTGTTTGTCTGCCCGATGGATGAGACCAAAAGAAGTTTCCGCTCGGTCAAGCTTTAAAAATAAAGTGCTGAGTGACATTTAAATAACATAAGGTGTGCGTGTATTTCGCGCGACACGAGCTTTCGGCGTTGCGTTTCACCAGCGCTTGCATTTCGTTTTGCATTTTTTCGCCTCATTCGAAATTATTGTTTGAATTTCGCGCGCATTGCATTCCGTATTGCATTTTCTTTTGCATTTTTTTCGCATTGCTTATGTTGTGGATTATCTTTGGAATTCTCGTTTGAATCTCGCGCGCATTGCATTCTGTATTGCATTCTCTTTTGCGTTTTTTTCGCAATAGTTATATTTTGGGTTACCTTTCGAATTCTTGTTCAAATTTTGCGCGCATTGCGTTTCGCATTGCATTTTGTTTTGCATTTTTTCACAATGTGTATGTTTTGGGTTATCTATTTGAATTCGTGATGCTATTTTTCGTATCTTTTCAGGATTGTAGGATAACATTAATAGCATGTTTGATTCAGCACGAGGCATGTGTAATGGACATATGAGGAGCACCCTGATATGCCGCTCACTTCATCATACTTACGACGTCATTCTGCAACTTTCCGCAAACAGCCATGGACGAGTACTCGACGGAATCGATTCAGAGACTTGTAGATGAACAAAGGATAGCGACAGCTTCTGAACTCCAGAGAGCTCTTAACTTGAACGTCTTGGTGCGCACAGTCCAGAGAAAGATTAGGGTAGCTATGCAGTGAATTTTCTTTGAAATTTTGATAGTCTGAAGCTCAATGAATCTGATTACAGCGTCGCAGAATCAATCTCAATCCGAGATGCATGTCGAGAGATGAAGTAGATGCTGTAATAAGGGACAGTGTTCGGATGCTGGGACCAGTCCATGGACGAAAGACGACGACAGGATATCTTCGATCAAGAGGGTACCGCATAAGGTGATTCAGTTAAGAAGTTATGACATGAAAAAAAACATAGCTATATTATGATCCCATATTCCCAATGCACTACTTAGCTTCATTATTTAGGAAGGGTAGGCGACGCTCTAAGAAGACTTGCCCCCATTCCTCACCGCTCCCGACAGCTGGGGACTTCTCGCCAAGTCAACCCTCTGACGTACTACGCTCCGCATTTCGGATACAATGTTTACGTGGATCAAAACGAGAAACTTGTGGACTTTGGTTGCGTGATCGTCGCAGCTGTGGATGGAGCGTCGTGTTTCGTCGTCGATTTCATAGTGATGCCGCACAAGAACGCCGTCACAATCTACTCGGATCTCTACGTGTCAATGACACGTCAATACGGACTGTTCGAATGTCTCGTCAGCGATCATGGGCGAGAATTCGCTTTGGTACAATTCATACAAGCCGAACTTGCAATCAACCGAATCTACGAAGATGGAAACGCATCTACACGATCTCCATACAAGCAAATTCGCTCCACAGAGGTGAGTAGTAGTATAAGAGACAAGAAGGAATGGAAATAGTTTTTGAATGAGTTATACTAGCGCTAAGTCTTTATGGGAATGGTACAGCGGTCGTTAACCATCACCCAAATGCGCTCCACGCGGTTATTCTGAAACGAAATTTGGTACGTAGCGCTAGTATAACTCATTCAGAAACTATTTCCATTCTTTATTGTCTCTAATACTTCTACTCACCACTGTGGAGCGAATTTGCTTGTATGGAGGTCATGCTGCACACTGTCCCTTACTACAGCATCTACTTCATCTCTCGACATGCATCTCGGATTGAGATTGATTCCGCGACGCTGTAATCAAATTCATTGAGCTTCAGACTATCAAAATTTCAAAGAAAATTCACTGCATACCTGCCCTAATCTCTCTCTGGACTGTGCGCACCGAGACGTTCAAGTTAAGAGCTCTCTGAAGTTCAGAAGCTGACGCTATCCCTTGTTCATCTACAAGTCTCTGAATCGATTCCGTCGAGTACTCGTCCATGGCTGTTTGCGGAAGGATGCAGAATGACGTCGTAAGTATGATGAAGTGAGCGGCATATCAGAGTGCTCCTCATATGTCCATTACACATGCCTCGTGCTGAATCAAACATGCTATTAATGTTATCCTACAATCCTGAAAAGATACGAAAAATAGCATCACGAATCCAAATAGATAACCCAAAACATACACATTGTGAAAAAAAATGCAAAACAAAATGCAACGCGAAATGCAATGCGCGCAAAATTTGAACAAGAATTCGAAAGATAGCCCAAAATATAACTATTGCGAAAAAAGGCAAAAGAGAATGCAATACGGAATGCAATGCACACGAGATTCAAACGAGAATTCCAAAGATAATCCACAACATAAGCAATGCGAAAAAAATGCAAAAGAAAATGCAATACGGAATGCAATGCGCGCGAAATTCGAACAATAATTTCGAATGAGGCGAAAAAATGCAAAACGAAATGCGAGCGCTGGTGAAACGCAACGCCGAAAGCTCGTGTCGCGCGAAATACACTCACAATAAGGTTCTGTTTCACTATTCTCAGCAGCTACATCATTTGTTAGCTAGCTCATGACCATGCCATGTTAAGCGTCACGCTGATAGTTCAGGTAGCCAATTGATTACGTCACGATAGTCTTTTGATTGTTTTTCGACGAAGGTTATTGCTGCGATCATCAGAGATCATCACGGAAATGATTTCCGCCTCTGATATGCTTGCTCGTTTTCGCTTCCGGAACTACTCATATCACACATTGATGTCATGTGAGTCTACAATATCCCAAAGTAGCTCTTTGATAAGCAGCTCTTTTGCGGCTGACCTCACCATTTATATGTTGGACGCCAACGCAATTATCTGCTCTACTGCTTGTATTTATTCGCTCATCAAACTTGGGTAATTAAACATGCGCACGTAGATAGTTGTAGGAAGCCCACTGTTCACTCGCACGATCGCTGTTTCGATCCCGCCCGAGACCAACCAAGCCTTCCATCCCTGAGGGGTCGGAAAATTGTACCAGAGGATGCCCCCCGCAAGTCACTGTATAGGGCACATACGCATTCAACGCCTCTACGAAGCTCACATGAAGACGAATGCGTGGCGCATCTCACAGACGGGACTGATTGACGCCGACCACTTCACCCCTTCATTCGCTCATTTATCTTTTACACCGTGTAGCCCACTGGCTAAAAGCACCCCTCACCCTACCTGTTTCTAAATTGGCTTCCCGCAGCTTAGGATTAAAGAAGGAAATAAAAAGACAACAAGAAACAAGATTTTCGGGACACTATTCACCTCCTATAGTAGGCAAAAGTTTCGATTACACTGCATAGCGGCGGTCTTTCAAAATCGAAAAGATTGCAGAGAAATTGAGGACATTTCTGATGTCAACCGTCAGTAGAATTCTGAAAAAAAAAATTGGGAATGGCTTTCAACAGCTTCCATGTTCGTTCTTTTAAACCTAAACATCTTCGTTAGTAATCATACAATTTTCTCTTTGCAAAAGTCATTTGCAAGAAACTGGCATTAGGAAACGAAATTTGCACGAGGTAGGCGCTGGAGCGGCCTGGATTCTGTCCAGAAAAAAGAGGGACGTCATAAATATTGACGCACTGAAGTTATGTCGTAAAAAGGACAACATCCCGAAAACCACTATATATGCATATTCAAAATGAAGGCCATGTCTTTGCGAATTCAAAAAATCCCCTCATGTTCGGAGAGCTCTCTCTCCTTGTAAAAGCAGCCACGAAGACGTCAGTAGAGAAAATCGCCGATGCGCCGCAACTGAAGTTCGTTCATTATTCTTTCATATTATAAAGAGGGTAAGCTTTAGGAAAACGATACTCTTATGGGAAATTGGGCAGATCCTGCTCTCCAAGTATCACATGAAAGCATGTCCTTGTGCGCAAGTCCTGTCGTGTTCCCGCCAAAGAAAGGGGTCTATGTTTTACTATAGAATTTTTTTTCGTTTTCTTGTTTCTCATCCAAGCAATCTTCTAAGGGCACATTTTCTCGCTTGTCTTAGTTCTCATCACAAGGTGAATTCATAAGTACTTTGGCAGGGCTTGGCTGTTGCTCATAAGACAAAAGTGGTACGGGTCCAGTTTCAAAAATCTACTTGAGGCACTTCAACTTGGCGGAAAATAGGCTTCCTTGTGAACCGAGTTCCAGTCTACGGATGACCCCATATGGATATCTTAGAGAGCAGGAGCTGTGCTATAATCCACAGAAATATCAAGCTCCCAAAGGCTTATCTTTTCAAGATCTGGGACAAGGCCGACCTGAATTAGTTGCGGCGCAGAGGCTGTGCGATCCCTCGTCGTCTCTGTGACTTCTTCAGCAAGGGAGGAGATTACTGTGAACAAGGGTGCATTTATTGGGATCGCCAAGACATGGGCTCTGTTCTGCATATGCTCATTTGGAATGTTTTTGCATCTTGCCTTTTGTAAAGACTCATTTTAGGTGCGTCAATAATTCTGACGCACCCTGTATTGTAGCGATTTTTTTCCGCTAACACGTAGCTTTGTCCATAAAAGGAAGACGTGACTCCATCTATTTGGCTCGCTTTGAAAGTGCGAACATTTCTCTGTTGCAGATTTATGCTCCTGTGCTGTTTTCCACTGAGATGAGAAAGAAATAATGTCCAGTCCCACCTCCCAATCATCACGGCGGTGTCAGTTTCTGAACAGTATCATGAAAAGATGACTATGGATTAGGTGCACTCCGTTGTATACTTGTGGTGTGTGAATACTGATGTTATCAGAGCCAATTGTGTAGATGCGCTGCTGATTACACTACCTCTGGCTAAATTAGGAGCACGAGGTGTTATTCGTTCCTGTTCAGTGGAAGTGAACTAGACGCCTTTGCATTTTCCACTTCTTTGAATTAGTTCGATTCGTTCTATGTAAATTCTGCTAAAATGAAATCATTTGTAGGATCTTTCCAAAAGTGGAGAGTGATATAAAAATGATATTTCCATAGAAATATCTTTGTAATAAATGTTTGCACTGGTACAAATGCAATTGCTTGGCATTAAAATTAGACAAACATTCGATTAGTGAGATGTAGCAATAAATTTGTTTGCACAATCTAATATACAGTGGACGTCAATGGCGTTGGCCCATCTGCGGCCTCGAGAAGGACGTCGCGCAACCGTACCGCGCGCGTCGGAACCTATGCATTCTGCTGCTGTTATGCAATTTCTAGCAGCTTTTCTGCTCGATTTTAAGGATTTTCGAGCAAATTGGGAAGAAAAGACCCTAGAAATACCATCCCGGCGGCGACGACAAAGATCCCGGCTCGCGTGGCGCGGTCGCGCTGCGTCCTTTTCGAGACCGCGAATGGGCCACCGCCGTTGCCGTCCACTGTATGTATTATCTTAGGTGATTAACACCATTTTTCCTAATATCAACCACTAGACGTACCCGGCTTTGCTCGGGTGTTCAATTTCTCCCGGCCACATAAAGCTGCCGCCAACACTTGTTGAACCAAAGAACCAAGTGATGAACATTTTGTAATCCTTTCAAAATGTTCATCATTTGGTGACCCTCCTTCACCCCGCAGCCTTCCCTTGAAAAATGGGGTGAAGTTCTTGACTGCTAAATAAATTCTTCTAAAATGCTTGCCTTATCCACGTTCAGCGTTTTGGAAAATCTCTGGAAGCTTGTTTCCACGGACCCGTGCCCAAGAATGCCGAAAAATCAATAAAACAGATCAATCATTGAAAAAAAACTTAGAACATATTTCGAACAAAACGGTTTTCATATGCATTCGTGTTCAGCTCACTGAAACACCCCAGTAGATATGTCTTTACCGCCTAGTGGGCAAGAATTATGAAAAGTCAATAAGATCGATAAATCGAAATTTTCCCCAGAATGGTTGTCATGTGGTTATGCATGTTCTCGCCAGTCCCTGAGCAAGAATACAGAAAAATCAATAAAATCGATATAATCGATAAACCAATCGATAACCCTGGGTGAGAAGTAGCCTATGATCTCCGCCGGCCCCTGATGAACATGCAAAACTTGGTCCCGATCGGATCATCCTCCGCGGTTTCTATTCGGAACACACACACGTACAAACACACAAACATGCAAACACACAAACGAACTTTCACTTTTATATATACAGATGTGTACGTAGGTGTTCTGTGGGACTGCTCAGTAAGTACATATGAAAATTAAATCTATTTGGCGATTTTTGCGAATGCCAGTAATCTTCAAACTAGTACATTGAAGATTTCCTACAGGAACTCTTCTGCCTCTTCATCCTCTTCGTATCTTTCTTCGATGTGTACGCAGATACATGCGTTCCCATTTCACTTGACAGGATTTCCTACTCCAGGATCAAAAGCAGATGGCAACCGAGCAAACATCTACAAGTATTCTCGATTCGCAGCTAGTAGTTTCTGTTGCCACTGCAATATACTACGGTTATATCCTTGCTGTTACGCTCCGTTCAAATTCGGAGGTTTTCCGATCAGCTTTCTTTGTTATTTTCAGGGTTACAGGTGAGTTAGCTTATCTTCTTGATAATCATATCACGAACGGTCATGCTTGAACATCTGGTATAATCTGAAGCGGCGATATGTGAGGAAGCGCCCATCTTAGACATGTAAATTACTAGGTACTCGTAGATTTTCGATCTACAAAGAAATTTAGGAGATGACAGGCCAAAACTAATGTACTTGCTCAGACATTCGGGCGTTTGGAGCGCCGATCAGCGGCATGACACCTGCGGTACAAACGCAAAAGTAGGCGGAATTGGCGCGCCTATTCCGCCGTTATGCGCGCCTTATCCTCCTGCATTTGACCTGCTGTGATCCTGCTACGGGGATAGCAGAATTGAGGCAGGTCATGTTCTATTGCAACCGGTGACTACAAAATAGTTCAAAAATGAGTTCGCCGGGCATGTATGTGCTCCGTCTGCACCAGCGCTCGACGAGCTGGACATCTGCGGCGAGGCGGATTTTCCCGTCCACGCCACTTTGACACACGACCGCATCCCACGAATCTTGTCTGGCCAAATGGTACACTGGATCACAGTTTCAACCGGAACTCTGTTGGCCAAACAAGTCCCGTAGGGCTCGTCTTATCTCCGCCATAGCGGAGACTAGACTAAGCTTTCACAGCCGTCTGCCGGCTTATATACACTTCGGGTGCCACATGGCAATGGAGAAAAAAAACAGGGTGCTGGTTAACCTGCATATCCCCTGCCTCATGCGCGCTCACAGCAGGTTTTCGTGCTCCATCCGCACCTTCAGCAAGTATTCCTCCTCCACCCGCGACTACCTGCCGGAAGCCTGCATCGGCCAAAAGTGGGCGGGTTCACCGGCGCTCCAAACTCTCGAATGTCTGAATGGTGACGTTTCTATAAGGCTTCTGCCGTACACAACGATTAAAAAGTTGCTTTTTGTTGCTGGATGGATTTTGACTCATGTTCGTAGTTGCATGCAAAATGACGCCCCTAAACTTATTAGAGGATTTCACGATATTGCCGTGGAAGCCGCTTAGTTCACGGGACTGTATGCACTATTTAGCTCAGATATGGCTCTAGGCTTCTTGTTTCTTTCAATAAAGGTGTAGCAAGGACAAAAAATGTCTTGGAAACTGTTGAACAAAAACGAAAGCAAGTACATCAATACTATGGAGGGGTAGCCTATGTCGGCTAATATAAGAAATATGCTTATTCTAGATACAATAAAAATTGAAAAATAAGAACTAAAAATTACTCCATAACTTCTGGACAATATGGTGAATCTGAGACAACATTTCTCTGCGAGTTCTTTATATTCGTTCAGCTCCATATTTTGTGTTCATGGCTCATATGTATTACAGACTAAGCCCGTTATTATAAGTCATGATATTATCTAGCACTATGAATTGTGCACGTTAACGTTTTCTCTTAGTCCACACGAAGATAAATATGAAACAAATACGAGCGAAATGAAGATTCTAACAAGGATTTCCGATTTTAGGGTTTTTCGACATCATTGGTATTTTCGTCGTAGAGTGGATTAGAAATGATAGGAAAGTAGGATTCGGTTAGTGAATTAGTGTACGGTACTCTTTGCCTGAACAATTTCCTTTTATAATCCTTCTCAATGTATTGGTGTAATGATTTAGGACCATCCATCGAGCCATTCACTCGTTTGATGTATGCAATGAGTGGGATTAACTTATTCACACATTTGATCGGATGTTTTCTAATGACACTGAATAGGTTTACAGCAGTGTGTGTTCCATGGGCATATGAGAAGGTTGGTGAGTTCGACCGAGGCTCTGCTTTCACACGGTCAATATAAAATTATCCTACGAATTGTTCAGCGTTCTCTTATATAGGGGTATCAAAAAGTTTCCATCTTCGATATGCTCCATCCCCTCCTCCTCAAAACTCCAAGTGCGGTCGTGTAGCCCGTAGTCGTTAAAGCCACCATGCCAAATTTCATTCTCTCAAGATGACTCCTTCGAAAATAATGGCGCTTTTCTCTAGCGTGACTAGGGTGGGTTCACATGCTTCTCGACAGCGCAACCGTCCACAGATCAAGAGTTGTGGTTGCTGCCAGAGGAGAATGCGGATTCGAATCATTGAATCACACATCCCATGTATAGTCCGGGCCTGGCACCCAGCAAATATTATCTGCCTGTAAGGTAACCGCTGTACTCCTCGAGGAGTATAGCACCTTGCGTCGCCGTCGCCGGAGATGGCGGCCGCCAATGTTGGCGACCACTCACAATCGATTTGCACGGAAGCCGCAGTCGCCAACATTGGCGGCCGCCGATCGCCAATGTTGGCGACCAATCGATAGGCGCCGACGTCGCAGTCGCTATTATCGGCGGCCGCTTGGCGGCCGCCGCGACGCTCCGCCCACAATCGATGCGCACCGGTGTCACGGTCGCCAGCGACGGCGACGCAAGGTGCTGCAGTCCTCGAGGACTATAGAGGCAGTGTAAATGTGGAACAGCATCACCTAGCAATGAGATTCAGGGTCGAAAATGAGCTGAAGTCGGCTTTTGGAAGATAATCTGCCTCATATGATGAGAAAGTTCTATGAATGGTTTCCAAAATTGAAATGGAGCTAGGAAGAGTGTATTAGTGTTCGATGATCTTATATTTTACTGCGACAGAATTTCGTCGCTGTAAACCTTTTGGAAGTACTCTAGGCTAGAAACTTTTTGATACCCCTATATCTCTATACTCTTACATATCCTACAAATTATTTTTTGTGTTGCAGTAGATGAGGCTTTTACAGATCTGGTCCCGTAAAATCGTGTATATTATGTTACTCATTGATTCTGTGGTGGCCGTTGGAGTACACGTTCCATTGCTCTTAATTCCGTTGGTTTATGAAAGAGAGAACAACATGTGGAGACTGCTTGGACGTAAATCGCAAACCCCTGTTTGGTTTGATGCTCTATTGTCACTTCACATGTGCTTTGCATTATTACGTTTCGTTTGAGGTCATTCGAGTAATAAGCTGCTCCACTGTAGTCTTGTACGTCTGTACTACCGTTCTGCTAATATCCAGAACCATTTATGTCTCAGTGAAAATGAACAAGAAAAGCAGATACCCACACAAGATGGTAAGACGCTTTGAATGGTATCCTTCATATAATCGAACACGATTCACTGCTGCAGAAGTGATTGCTATTAGCCTGATGAACCCCTGACTCTACAGAATCTCAAACACAATCGGGAGCCATGTTTATCATCTGAGGGGTGCTGCGTGAGAAATAATCCAACCGGTCAGCTTCACTCAACTGCTAGATAAAACCTCGTTCTTGCAGAACTATAGTAGGGGAAAACTCTCTGAAAGTCCCTCCTCAATTATTTATGCCATGCACTTATGACTGCAACATTAAAAAAACAGATAACGAAGGGTACTCAAGTAAATGAAATTTGAACAACTGTACATAAAATGCTCGAATACCGGTGCATCGAAAAAAAAAAGAACGGAAAGGAATTCCCAACAAGTACAAACGCAGTGGGCTGATTGGCGCGGGCACGAACTTCCCATTTTCCTATTTTATAATGTGGAAACTTGTCGACATAGAAGAAATTCGAACATGATGTTCCCATGTTGAACCCATTGACGACCGCGATGTTTTCCTCGTGTTTCTACTTCTACCACGTTCTGATTCCATCCTGTGCTCCGAGTTTTTTCTAAATGGAGGTTCCAGTAGCGATTTTTATGATCATGTGTAATTATTATTGCGTAACCATCCAAGAAGTGAGCAGAGACCACTAAGGTGCAAGATGTAGTCCCTCAAACTGAACCATACAAAAAAGGGCGCAGCTCACTGGTGGGCCGCGCGGTCGTCAACGGTTGAGGCAGTTTTAGCACTTCAAATATTTTACGTTTGAAAACTTATCCAGAGCCGCATTCTGCCCTCAGCTTTGGCATTAGTAGTTCCATATCATTAGAACAGCACATCAAAGCAAACAATTGGTGAATTTCACCTTTTTTGTTTTTACATTCGTTGGAAGGTGTTTCGGTAAAGTTTTATGCCTGCTTATGTGCATTGTTTATTGATATTGTTTGCACCTCATGGAAATCAGTGAGACTAGATAGTTGTATAAGAGGCAAATAACGATTGATGGTTGAAGAGAAGTGAAGAAGCTAGTTGGGAAGGGAACACCAAGAATGCGGAATGCGCCTGTACTCGGTAGTGGGAAAGGTGTTGAATAGTGGAGAAGAAACCATCAGACGGGTCGACTGCTGCAATGGCATACAACAGCGGGAAAAACCATTTTACGCATGCTAGTGGTCCTCTATGGTGAGAGATGTGCCGGCTTCTACTAGTGGGGAAGACGTTATCTGAAGAGATCCCTGAGGACAAAAATGATGAAAAGCGTGTTCATCAGGGATGAGCACAAAGAATTTCGGAAGTTCCTGAATTTTTACGTTATGTGAGCTTTTGTCTTCCAGATTTTTGGAAGATTGGCAGGAGTGGAATGAAGCCAATCCACAAATGCTGTTTTTATGTTTCCAAATCCCGCCAGATTCCGGAATTCCTTAAACATCCAACTTCCGGTCTTGCACAGTACTGCTCATCCCTGATGTCCATCGATAGAAGGAAGAGTGGGGTAAGGGAGGGGGGTGGGACCCATGTAAAATATAATTGACAAGACACCGCTGAAAAGGTCGTTTGATGAGTGAGAGGTTGAGAGTGCAACAAATATCTACGACATTTCCGTCATGTGTACATATACTGCTAGTTATCATTGCTTTGTTAACCGTAATGTACAGCGGCGGGTCATGGGGAAATATCCTGGCTGCCTTGAGAGCACACGAGGCGAAGAGGGCTTTATGTAGAACCGGCACGGATCGACGAAATTTCCTCATAGTCATCTATGTTAATAGATTTTGCAAGGGGTAGAAGCACCAACATGAGAGGATGTTAGGCAAATGAAACAAACAGTCTAGCCAAATGCCATCGTGGGCGAAGATGTGTTACAAGTGAATGAAAATGAATTTCTCGCGACTGAGTGGCACAAAAGTATGGAGAAGACAGACGGATCCGAGAAAAAGAGTTGCGAAGGGGCGCTTTGCGATTGGATTTATCTGTTTTTTTTTTTCAGTTTATTTGGCTCAGAGAAATCTGAGAAGGGAAGAGAGAAAGAAATACAACCCTATCTCAGAAATGTGGTATACTTCATGTTGCAAGTTCATGTATCTTATCACACAGTTTTCGTGGAAAAGTGTGCTGGAATAAGGGTAGTTGTGCGAAAACTGAAGGGTGAACGGTAGCGACGAGAGCGTCGCTGAGAACAAGGTCATGGGTATTACTGGTATGAGATTTTTATTTGTAACACGTGTTGTTTCAGGGTCTGATCGCTCTGGTCGCAATAGATTGCTTTCTGGGAATTGTCGACTGCATTTACGAAGCGACAGATTTTCTAGGTTTACGTGGTGCAAATGTTGTGTTTGATTGGATTGATCAGAACGTGAGCTAGTCCCTGCTTCTTCCCTACCCAGATGACCTTTGTGAACTCTGAAAAACCAATTTTCAGGTCACAATTCTCTTTTTTATTATCATGTCCATAAACTCCTACAGCATCATGTTTCTGAGCAAAGACCTACGGGTAGAAGCTATTGGTCCATTTCGCAGAAAGCTGAAATATTGGTGCACTTCCACAGTCATACCCACTGTCACTGTATCGAAGCATTGAAGATTTATGTGAATAGGGTAGATACTATGTGTTCAAACTTATACATCAATGATGTTAATGAAGAATACGTCTCTAGAGGTTATTTCACATCTTGAATTTAATGGAGAAAAGATGGTCCACGATGAAGCTCGCTACAGCAAAAAATCGGGTGTCCCTATAGTTATGAAACGCACTGTATTCCGGGAAATGCTAAGTGGGCATAGCCACAAGGATGCCATAGAATGTTTCGTCTTTAATGCACGTAGTCTCGCCAATAAATCCGGCAAATTACATTTACTTTTGAATTATTGCGAACCTGAGGTTGCAGTTATAAAGGAAACATGGTCATCAGCTAAATTTCTTGGTAGTGATATAGTCGGCAATCTTCACTATTTTGTCTTCCGAGTGGATCGGACAAGGGGCAAAGGAGGAGGAGCATGTTGTACATTTACTTTTGAATTATTGCAAACCTGAGGTTGCAGTTATAAAGGAAACATGGTCATCAGCTAAATTTCTTGGTAGTGATATAGTCGGCAATCTTCACTATTCTGTCTTCCGAGTGGATCGGACAAGGGGCAAAGGAGGAGGAGCATGTTTTCTGATCAAGTCTCTGTTCGCTGCTCGCAAAATTGGTCACTCAAATACTACTGTCGCTGATGTATTATGTACTGACATTTTCTGTTCTGAACAATTTCCACGGATCACTTTTTTATGTGTCTTTCGTCCGCCGAAAACTACTATTGAATATGATGGAGAATTAATTGATTTATGCGTTGATATTTGTTTGGCCCAGAACAATGTAGTTCTCGTAGGCGACTTCAACCTACAAATTGATTAGATCAATTTCGGCTTCCCAAAATTTTTTTGATTTCTTCCACAGCTTTGGAGTGAAGCAACATGTTCTCGAGCCCACACACGACAGTAGCATTTTGAATTTGGTCTTAACCTCACAAGACACTATCTCGAACCTGTGCTGGTTTCCACCTCTGACTACCTCGGAACATCGCATCGTTCGTGTTGAGATGACAGCTCAGTCTCCTTGTGCCTGTGCTGTTCCTACACCAGATTTTACCAATGTTGATTATGTCAACAGCAGACACTTACAGAACATTGACTGGCTCTCCGTTTTTGATAACTACGAATCTGCTAGCGATGTTTATCGACGATGTTTGAGCCAAATTTACTCTGCATTTTCCTTTTATGTTACACTCAAGATAAAACACGTACCGAGCATAACTTTGCGGCCTTTGCAAGCGCAGAAACAGAGACTATTCGACTCTTTACCTAATCCCATGTCCAATTCACTTCATAAAAAGATCTGTAGAGACATGGAATATGATCTTAAAAAAATTTCCTGCTTACCGAGAAAGGCGATTGGCATCGGAAAGAGCAATGATGCCACTTTTCCGCTTTATTCAAAATAGACCGAAGCCTATTTCTAACCCTCCTATCCTAACCAATCAGGGAGGAGATTTGCTGAAGACACTTGAGGAAAAAACGGAATAACTTGGCATGCATTTTTCTAGCGTCTTTCGAAACGATTCGAATGCGCCTCCAAACCTTTATCCAAGACGTGTCAAACACAAACTTTCTGAAGTGATGATTCGACCTGATGACATTCTGTACTACCTAAACCATTTAAAACCTTTTTCTGAGGAATTCGTTGATTTCCCTAAATTGTCGATAAAAAGTGCGCTTCAGCTTTATGCCAGCCTTTGACTATGATTTTCAATATCTCACTGTTAGTTGGTGATGTACCAGACCCCTGGAAATGTCGATTATCATACCCATTCCTAAGATGTCTTCAGCGAATTGCATTTCCAACTTTCGTCCCATAAACATTACTACCACCCCGGCAAAAGTTATGGAGAAGGTTGTTAGGGATAAATTTCAGTCTTGGCTAAATAAATTTCATGTTTTTCCTCAAGAACAGGATTTCTTATTGGTTCTTCAACTTTGTCAAATATCGCTGACAGTGTGCATGGCTAGTGTGTCGCCTTGAATGCTGGAATAGATTCAAATAGTACCATCTTTGAATATTCAAATATTGCATATTTGAAATATTTGGCCAACATATTTGAATATGGTGACCTTTCGAATGTTCAATTATTCCGAATATTTATTCCAATACCAATATTTGGATACAACTATACTAAGTACTACCACTCAGTTAGAGTAGTCGTAAATCATTGTCTTTATGGAGCGCCGTGCGACTGCTGCTCAGTGAATCGCCATCGTCGTAACAAACCAAACTGCTACGCAGCGCGAACAAACCACGGAAAAACTCGTCAGAGGAGCATACCACAGTATTTTCCTGCGATGAGCTGCCCAGCAAGCGGTTCCAAGGGATGCGCTGCGTCATTTTAGTCATAGGCGGAGGAAACCTTCAAACGGAACATCTTGCCACGCCCACTATTGCCACCCTGCGACGGAACACTGCGTGGGATTTACTAATTTCTCGACTAATTCTTCCGAAGAAGAGAATCATCCGTTCACCTCTCAGAATTGGAGTGGCGCTGCACACCTTTATCTCGTTGAGAATTCAACGAGATAAAGGTGTGTGTGTAATTGTGTATGCAGCGCCCATTCTAGAGCTCTCTGGAGTCATCCTATGTCCATTGTTATGACAACAATTCAGATAGTTGTTGTACATGCTTTTGCCCGAAAATCTTGTAGAAGAATAGCTATCTGCCCTTAATTCAGGAATATCATTCTTGCACTTCATTGTGGTTTTCTTAATTGTTTCTTGTCAGAGTTCATTGCTTGAGCTGTGCGTTGACGTGGCTGCAAACATGATGAAGCTGCACGATGAACATGATTTCTTATGTAGAATTCAAATTTGAGCCGTGTAATCAGGGATGGATTCTAGGGGAGGGGTCCAATACCTCGTAACAAAATGTATATCACCATATACAGATTTTCTATGCTGATGATTTTCTATGGTCTCGAATAAATTTTTCTTATCTGCTGCGGAGCTGTTTGGGAAAAAATTAAGTGGTATAATTTCGGCTAGCCAACAACGGCTAATTCTGTCTCCCGAGTTGTGTTCTGCTAAAGTTATGTGCGAAAACTATTTCTAACTTGTCAACTATTGAAACTGATTGATGCTTTCAAAGTTTTCTTAGGTCCAGGAAAGTTCCCCAAATCTTTTAGCGAAATTTACCCAAGGAGCCAAATTTTCGCTGCCTCGGCTAAACTGGGAATGTACCATGTAACCCTTTACAGAGAACTCCGCAGCAGAACAGGAAAATGGATTGGAGATCTTCATCACAAGCTGCATACAACGGTACATATTTCGTTATAAATTGTCAAACCCTCACAGCATCTCTCAGTGATTAGATCGTTTAAATTAAGGTGTGAGATAAAGAGGATGCGCTTCTTCCAAAGTGGAGGTCTCCTTTGGCTCATTGTCAGCTGAAAGTGAAATTGGATTAAGTATGAGCCCTAGAGTTTTTCACCTATGATCTCTATCGCGCCGTGCGCGACTCTGCCCTGTGGCGGGGTCCCGCCGCGCAGGCCTGACGCACGGTAGTTCCCACTCTGAGTCGCGTGCGGACGGCGCGGCGCGCCTGATTTTCGAAATCGGTCGCTGCTGTGCTGTCGCGCCGGACGGTTAGGTTGTCCGGTGCTCTCGCGTCGTTTATTCTATCTGTGTCGTTCGTGATGATACCATCTGGAGCAGCAGGTCCTCCTCCGGCATGTCATCGCCGTGTCCCGTGAGTAACACCATCCTTCCATGTTCTGCTACTGAGCTGGCCCTAATATCATTCTCGTTGTATACCATTATTGATTGCCGTGTATTGATGTCGTGTGTTTTATTGCTATAAACTACTATCCGTATTGTGTTCTGTCGTGTAGCAATATGTCGTTGTTCATATCCTACTTGTTCAGTAACACCATTGTGGGCGGGGCTGGGGTTGGGGGCGCAGCGTATGGACCTTGTGAGGGAGACGGGAGGTGGGAAGCGGGATCCTAGATTTCCGGCCGGGTACTTCTGTGGGGATAGGACGCCATTAGGTTAGTAAGAAGCGCATTCTCCAGGGACGCGGCCAGTCGTGCTCGGGGTCTAACCTGAGCCACTGAACCGCCGACGGACCCCGGGGCACGACAATCTCGTTTTCCTTTCTTAATGCGACATGACAACTTCAAGCATAGAATGCGGAAAGAAAACGTAATCGTTTAACAGAACTGGCAACTTAGTCGGAGTGTTAGACTTATGAAAATTGATTCTCATGAAAGGAATCCTCTTCGATTGAAATCGTGCATAAGGCTGGACTCAGCAGTTTTTTCATGATCAATTTAGTTAGAAAGGAGGAAATTACGTGAGAATGCAACTTTCTGGATGAACACACCAGAATATTTCTATGGTAGGAAAGCACGCAAAACTACAATTTTAGGGGGAAAGATGTGCACAAAAGAAAACGAAAATTACACACCAACGCGCATACCTTCACCCATTCGCTTCACTCTGGAATCTCAGTAATTTCTCATCTGAATGTGAATGTTCCTATGTTGTTGGCTCTGTCCTACCGTAAGAAAGCACGTCCACAGCTCGACTCTGTTGAGACCGATGCGGTCTTGGAAGCTTTGGCCAACCACGGCACACCTATTCATTGCGAAAAGAGATTTCATGAGCTCCACAGCAACTCGACGACCAGGGTTTTTCTTCTCTAAGGTGACATCACCTTTGCTGTCTTTGCTGTTCGACTGGAATCTGAAAAGTACATTTACAAAGGAAAATGCAAAAAGTGGCTTAGGTCTTTTTGTTGAATGAAAAGACTCATCATATGTAGTCAAAGGTATATTTCTCAAAACCGTTTTGAGGAATCAGCAGTGATTTTCAGAATGTAAAATCAATTATCCCTAATTCATTCGATCCCACGGTCCCACGGTTTTTTGATGAGAACTTTGCTCTCCATTTTCTTCAATTCTTTTTTTAATCCCATTGGTAAATGTGCGCGATATAGTAGAAAATATAGAATTTGCTACTTCACGAACGCATTGAGATGCTGGCCCAGGAGATATTTACATGGATACTTGATCTGCAGTTTGTGATTTCTGTTGTCACTGTGCTATTCTATGCCTATATTCTTATTGTCACTCTTCGGTCAAAATCGAAGATATTACAGTCAGCCTTTTTCGTTATTTTCAGAATCACGGGTGAGTTGATTACTTTTTTGGCTATTATGTCGCTTGAGAAAAATCAGCCAGATGACACGATTGTCAATTTGCTAGCCCTTTTCAAAGCATGAATGGAGGAACAAACACCTCAACAGAACAGAAAATAGGTGGTATTAGGTATGTGAAGAAGTTTCCGCCCTCTAGCGATGAGTGGTTATATCGTTAGCTATCCTTGCAAAAACTTTGTAAATCCTACTTCATTTTGTTGCTTTGACATCTGTCAATAACATTTAGTACATATTTGTCTCGATTTATATCAACATCATTGTGTTTTATGGCGATAATCATGCCGATATTTGAGCCAAGTAAGCGTCATTTGCGCGAAGAACTTCTTTTCTGCTTCAATTTGAAGAAAACTGCTGCCGAATCTCGCCGAATGCTCATGGAAGCTTATGGGGACCATGCTCCATCAGAAACAACATGCAAAGAATGGTTCCGACGCTTTAGTAGTGGTGATTTCGATGTTGGAGACAAGCAACGCAGTGGAAGGCCAAAAGTTTTTGAAGACAAAGAACTTCAAACATTAATTGATGAAGATCCACGCCAAACACAAGAAGAGATTGCCAACTCTCTAAATGTTGATAGATCCAACATTTCCAAGCGTCTCAAAGCCATGGGAAAGGTTTATAAGGAAGGCAGATGGGTACCATACGACTTGACAGAACGCGACATGGAAAGAAGAAAAAATCTGTGAAATGTTGCTTGACAAACAAAAAAGGAAGGGATTTCTGCATTGTATCGTTACTGGAGACGAAAAGTGGATCTATTTCGATAATCCGAAGCGCCGGAAAGCCATTTGCGACCGTGGCCAACCATCACAATCGACGCCAAAGCGCAATATCCATGGGAAGAAGGCAATGCTGTGTATCTGGTGGGACCAGAAGGGAGTCATCTATCATGAGCTGCTTAAACCAGGCCAGACGATCACGGGCGATCTCTATAAAGAGCAAATGATTCGTTTGAGCAGAGCATTGCACCAGAAACGGCCGGAACACGAGACAAGGCAGCACAAAGTCATTTTGCTGCATGACAGTGCTCGTCCACATGTTACAAAAGCAGTGAAGGAGACGCTTGAAGCACTTTGCTGGGATGTGCTACCACATGCGGCTTATTCACCAGACTGTGCTCCGTCAGACTACTATTTGTTTCGGTCGACGGCCCACGGGCTTTCCGAGCAGCACTTCCAGTCTTTCGGAGACGTCAAAAAATGGGTGAGGGAATGGATCGAGTCGAAGGACGAGGCCTTCTACCGCCGCGGCATCCGTCTCCTCCCGGAAAGATGGGCAACGGTTATGGCTAACGATGGCCAGTACTTTGATTGATCTATCTGTTTCTTTTCTATTTTGAAAAAAAAAACACTCAATTTTGCTTGAAAAAGGGCGGAAACTTTTTCACATACCTAATAATTCCTGCTTACACCGTGCATCATTATACACATGGTATACCAAAATTTTGAAGCTAGTGGGTTGAGTTTAATGCATTCTCGATATTGCGGCTTCTACACGATCTGCGCGAAGAATGAGAAAAGAGAATGAGAAGAATGCATGAGAACGGTGCGCTACCAGAGCTTCATCTCGCTTGGAGGCCTCTAAAAACATTGTGCGCCTGTCACTCCATATTCGCTTTATTTTATCGTTGTAAAGTTTTCTAAGTTTTTTTTCTCAAGAGGTAGTGCAATATTGGGGTTTAATTATACAAGTTTGAGGTCCGAGCAGCTTCGTGCAAAATGAACGCTTTGGTGGTTGTGTCTGTGCTGTAGGGCGTTTACTCGAGAGGAAAAGAAAGAGAGGAAGCAACTCCTCTGCCTACCCTGAACAGTTATACGCATGCAGCGTGCTCGCTTTATGATTGCTTTGAGTGACGTGTGGAAATGATAACGCTCTCCCTCCCTGACTTCCGAATCTCGGTCAATAGGGTTAGAAGGTTTTGAAAGAACACGAGACATGCGATTGCTCAATATTGGTTGAGCAATCGCATGATTGGTTGGAAAAGCACTACGAGGGAAAGCGTGTTAGTTGGACCTCATTAGCCGTATTCCGAATTCGGCTGGGCCAGCCACGCATGGCCCAGTGGCGCATGACCCTGGTCAAGCGTGCATGGCCCATCGCGTATGACCCGGTATTCCGGCGTGGGCCGCTGGCCCTGTCCACAAGCGCGCCGTTCACCGCGTTATCTGAAACGTTGTAGGCCAGAAAAACGAACAAATTGAGAGCTCATCACCCAGTACAGGGTGTGAGGGACGTCCTTACAAATGGTACACGCATACTGTCGGAAAGGCAGTTCATATTAGATGCGCGCGTGAGCCCCGCGTCGAACGCATACACATATTTGTGTTTGATTTTCGATGAAGATCGGTCCACACTAGTCTGCTCACATCCTCGATGAAGATACTGCTCGGTCGCTGCGAACAGCTGCGAGCCCACAAATGTGCGAGTATGACTTGCGTCTTAAGTGCGTCATTGCTGCAACTGAGCCTATACTTCACCATACATACACGCGCGTGTCGAACGCGCACATCTTGTTTAAATTGCCCTTATCATCAAATTAACGCGAGATACAAATAAGTCCAGGGCACTATCTGGCTAGTTCTGCCCCGAATTTTTCGATGAAATTCTTTCCGCCCAAATTTCATCTAGGGGGTTGTCTGAGGAGATGAACACAAATATCGTATCCTTTTTGTACCGCAACACCGTTTTTGTAGGGTTAGGCAAGGTTTACTATGAACACTGTATCTCACAGGATCTTCTAAAACTTTGGAAAGGGTTGCTTTAGGCGCTGGTCACGATTATCGACATTACTTTGCATGCCACCTTCGTTTCCCCCCCTCCCCCCAAAATCTGCATCTTCTCTGAATCTCCTATCGAAAATGGGGTCACGGTAGAAAATGGTAGAAAATGGATGCGATATTCATAATCGGGGCTCAAATCAACCCTCCTACACAAAATATGAGAGGACTGCAAGAGATTCCATCTCTGCAGTATGCCTACCGTTAGCCTTTAAAAACTAAGTAGCGGTACAAATTGGATACAATTTCCATGTCCAAAACCTCAAATAACCCTTGGCAAAGTTTGCGCGAGATATTTCACTTTGGAATTTTGGAGCAGAACTAGCCGAATAGTGCCACCGAATTTTCCCATTTCTACGCAGTAACCTTGTTTGATAACTCTGCATTGAAATGGAACAGTGCTATGCCATTGTTGAAAGCATCTGTAGAAAGAGCGATATGAAGACACTTTTTGCTGAAGGAATGAAAACCAGGCATGAATCCGGGCAAAAAACGAAGATTTTGTCGCATGGCCCTACCAAAAGTAGTGGGCCATGCTTGGCCCAGTGAGCACCGACTTCGAATTGCGCGCGCTGCTCCCGGAATACGAGGCCATCGCATATAGCCGAGTTGGCCACGCATGGCCCTGGGCCAAACCTCGCCGGAATACGGCTACATTCATCATATGGCCACGATCTTCGATTTCTGTTAGCGCTTCTGAATCTGTGCCAATAGTGATGGAAGACATTAGAGAAAAAGTGTTAAATTTTTCCAATTTAAGGCATCAAACATAGATTTTGCATGTTTTAAAATACCCTCTAGTTCTACGTAATAGTAATCCAGGGACCACCTTGTTTGCTAATGCGCTATCTAGCTTCAGACTTCCACTTGCTTCTGACATAGAAATAGTCCTAAAAATCAATTCAGATCTTGATGAACCCTATTTTATGCCATACATTTGGCTTTACGAGAGCACTCGTTTTCCGGGAGTAATGTGTTGATTTTTTTCCAATGTAAGACATCGAACACAAACTTTACACTGCCTATCTATTTTCTCTCCCGTTTTTTATGTAACAGTAATTTTAAGACCACCTTTTTTGCTAATGCGCTATCCTGCTTCAGGTTTCCTCTCATTTCTTTCAGTGGATTCTAGACATAGAAATAGTCTAAAGAACTGATGTCAGATCTTGACTTTGCATCATGCGTTTAGCTTCAAGAGGGCATTCGTTTTCAGCATGGAAGTTGATAAAAGGCATTTGCCACTGAATGCGAATACATTTCACACTCAGACTTTGCATTACTAGTTTTTAAATAAATTTAACAGAGTGTAAAATTGTGCATGCGCTTTTTCGCGCGGAGCAATATGTTTTCTAAAAAATATTAGCAGAACGCTTCTATCAAACGTGAGTGTATGACTACTCTCAAACTCCCTTTATCATCCTCTACGCAAGAAACGAAGTTCCTTCTCGGAAAAATAACTGCGAGTGAGTAAGTCGAAGCAGACGCTTTCCCGAACTCCTACTTTTTCCGCGGTTTTTGCATTTTTCCTCGCAAGAAAAGCTTCCTAACTAGAACTGAGTGGTATCTGATAGTGGCGAGACTTGGCTACGTTGCGGCTGAGACAAGCCTTCCCAACTTATTTTTTCAGTTTTTTGTTGGGTAATTTTTTTCAGCTTTTGTTGATTTTTCCTCGCTCTTGAACGGGGCCGGTCGTGAAAAATTTCTAGTAGTTGTTATTTCGACAAGATGATGCTGAAGTGGTTTTCCTACGTGGCACAATTATTGTAGAGAGAAATCTGCCGTAATCATCTGTATGGTTCCTCTCATCAGACTTGACTTTTTGCGAGTGCTTTCAAAATATCGCCCCCCCCCCCCCAGTTACTCTGTACTAAACTTGTTCCAAGAACCTTGTCATTCCAGGTACCATACAGATAGAAAAAATCTTTCATTGGCGGGGCAGGACACGATTGCCTGGCTCTACCTATAGTCTTTCAAATTTTTTAGATCTAAAATTGAATTTTTCCAACTGAATCACGCATTTGTAGATGCGCTTTTAAGATGCTTAAGATAGAGAAGGAATTTAAGCATATGTGTATAATAACGCTCTGGCAGAGGTGAAAAAGTGTGCGAGCCTTTATAATTACACACCCTAATAGTTTCACCGAAAACGCATTCCTTGCTGTGAAACATAACATAAACGGTTAATGGTTACATGGTAAGTCTCCGCGGTTTTGGTTAGTACAATGGAATTTTTTCACCTATTTATTATCATTTAGCTGTGCGTTACTTAGAATTTGGAAACATTGTTCTTATTCCGCAACGTCTCACATTCTTTGTTGGTGTATTGCTGAAATAAAAAGGTAGGACCAGCTAATTCCGCTCTTCCTGGTCGTGTCGAAAGGTGCCCTCATCTTGGTGTTGATAAGCTTTGAAGATGTTGTAGATGTCGCTATGGCGCCGAACGTTACGCCTTAGTTATCACAAAACCGTCCGTCAAGGTGCTAACTGCGAGGATGAAGCTACAAATTAACTTGCTCCGCTCCTGGAGTCTCCGCCGCTTTCGGGACCCAGGGGGAAAATAAAATTAATGAAAATATCAATTATAATATTAAAAAATAAATAAAAATTATATTGAAAACAATAATAAAAATAAACAATTAAAAATAAACCAATACAAGATTTTTATTTGTATCGTAAAGTAATTTCGAAAATTTGGCGACCCATTGCCGTGGAGTGGGGGGCGCCCTGCCACCTGCGTCTGTCACTGGTAGACACATACAGAACATGTACATATAAGTAGCAGAGGCTTATGAGTCTATCGTGCGGAGCACCTGCAGAATACACTGCGACAGTGGCAAAAGGTGCGATTGTCTGTAACCACAGGCGCGATATAAGCATACGAGCAACAGACTAGGTAAGTGAGAAAAGTGGTAACAAAGTAAGTGATGAGTGAAGAATGAGAGTCAGCAGAAAATTAGCCCAAACGATTGTTCTTTTTTTAGGTTTCTTCGACATCGTCGGTATTTTCGCTCAAGAATGGTTTAGACGCGAACTGAAAGTAGGATTCGGTCAGTAAGCTGATCTACGGTAACCCTTGTTCATACAACATTGTTTTATAATTCTTCTTTGAAAGAATCTATAATGTACTTTCCGAGAGAGTTGTGGAATATTTAGGACCAACCCTGGAGCCACTCACTCGTTCGATGGCCTCAATGATTGGGGTAGCCTTATTCACGCATTTAAATGGATTCTTCCTAATGACAGTAAATAGATTCACGGCAGTATGTTTTCCGTGCTCATATGAAAAGGTTAATAAAATCACGCACTCTCTCACGATCATATTCTGCTGGGTTATCAATGAGGTTTTTACAGATTTGGTCTCGCAAAAATGTGTATATTATGCTGGTCGCTGATTTTATAATGGCTGTGGGGATACACTTTCCATTATTCTTTATTCCATTCACTCATACAAAAGAGAACAATATATGGAGACTTAGTGGAACTAAATGGCATCCCCCTGCGGTTCGATTTGGTTTCTTGTTGCCAGTTCATGTGTGTTTTTTATTATTTATTCACGTTTAAGGCCATTCGACTAATAAGCTGCTCCATTGTGGTCCTCTACGTGTGCGTCAGCTTTCTTTTAGTATCCAAAAGCGTTCATGTCATAGTGAAAATGAAGGAGAAAGGCGGATACCAACAGAAAATGGTAGGATGTTTGACCAGTACCCTTTATCACTATTCTCGATTATTATTATTATTATTATTATTATTATTATTATTATTACTATTACTATTATTACTATTATTATTATTACTATTATTATTATTACTATTATTATTATTATTATTATTATTATTATTATTATTATTATTATTATTATTATTATTATTATTATTATTATTATTAGTATTATTATTATTATTTGTCACGCCACTTAAGGTAGACGTATTCACAAGGAAAATGAAATTTTTTCACTATTGTCGATACGCTCTCTCTAGCTCTTCACTTCATTTTACCGCAGTGTTTTAGCATGTGTCGGTTTCAATCGACATACGGTGTCCACCAAATATGTTCACATAATTCTTTAAATGCAGCATAAGTTAAAAACAAGTCCTAATGGAAGCAGAAGTAGAACTTCTGATGTTGTTCTACTTTCGCTTCCATTAGGACTGGTTTTCAACTTATGCCGCATTCAAAAGACAGCCAAACTGTATGAAGATTTCACTGATCCTGGTTAATATATTCTGATTTCACCTGACCCCAATTTAGCGGAACGTTTGGTTTGTTTGCTTTCGGAGACGATTTCGTTCTAAGGCTTTCACCGCAGTGTGAACACCTATAGAAATAACATTTAAATGGTTCATGATGGGTGGCTGAGAATCGAAGCTCGCAAAGTGATTACATTGTGCATCAGAAAAGGATTCGTAAATTGATCGATGCCCACAGTCTTCTCTCAGGAACCTAATATTGAGTTTATTTTATTTTGTCTGCTTCCGCTGAACTTGGAGAACTAAGACACGAAAAAAAAAAAACGGAGACTGCCATGTAGCCATATTTGACAATGAAATCGTGCATAGATTCTTCAGCAGCACACAGAATATTCGAAATTTATCTAGCAAGAGCTGGGCTGAACTTTGTTTTTTGGTCCATTTGCTTTTTATCCAGCTTTCAAGTAGTCATTATTCAAAACCATCACTTAGCTCACTTCGCAGATTTTCATGACCGCGACGGGACGGCTCATACCACTGCGGCTCCACATTAATTCACAATCAGCACCTTCTCTGAACAGCACCGATAATTTGAGTGGTCCATTTCATTCCAAATTTTCCAAATTTCATAAGCTCTGAGGAAGAACTCATGTTAAAAATTGATACGGTTTTCTTGCTGTCTTAAGGTTTCACAGAATTGCAACAAAAGGTTGAATGTTGGTTGAAAACCAAAAAATTAGTTTCGGAATGTAGGAATGCATCCTTGCGACTGAGAAAACCATTGTTATCACTACGTTGGAAGAAAAGAAAAGGGTACGGACGAAACTCGAGATTTGTTGAACGTCGAACCGACAGTTCGGGAAACTGACCCTTCGAAGCCGTCGACTCAGTGGTTAAGTTTTTGAAGCTTAGAATTTTGTGCTTCTTCCACGCTAGTTCCAGAAGAAGCTTTATCCTGCTAGGAAAGCCAGATTTAGTTATCATTGCGTCCTCACTGACTAGGTATAGTCATGTAGAAGTGGGGATTTCATTGTAAAACCGCAGATACTAACGCTAAGAAGCGTGTGGTTTATTGAATGAGTGCAGGAGGCAGAATCATATGCAAACACAAAACCAATGATGTTCCATTCCGTCATGAAACCAATTATGATTATATGGTGTCATCTCATCTCAACAATGTTCCATGACGCTCAATACTCAATACTAAACAAACTGGAAAGAATTTGTTTCTAGCTGAGCAGAGATTTTCTCGTGCAGTATATCCCCGCATAACGTTGGCAACGCCAGCAGGAATTACTCGTTATTGTTGTATGAATTCGTGGAGGAGGAAGAATTTTAGGGTCTAGTCGCTTTGGTTGCAATCGACTGCCTTCTGGGAATTGTAATCTGCATATACGACATAACGCACGAACTCCACGTGCAAAATGCAAACATTTTCTTCAGTTGGTTACATAACAACGTGAGTAAATCTCGGCAGCTTTCACAGTGGATGACTTCCTTCAACGACACGAAACGGATATTTTAGGTGCCACTTCTACTCTTTGTCACAATGTCTATAAATTCCTACGGTATCATATTCCTGAGTGTAGATCTACGGTTAGAAGCTATTACTCCAATTCGAAAGAAGCTGAAATACAGGCAGCCATCTACAGTCACCACCACTACCACTGCACAGAAGCGTTGAAGCTGTGTGTAAACAGTGTACGCAGCATGTATGAGAGGCTGTGTTGCCAAATGGAGGCTGTTTTCTCCGATGAAATGTCGACTGCTGCAGTTTGCAAGGATAACATAAATATATTGTTGAGAGAAAATGCCTCTTGAACTCACTTACATTCCTTTAAACGAATTTAAAATCACTGTAATCAGGAAATCCTTACCAATGTGATTTGTACTTGTAGTTACAGAAGCGCGGCAATTCTTTTCCGACACTCGAAAAAAATTTGGGTAGAACCTTTCTTGTGGTCTTTGAAAACTACACAAGGTGGACGGGAACTAATAAATCTACTGAACAAACATCGAGCGAGAAATGTGAATTAAAATAATGAGACAGACAGCGATCCCTTGCGGCACAGTAGCATAACGGTCGTAGCCTTCCCAGGAGCAGAAAAAAAAACCATCGCCCGAACAGAATCAGAATGATATTCTTGAATATAACGTCACACCTACTCTCGTCCTGTGCGTTGCATGGTAAATGAACACTATCCCGACAGTAGCGAAAAGGTTCCAATTTCTCGTTCCATAAAACTTGGGCATCACTTATGGATACTTCTGATCTCAAATGACGTGTCGTGCAAGTTTTTGAATAAGCACTTTTACTGGCCGACATACCGATTGCACGCTGTTTCCAAAAGCCTGAAAGTAGTTCACTTACTGTCAATTCACGAGTGCATTTAATTAGTCTAGAATACATCATTGTGAGACTTTAAACCACCATCCACCAGGTGCTCCGTGATCATTGAGTGCTGAACTAACAACATGAGTGGGACAGCATTAATGATCGCAACCATGCAGAAGCACAACAAATAAGCACCGCCCCGACAGCAAGAAGACCACCACTCTTCGATTTAGAATCAGCATGACAGATAAACATGAACTCACTGTAACATCTGAAAACTGAAGTGTTATTAGAGAAAGAAGCATAGAACAATGGAATAAAACCAAGATTTTTTTTTGTGTTCGTTGCTTTCTCACTGATCCACGTAATGTGATGCACAGTTGTCGCTCTAATCCACTGGTTTCATTGTTTTATCCGTTTTGTTTTTTTTTCGCACGCGCGTAAGCGCGTGCCAATAAATGTTAAATGTTAAAGATTCACACTTTGCAGTCCATTCTTCATTGCTAATGGAGTTGCCTTAGGCTATGCTTTGAGGTTTTTCTATCTGGACTCCCCAAAGACTTCCTGGAACCGTATTCAGGCATGGCGGGCCACCTTCGGCCGGTCAGATTTGGCCACCGACATGTATACTGTATGGTAATAATTATTATTATAAATTATAAATAAATTAAACAAGGCGCCGTAAGGGGCTAGAGCGGCTAAAAATATTGTTCCAGTAACGCAGCGGCACTCATAGACACCAGTAATCTTGAGGCGCAGACTGCGAGGCGACATGGCCGATTTTTAGGGACTGAGACACGTTCGTGTCAGGACTCGCCAATTTCGTCACTGCTGGCTCTCCTGCATGCAAATAATGGTGATTTCATCATCTTCGCTGGCGGTCTCGCAGCATAGGGGTGAGGGCACGTTTACAAGCTTTTAGTAAGCACAATGTGCGCAGAAAACCCACCTTTCCACTGTTGCGACGGTTTAGGCTCTGAGGTGGATCAGGTTTTCTTCTGTTCCAGGGCAGCTAAGAGACTCTCACTCAGAAACTCACCGGCGCAGTGCAGCATCAAGGTTCTCATTCAATCCTCTTCAGACCTTTCTGTTACTATATATCACTTTTTCTGAAGTCTTAGAAGCAAACCTGTGAGTGCAGCAGATGACGAAGCATTTTAGAAAATTGTAGATTTTTGTGATTTCATTTTCCATTGTAGAAGCATGACATCTTCGCTAGATTATTTGGGAGAATCTGGCGAGTTAAAAGGGCATCAAATCAATGAGGAACGTTGTGTTTAAGTCCCTTTGAACTGAGCGTTCGTTTCGGCAATTGATTTCGCACCAACCTGATACTTCCCATTTACTACCATATTACTTCCAACATTTTGGGTGCAACGCACGCACGGTCAGAGGCTCCGCCATAATTTTAGTCTTGAAATCAAGTTTTGTCAATCGAATTACATATATATTGGCAGTCGGTTCAGTTGTTGATTAATGAAATGCAGATGGTCAAGGCAGAAGCCTTGATCGTAGTCTTAGTTGTATGTATATGTACAGCTACTAATAGCGGAAGCAGGTGTGTGCCCCCCCCCCCCCTCCGAGAATAGCCAAATTTTTGAAATTACTTTACAATACAAACAAAAATTTTGTACTACCTTATATTCAATCGTTTTCTTATTACCATTTTCTAAATAATTTTTTATTAATTATTTATTATTACAATCGAGATCAATGAAGTGGTGAAACGCCTGGAGTCGGGTGCAACGGTGTGACAACGGTGCGCCGGTGTTCACGTTAAACCCCAATTTGCCCTGATTCGGTCCCTTTTTAACACTTACGTCCACCATAGCGAACCGAAATGCGTTGCCACAAATGGTTGGAAATAAGTTGTCTATAATGGGTCAATGGTTCCGTGAGCCGAGGTGAAGACTACTTCTCTGCGGATAGTGTCTCTTCTTCCACCTACACTAGCCTTATCTGTGGACACAGAAAATATGCGAGCGAAGCGAGCACGAAAAGAAGCCTGAGAGCTTGGCGTTAGCCAGACGATCAGGCTGATTTTTGTTAATTCTATTTTCCATCTGGGTTCCCTGACAGCTAAATACAAATTTAGCATGCACGGCCACTGGTTTACAATGTTAATGCTCCTTCGAAGAATAATTGTAGCGACAAGTCAGAGTTAGGGAGAATTCACCATGTAGGAGGACGATAAGGATATGTGGAAGTATAATCTGACTTTCCACTTTTAGGTTCATCCAAACCCCAAATAGTGTATCCAGCCTGCAGTACAGTACTGCATTACGGTCTCAAAAAATAAAAAAAAAGAGACAGAAGAACTGCTGCTGTACCGAATAACCTTCTGGCCATTGCCAGCCATTTCCACTGTCCACCAAACCCAGCCAGAATTTTGTTTTTGAAGGAAAAACTGAGGAAGAGAAATAATCACCCTAAGTAACTTAGTACATTTATTTTTCAATTTTACAATCAATTTTACACGCGCTGTACAGTCTGTTAGTCCAGAGAGGGCCGATGGAATGACGTTGTCTGCAGTTACGACCTCATTACGGTGTCGGCCAACTGATCTAATTTTCACACTTTTTTTCTGTAATTTTGATATATGTCTGGTGTGGTTCCCTGTGTTTTGATGTTTTTTGCTGCCAACAAGTAAAATTTCCTTCCAGACGCATCATCATTCCATCCAGCGGCGTCCTCCCACCGATGGAACCAGTGCGGTCGTAATTGCAGACAAAATCACTGCATCGGCCCTCTCTGAGCTCACAAACTATACATGTTCGGACCTAGCAATGTACTTGCTAAAGTCCAGAATTTCACGGGGGTCCCGCTCTGGTTTCCTTCAGAAGAGGTAGAGAGCTTACAAGGTGAAACTTCCGTGAAATTCTGGATTTACGTAGCAGTTCTGTGAAAAAATTGAGCGTTCTACGTTGTGACACCTAAGAGAACAATGAACAAACACTAGGGTGAGAGCAAAAATTGGCTGACTTTCTGAGATTTTCACTTGCTTGTCATTAAGAATGCGTTTTTGCCGGAGTCCTCATCAAGCTTTAGAGTGGAATTATGGTCATCAATACAGGAACGTTGAGCGAGCTGCTGAAATTACGCAAGAAATGGGTTTTTGCGAAAAATGCTGCGCGTTTCACAGTTCAAGCACAGAATATGAGGTTAGGATTCCAGGAAAAGGAGTCTTCACTGACAAAGGAATACGGGCAACTTCAAATCCATATAATATATTTATAATAGTTATTATAATATAATAGTTATTAGGATATTTATAATAGTTTAGAATTAGATAAGAATTCAAGCAAATAAAAAATATTGAAAGATTCCCTATAGACAGTGAATGGGGAAATGAGTTTACAAAGTCTTTGTCGATTTTATAAAGTCACTTTGCAAAATTTTTCTCACCCATCCTCGAACAAAGGGACGGAGAGTGCAAAGTGGTGTCTCAGGAACGTGATGAGAAAGCGATACATGAGCAGGGTTGAGCCATCCTTGTTTTCCGTTACGTTCCTTTGTATTTATTTTCCTGCACTACCTTCAGAGTACATATTAGAATAAATAAATATCTTGAAGCGACAGAACATTTATTCATTTAATGCACTGAAAAAGGGACATAAATTTAGGACATCTCTACTTGGGAAGACAATCAAATACAACTTCTGAGGCCGCACGCATCATACAGATCACCCGGAGTAAAATTATTGGCACCCTTGTTAACGATGGGTGAAGTTGTGCAACCATAAATTTACTCTGGGTGATCTTAATGATGCATGCGGCTCCAGATGAACTCCTTCCCCTTGTCTTTCTACGTATACGTCCCTCCATTCCTCCACTTTTTTACATTTCTTATTTTCACTACCCCATATTCATGTTAAATACACCATTATTCTAGTCAAAGTAGGAAGGAGCGGTATATGACTTTTTAAGAATTTGAGGGAGGGGGCATTCGGAGGAAGTAGAATTGATCATTAATCGGTATAATTGATTAAATCCTACCTTTCCGAGATTGAAGACGTTGAAGACATATCAAGGTGTCATGATTCCAACAAAGATGAGCACATACAATAGCGTCACGGTAACAAAAGTGATCACCTCCATGAAATATGCCATCACCTGAGTTCAATGCCCGATGTATTCTTCGCGAAAGGGCAAGCAGCCCATTAACACCGGAGCCCTTTCTTCCACTGTTTTCCCTATCAACGGTTGAAAACCATCGGTAACCTGGGTTCCCCTGCATAAAACGGTGTGCTGACAGCCCGCTCCACAGTTGGAGATGTTCTTCTTCGTGTTTCGCCTTCTTCTTGTGATCGCTCTGCTTGGAGCAGTTCTCGCTGGCAACCCATGCAGGGAATGTACGCCACGTCGACCGAGTGAGTTCTGAAGCAATGACGCTCCTCTTTTCACTGACAGTTGTTTCGAGTTCTCGTTTGATTTTAGATGGCTGCTGTAGAGGTCGTTCCGGAACATGCTGCTGGACACGAAAGAAGAGAGACGTGGAATCTATTGATTTCAAGTCATCTGAAGAAGTAGAACCGATCGATTTCAAGCCAGTTGACGACGAAGAGCCTATTGATTTCACGCCTGAAGAGTGATTTGTACCCTGAACACTGATCACTTCGCTGAATAAATTGATTAAGCATAAAGATGAACGGGCTAGTCATCACGGGTGGATCAGCACATTTCGCCAGTTAGAATAATTTCTATACGTTTTTCCTCCTCATTCATAGTTCGGCTCCACCACATTCTGAGAATGATTTTCAGCAGGGACCTTTACCTCATTTCTATTAGGTCGTCAAGTATGAAATGTCTGATTTTATGAGCGGTCAGTTCGACGGTGTCATGACCCACGGGCTCATGATGAGTCACGAGTATGCAGGAATGTTTATGCATTCCGAGATAATGCTGCCGCCGACTTCATCTCCGCCTACCTTTGCAGATAAAAGGTAGGGCCGGAACACGAAGACGTACAAGCCATCTAGTACGGGTAGTGATAGAAGAGAACGAGAATAAAAATAGAAAATATAAGCAAGAGGAAATACAAGTATAATGAGTATAGTATAGAAACATAATGCAACAGGAAAACGGTAAAAACTAGGAAAGGACTTGAAGAACCGAAGAGACTCAAAGAGAAAGTGAAGGGAAATAAGACTAGTAACTCAGTTTGGTAACATTATGTTCTATATTACATGAGAGTATTAATAAATGTCTTAAGTGTATTTTGTTTAACCAGCAAAACACAATTGGACCTGATGCAGTCCAAACAGACGGTCTCTGTCTTCGGAGCTTTACTAGATCACTAGATACTAGATTTACCTTTATACCCCAATAATATTTCGGTATTTGCTGCAATATGACAAGGTAAAGTGGTTTGGTGGACGAATTTTTCCCAGTCTGACCCTCGAAGATGGGTGCCAATTTTTGACCATTTTTCACAAATCCACGCTGCTTAATCTAGGGGAGCAGGGCTGGAAATCCACCTGCCACTCCTGTATTGGGTAAAGCTTGCTCTATCTGAGCACAACTCCCTTCAGATATTAGGCCACTTTTAGGTGGAAAAAATGACCAGTTTTCAATACGATGTTGCACTTTATCACCACTTGTTTTACACAGTTCAAACCTGTTGGTGCAACCAAGGTATCATTAAGATGGCGAGGCTGTGCCGATAGCATGGCGACATATGTGGATTGTCTAGATTCCATCTTTGAGAAACAATGCTCAAAGCTTCGTCATTCAAAACCAGACATTCCATACTTGACGACCTAATAGCTTACATTAGCTTGCATAGGACCATCTATTCCATGCGAATTCCCACTAAAATTAGGTGTTAAGAAATGATTCTACGGCAAATTCTCGAAATTGTCACCTTAGCTAGCTTACAAGTCCAGATATGGTAGCTTTTAGCGTGGATTTGATCTAACAATGATAACTAACCAGGTAGAGCTACCCCGTGAACAAGGGTAGGAGCAGTTAGTAGCCCATCCACTGAAGTTGGTGACTTCAACGTGTTCTATAGCACCATTTTTGGATTCTCTTGCAGGCTCCAAGACCAGGTGACACTTGTCCTTCTTGTAGGTGCTCATTTTTAAATGTTTGTTTCCAATTGTTATCATGGCTCCATAATGTTCGTTTCTTGCGATGTTTCACGGAAAGGGCTTATCGGGATGAATCGACCACCCCAGCTTCTTTTTAAATTTGGCCAGAGTTTTCAAAGAATGTCATCCTTCTCGGTTAAAGCTGTCGCCTTCTGTTACCAAAAATTTGATGCATTGGGTTACCTTGTAGGATACATCACTTTGCGCGGTGATTAGATGTCTTGAACAGATAGTAGGAGATTTGGGCTACAGGAAACCTTAAGTATTATAACTCTAGGAACAGGCCAAAGATTGAGAATGGTTGAGCAAACTCTCTGCGTGCGGGTCGGACCTATGCATAATTTTGATGCACCCTGTATAGGTGAGTATACAGGGTGGCCTAAAAGTATGGGCGCCCCATTTGGCGCACTCATTTTTTAAATTCCGACTTCTATCACGTTTTCCTCTTACGTATTACAGGAACGCCATAAAATCTTCTTTCTTTTGACTTATAGCTCACATAGATTTCTTAAGTCATGTGAGCGAGCCCGCACCGCAAATCCATGTAACCCTCTCACAGTCCGGAGAGTCCACTGCAACAATAGAAAGAAACCTACAAAACCCTCTCGCGAACAGCGCAGAAGGTCATCAAGCTATGGAATGCTGAAAAGGATATCAGAAGGAAAAGAAAACCGGGCCATCCCCGATCGGTGAACACGAGGAGGACTCATTTGAAAGAGGATCACGTGAAGTGGAGGAGCGAGTGCGAACAAGATGGTCAAAAAGACCGAGAAATGCACGTTTTTTTCCGTCTAAGTAATTGTCAAAAAGAAATTGAAACATTGGCCCTATTACATGTCCAAGGCACAACACCGGGTTTCTTAACAAGATCTAATGGTCTTCCCGCACTCGAGACTTGAACACACTGGATTTCTCCATTGGAGGTACTATGGAGGAAACACTGGAGAACAAGAATATCACGAAACCATAATATGTAAGCACTAACTCTGTAATGCTGGTCAGAAACTGGTGAGGGCTACCTGCTGCGCATAAGGGATCTCGGTGGCAAGGTTGAAAGACGGTATCATAGCTAAGGAATGCAAATCTGAAATTCCTTGTGAAACTGGTTTTTCACGTGAGTGTGCAACTGTTATGATGGAAAAGATGAAATAATTGCAGCCAGAAAAGGAGATATGACGTTTTATGTGACGCCCATACTTTTCGGCCACGCTGTATGTGTGCATTCAGTGCCTCTACGATGCCCAGGTGAAGTCAAATGCGTGGCGCATCCCACGCATGGGATTGATTAACGCCAACCAATTTATCCTTTTTACTTTTATAAAAACCTGCACGACACAAAGGTAGTATACGTTCACCCCAGATTTCATAGGGAAACATGGAACCTAAAGTGAACGCCGATAGCCATGCATTTTTCGCGAACACGGGGAGCACGCAGCGCAGTCGCACCGCCCGCTCTGGAATAGTGGTAAATATAGGTTTTACTGATAGTTCTTCATCATATTTAATGATAACTAAAAAGAGAAGAAAACTAACTGAAAACCACTAAAGCCCTACAGTTCGCTATCGTGGCGAAGATTCCAGCGTCCGCGACGCGATCGCACTACATGCTTTCTGAGGCCGCGAAAAACGCGCCGGCATCGATGCTCACTGTGCTAAACGTTCAGAGATTGAGGACGTAGTCAGCAAAAATGAATATTGCCAGTTAAACCTCGGTAAAAAGGCTATATCGTCACCATTGCTGCACAATGCTCGGTGTATTGTTCGCCAAAGGGCGAATATCCGACAAGCACCAAAGTTTTTTTTTCTCGCTTTGATTCCTATATCAACAATGGAAAATCGTTAGTAATCGTCATCCCCCCCACCCCTGCATAAAACGGTCTGCTGACAGCCCGCTCCACAGTTGGACATGTTCCTCTTCGTGTTTCGCCTTCTTCTTGTCGTTGCTCTGCTTGGAGCAGTTTCGGCTGCTCGCATTTCATGTGGGTGCACGCCTCGTCCACCAAGTGAGTCCTTTCCAGAACAGCTTAGGAGCCCGCATGACTCACAGCGATTTCAACCGCTGCTTTTCAGGCTATTGCTGTCAAGGTAGATATGGACGCTGCTGCATGGCACGAAAGAAGAGAGATATCGCGCCTATCGACATCAAACCGCTGAGAGACATAGAACCTATGGTTTACAAGGCACCTAAAGAGTAATCTGTACCGTGAGCATTGCGTGTTCGTTTGTGAATAAACTAGTACTATGAAGATGTGAGTGAGGCTGTTCTGCGTACTTCTTCTAAATAATAGTAGCCAGAGGTTCTCTCACCTCTGACTAAAAACTGGAAAACCAGTAAAACTAATGGATCGATATTCTTGTGGTGGATTTCCATGCAGTGCGCTCGGAGCAAACTCCCCAAAAAATCAATAAATTTACCAAATCAATAGCGATCTTGCAAAATGATCGTCAGATTCGTGATCATCTTGCTAAACGGCCCCAGAAGATATATTTCGACCAAAATTAGGGCAAGACCGTAAAAAATCGATAAAATCGATCAATAATTCGCTATCCAAGTCGATTATATTCACTGAGGGATATTCTAGGATCTCCATCGGATCTCGACGGTATTCCACGTTTGTGGGTCCCAATGCTTGCCCCTCACTAACAAATGTTCCATTAATGCCTCCACAACGTTTGGATTTGGCGCAAACGCGCTTTGCTCAGTTTTTGAAAAAAAAAGTGTCAGTAAGGTTGCTGTTTTTATATAGATATATTGCAGGGTTCCTAGCTCGTTAAATAAAACTGCATATAAGTCATAACAAATCAAATCTCATGAAAACAAGCTTCTATTGAAGACGTTCCCAACAATTCATACCTGCACGGAAAGAATTTTTACTGTGAAGTAACAACGCCCTGTGGAGCGTTTCATATGTCGTTGTTATAGGACAGCCAGTTTGTTCTGTGGAAGCAGTTCGCTGAAGCAAAGGCAAACAATAAGGTTTCAAGATCCTATCCAAGTAGGATCCAGATGCTCCAGATCTCAAAAGTAAACAAAACTCAAAAGTCATATGATACAGCAGCATTCCTGCCCTCTTTTTGCTCTGTTTTAGGCCTACCGGTATAGAGGTGGTTGCATAAAATATGCATTACTTGTTAGTGGCAGGCAAAATTTGCTTCCGGAACAAGCCAGGTGGATTACTGGACCACAGCGCACCAATTACCCCAAACGGCAGAACATAAAAACATGGACCACCGTTGTTCGACTGTCTCCCCGAAATGGTTAGCGCTATTGTTATACATATTGGATGTGCATGCCGCACTGACGGCCTTTGTGGAATAGTATCCGCAGAAAAGAGCAAATTATACCAGCTGCCTGCGTCAGTCGCGCGTCAGACGCACGCATCCATCTGCGAATCGAAGAATGTGCGACCGCCGCGGACCACAAACGCGTGCGTCTGTGTTGCGCCAGCAGTGCGAGTGGTCCTATCATTCATCATATAGACGCGCGAGCGTCAAACGCACGCATCTAGTATGAACTGCCCTAGATTGATGCGTGCGTCTAACGCAGTAGCTAGTGATAAAATGTGAGAACATGTGACGTGTCTCCAATGATGTGTCACCGTGAACAATATAGTGGGCATTATGGCACTTTACATCACATGTGTGTGTGTCACGCATGAGACTGCGACGAACGATAGGCGTAGACCCCTGAGGCGTAGCTTAAACACAACATATATGACGCTGCCAACTGATTTGTCCGCATAAAAATGCAAGTTGGGAATGAGTGGCCACAATCGGGACCGTTCGGGGTATGGCACAGTGAAAATGAAGTGGTGGCATGACTCGAAGCGTTCGGATTTTGGCATTCATTTTCTACTTTGCACTTTTACGAGGACAAATTAGTTTGCAGCGTCATATATTCTGAAACGAGACACGTACGTAAAGGGCAATTTATACTAGCTGCGTGCGGCAGTCGCGCGTCACGCACACTCATCTATTTGCGAGTGATTTTTTTTTATGAAGACCGGTCAACGCGGCATGCACATCCTCAATGAAGGGAACACGCGGCAGCCTTGATGTGCTGCGACTGAGCCCTATTCTTCATCACATAAGGGTAATTTATACTAGCTGCGTGCGTCAGTTGCGCATCAGTCGCACGCATCCATTTGCAAGGGATGTTCCATGAAGACCGATCAACACAGCATGTACATCCCCAATGAAAAGAACGTGCGGGCACCGTGAGGCCGTAATCGCGTGCGCCTGAGCTGCGACTGCGATACGACTGCTATGTGACTGGGCCCTATTCTCCATCATACAGACGCACGCGCGTCAGTCGCACGCATCTAGTATAAATTGCCCTATAGACGCACACCCGTTAGTCGTACGCATCCAGTGTAAATTGCCTCTAAGGGCCATTCACACATGCTGCATTTTCATACATTTTGTTTATGCGCATCTACCAGTCTCCATTAAAAATCTTCTGTGAGTGATTGCGTGCGTCCGATGCTCGCACGCGTCAATTGGAGATTTTGTTTTTCATTGAATAGAACCTCAACACCCTGAAACTATTCTATTTTAGTACTGCTTGGACAATGGAGCGAAATCCATTGTTCTAATGTCCCATCTGGGTCGTCCCGATGGCAAGAAGAATCCTAAGTTCACTTTGGCTCCGGTAGCGGAAGAGCTCAAAAAAGTTCTTGGAAAGTAGGCTTCCTTAAAGCAACGTATTAAAGCATGCACCATTGGGATTACCCAGGGTGAACTTGTTAACGCCCTCAAATTTGGCCCTGCTATTTATTTATGGAGCTTTAATACGTTAACCGTGGGTAATTTCAATGATGCATGCTGGCCTAGGTCAGCGTTGACCCGAGGTATTGGGAGAAACCCAAAATGACTATGAGCATCTTGCGGACCACACTTAGCCGTTCTTTCTTGACCTCAAAAACTTTAAATAACATGACGCTGCATGAGCACCGCTGATGGAGGGCAATTTATACTAAGGTGTCCGCTATACTCCTCGAGGAGTATAGCACTCTGCGTCGCCGTCGCCGGCGACGGCGGCCGCCAGTGTTGGCGACCGCTCACAATCTAAATACACTGGCGCCACAGTCGCTAACATTGGCAGCCGCCGTCGCCGGCGGCGGCCGCCGATCGCCAATGTTGGCGACCAAGCGATACGCACCGACAGCACAGTCGCCAACATCGGCGGCAGCCGTCGCCGACGACGAGGACTATAGCGGCAGTGTAAATGACGCGTCAGCCGCTCGCAGACTCACGCATCGCTTTGCGGTGGATTCTCTATAAAGACCGATCGACATGACACATACATCCTAAATGAGAAGAAAAAACCACGCGAGTGCCGCAAATGCGTGCGTTCTGGCTGCGACTGACAGTGCCGCTATACTGCTCGAGGAGTATAGCGGTTTCGGTCGCGGCGTCGCGGCGACACTGGCCGTCGTGCGTATTGATCGTGGACGGGGCGTCGCTAGCGACGGTCGCCGCTGTCGCCGCTGTCGTCGACAACAGCGACCGACCGTCGCGGCTGTCGTCGACAACAGCGACCGACCGTCGCGGCTGTCGTCGACACTGGCGACCGACCGTCGCGGCTGTCGTCGACACTGGCGACCGACCGTCGCGGCTGTCGTCGACACTGGCGACCGACCGTCGCGGCTGTCGTCGACACTGGCGACCGACCGTCGCCGTTGTCGTCGACAACAGCGACCGATCGTCGCCGCTGTCGACGACACGCCGTCGTCGATCCCGATCGACGACAGCGGCGACCGTCGCGGCGACAGACGTAAGTTTTTTGTTTTTGAACAGGTTTTTCATAATTTTCTGCAGTTGTTAGTTGTTCTCAGTTAAATCTATGTTTCAGGTGAGGCCTACTGTGCAGAACGAAGCAGCCGACTGAAGTGGGCTACCTCCGAAAAATGGGATATCTATCAGGAATCGTGAAAGGAAGGTATGAGTGTTTAGCCTGGCTAACGGATGGGTCCCGTCACGAAAATTCAAAAATTGCATCCAGCTTCTAGATTAGCGCCTTTCACTGAAGAGCTGGAGCAGTGGGACTTTTTCCTTTAGATTCAGTATAAAATTCTGGATCGAGCTGTCCAGGTCCCGTCCCTGGATAACGTGTGGGTCTCGCCACGAAAATTAAAAAACCGAGAAAAACCCGAAAAAATCGGGAAACTGCTTATACATACATACATCATTTTGTGCAATTACACACAATTTCCAGTTCTACACTACAAACGACGCCTAATATTTTTAAAAAATTTTCCATAAAAAACTGATGTATATATGTATGTATGTATAAGCATTTTTCCCGGGTTTTTCGGGTTTTTCTCGGTTTTTTAATTTTCGTGACGGGACCCATCCGTTATCCAGGCTAAACACTCATACCTTCCTTTCACGATTCCTGATAGATATCCCATTTTACGAAGCAGCCCACTTCAGTCGGCTGGTTCGTTCTGCACAGTAGGCCTCACCTGAAACATAGATTTAACTGAGAACAACTAACAACTGCAGAAAATTATAAAAAACCTGTTCAAAAACAAAAAACTCACGTCTGTCGCCGCGACGGTCGCCGCTGTCGTCGATCGGGATCGACGACGGCGTGTCGTCGACAGCGGCGACGATCGTCGCTGTTGTCGACGACAACGGCGACGGTCGGTCGCCAGTGTCGACGACAGCCGCGACGGTCGGTCGCCAGTGTCGACGACAGCCGCGACGGTCGGTCGCCGTTGTCGACGACAGCAGCGACCGAAACCGCTATACTCCTCGAGGAGTATAGCGGCAGCCTGAGTTAATTATATAGACGCGTGTCGAATACACTGATCTATATTGCCCTTAAAGGCAGTGTCTCACCTCGGAATTGATTCTGACATTTTTATATCACTAGAATCTCCAAAGGATGTTGATGTTATAGTGGTACAGTCTTTGTCGAAAAGATAGACGGATTGCGCGTGCGGTTTCATATCGTCGCGGCCGCAGAATCGCGGTGGGACCTACTGCACCCTCTCACCTGCAGCATGCTCTCTCCGCATCCATCGTTCGGGTCCCACCGCGTTCCCGCAGTCACGGAATCCGTCTATCTTTTCGACAAGGACTGTACATGTAGTTCCACTCAAAACTGTGGATAACCCATTCTTGAGCATTTCATTTCTGGAGAATTTGAGGTGCACGCGCAACGACAGCTCGCACAAAGACTTGCACTCTCAACATGTGAGGCGTCATCGATCGATATCACTGCAGCCACTTTATTCCGACATGCATGCGAAGTCATGACATTGATGTCGATGATTTCCATTTATTTTTTACTGCACTGTCCTTCATTAAAACTTTGGGTTGGCGTAAGTTTTTGACGCACACTGATATCTCAGCTTCTTTCGAATTGGAGCGATAGCTTCTATCCGTAGGTCTCTACTCAGAAATATGACAATGTAGGAATTTATAGACATCTATTAAACAAAGCGCCGTAAGGGGGCTAGAGCGGCTAGAGATACGCGGCGGCACTGATAGACACCGCAATCTTGAGGCGCAGACTGTGTGGCGAAATGGCCGATTTCCATGGACGCAGACACGTTCGCTTCGGGACCCGCAATTTCGTCACTGCTGGCTCTCCCGCATGCACGGGATGGTGATTTCATCACCTTCGCTGGCGGTCCCACCGCATAGGAGTGAGGGAGTGTTTACGAGCTTTCAGGCTGCACAATGTACGCAGCGGGAAAACCCGCCTTCCACTGTTGCGACGATGTGTGCACTTCCAGGAAGAAACGAACGCTTGTTGTGAGAGCTACAGCGTCTCGGAAGCTTGGGGTTGGCTGGACCTAGGCGGTCGCCTCATCTGGTGGGTGCTATTGCCGCATCCACTGCTGAATTCTCGCAGCGACTGTGTAGTCACGACATCCGTTCTTTTCGAGAAAGCTTCTGCTCTAACAAGGAGTAAAAGCCTCTGAATATGAAGGCATGACATTGTGTATCCAATCAACTATATACGGATACGGGACCAGCGATGAGGAAGGGCCCGCCGTGGCCCAGTGGTGTGGGGGACGCCAGGATACCGGTCCACCGATGGAGAAAAGGCCCGACAGGGCCCAATGGTGCGGGGGACCCACCGATAAAGAAAGGGTCCCCCGTGGCCCAATGGTGCGGGGGACGCCAGGATGCGGGTCCACCGACAAAGAAAGGGTCCCCCGTGGCCCAGTCGTGTGGCGGACGTCAGGATACCGGTCCACCGATGGAGAAAAGGCCAGCAGTGGTCCAGTGCTGTGGGGAACGCCATGACACGGGTCCAGCGATGGAGAAAAGGGCCTAATGGTGCGGGGGACGCCACGATGCGGGTCCACCGATAAAGAAAGGGTCCCCCGTGGCCCACTGGTGAGAAAGGGCCTACTGTGGCCCAGTGGTGTGAAGGACGTCAGAACGGGTCCACCGATAGAGGAAGGGTCCCCCGTGGCCCAGTCGTGTGGAGGACGCCAGGATACGGGTTCATCGATGGAGAAAGGACTCGTCGTAGCATAATGGTGTGGAGAACGTCAGGATACGGGTTCATTTAAGTCCGATAGTGTTGAGAATGCCAGGATGCGAACCCGCCCCTGGAGAACAGATCCAGCTTGCCCTAACTGTGAGGAAGGCGCCAGAATACGGGCGCTCTGATGGAGGAAGGGCCCGCTGCGGCCCAGTAGTCTGGAAAACACTAGGATACGATTTTGCCTTGTCCAATAGTGTGGGGAACGGCAGGATACAGTTCCGCCTATGGAGAACGCGTCTGCGTTAGCCCGGTTGTGAGGAATACGCACGAATACGCCATACGATGGAGAACGAACTATTCATGCTCATACTCAACTCATAAGAAGGACTTCATGTTTGGGCCCATTGGAAGATTGGTTCTGCTTCTTTATCAATTTTCTAGAGATTTGGCAAGTGTGAAGCGTTTGCACATGTCCCAAGTGGCTGCCGCACCCCACTTTCTAGCGTCCCGAAGGGGCGCTAGTTGTGATAAAGAATAGAATTCCCACCTGGAACAATCTGTTATTTGGCGTTGAAAAACCATCCGATGTGAAATCTTCTGAGTATTACTCACGTTCCGACAATTGAAGAAAAGGTTTGCATCTTTCAAGTCGAATAGGACTGCTTTTCGTATATGCACGTTACAATTCACAAGGCAATTGATTGCAACCAAGATTTGGAAGATTTCGTCACGACCGTAGAAATACCACCAAGGAACCTGAAGCACCATTCGGTCCGGAACCGTATTTACGACCGCTTCTGCATAACACCTAACTGCGTAATTTGCCCGTTTGGCAGAAAAGGTGACTGGATGAGATCGTGTGTCATATACATGATCAAATGTAGCAAAGGCGGTGACGAATACATTGGTGAAACTGCACGGCCACTCTGGGTTCGAATCGAGGAGCACCTTGAGGGAAAATTGAGTTCTCCTAGATCTACTTCTCTAGGCTGTCATCAAATGCGAGTGCACGACGTGTCGATTATGAAGTAGAAATCACAATCCTTGAATTCGAAACTGAGATTTCCGCAGGCAATTGAAGCGTTTTGGATTCACGCCAAAAATCCAAAAATGAACCCCAAGGAGAAGTGCCCCACCAAACCATTAAACTCCTTCCATATCTCAAATTATGTGGTATACAAGCCAAGCCAGGACTTGTGGCAGAAAGCCTCAACTGACTCTACTGACAAATCTAACGCGTTCGGACGTCATTTCCGAGCTAAGCAAATCGCTCGGTGATATTTTGCGTTCCCGCTGGAGCTATGAGCAACTCCACAGGGAAATCACCGAGTGATTTTCCGGATGTAAATAAGATGCAAGAGAATTTTATTCTGTGGTTTTGGTTGTTTTGACCACTTTAGTTGTCTCCATCGGAGTTCATCATTTATTATAGGTTCTGAAAGTCGTTATGAAGGTGAAGATTGCGATCTCAATTCGACCGTAGCGATGGGCGTCCATTAATTCTCAGCTCTTATTTCTTTTACTCATTGTTGATTTACCTTTGCTCCGACGTAACTGTTGTTCGGCAAGCCATCTATGCGTAAAGAGATTTTCTATCTGTGATTTCTTCTACAATGGTGTCACTATTTTCAGTTCGCCGAAATCATCATGTAACAGATATGAAGGGCGAGGAGCTCATGTGAAACTGTCAGGCGGAACTCAACTTAGCAGAAACTTTTTGAAACGGGCTATAAAAAACGCTCCCATGTAATGAATTGCGTAATTACAGCGTTTTTTCAAGTAGACGTCCACCTGTTGCGATGGTCGTGATTACACGTTAGGCACTTATCAGGCGTCATCCATGGGTAGAGTTTCATGCATCGCAGTTTTACGTTTACCCATATTTACCCATGGGTAGCCGTACCCATGGGTATGAGAAAGCCCATGGGTTCAATTATGCATGCCAGCCCTGTATGACATGCGGTGGTGGATTAACCGCTTATGACTAAACCACGAGGACACGTACGTTAGACGTTCCAACCTTTGCTACGTAATGCATTAAGGTGGTATTCTTAATCATCGAAATGTGAATGCGGGGAAAACGCATTTACTCTCCAAAAAATCACAGACTCATTCAATAAAGGTAAAAATCCTAACGCTACAAATCAATCTTTATGTTCCAATGCTTTTTTCTCCTTGCTGAAAAGTGCAGGAAAGGCATATTCTAATGTTCAAATCCGTGTAAGGGTATAATGCGCGAAACGGAGTCTAAACATACATATGAAACAATGAAAACTTCAAAGCTCAAAAAATAGTAAGAGCAAAACTTTCTCTTCTTTAATAATGTGGAGCAGTGCAATCCATTATATATTGCAAGACGCTTCACGCTAGAATGAATATATTTTTTAACAGTTTGGATTCTCTTAATTTCTATGTTCTTAGAGAATAATTGCTCAAATTTGAGGAAAATTCAGAAGTTTGTTTGTACTTCACAAGTTTGTCAAAGAAAACAATGCAGGCACGGAAATCTAGTATTATTTCTCGGTGGCAGTGATTATTCCTAAAACAAACTGACAGCACAGTTTTTATTTCAGGACATTCATCTTTTAGTATTGGGTCAATGCCAGAATAATACGCATTTCCCTTGCATCATCTCTGATGCAGGAAATTTCCGTTTTGTTTTATCAACGATATTAGAAAGTTGCACATTCGCACCGACTTACATGACCCTTTCGTATTTTTCATCTACTTTGAACGAAATTCACATCTTTGTCGAATTTTCGCAGTTGGAATGATTCGCAGTGATCCTCGTTGCACGGTCTGCTTCACGCATTTGCAATGGAGAAATGGCAACTGAATACTCGATCGCTTGATAATGCGCGGTAGAGCGCCGACGTACAAGAGCATGGAGCTTTTTGCTCGGCGGCTGGTTTGAAAGTACCTTTTTTTTTATTTTTTGCACCAACTACAAAACAATTTATTTAGATCTTCGGCTCAATCCAAGATGAACGCTTTTGTTTTGATTGTTTTGCAGAGAAATCCTCATCCACATTTAGTGGTAACTAACAGCATCGAAAGTACTTGTTCTTTGAAAGGATGATAACGACTTCAGAATTTTGTCGGATATCCCCTCAGCACATCAACAATGCCACATAATTTTGTACGTTTTTTTTGTTATGGTGCCCAAAGTAAGCTAGTTTAATGATGTAACTGCAAACCTACAGGAGGATGTTGTTTCCATAGGAAAGCTTTTTTTTAAAGATGTTACTTGCCATTAGCGTTACTCAACAAAATGTTAAGAGATACGAATTAATGTGTATCCTCATTGAAAATGTCAGTTGCAGCAGTTTTTTCCCATCTATGTAAATGGATCTGTTCCCATGTAGCAATAAACCCAATGGAAAGAAATCCGGTATGAAAAAGAGTGAATGGTGAGTATGTATGTAGTAAAATGTCGTGGCATTACCTCTGTAGGTGCAAATCAATGACGATCAACAGCTCTGTGGTCCTTCAGCAGCATGAAATCACACTAAACTAGTCTATTAGATGTGTCTGTCCATGAATTTTAAGGAATTACCACTCAGATGTAACAATTTGTTATGACTTCCCCTTTTTTTCACTGGTTAGTGTGCTAATCTGTGCAACAAATGCGCTTGCTCAGTATTTCTCCTTTGCTAATGGAACCCGGTTATCCTTTGTTATCTGTAACTCAATTATATGGCTTTTTTGTATGCCTTGTGGTCACTACGTAAGAGGTGAAAGTGTTTAATAGTTCTACAATGCACTGTTTCCATAGTATTACCTTTAGCACCTCTGAAAAACTTGCTTTTGTATATATTCCATAGCAGCCGCGGAGCTGTTGCTGCCCTACTATCCGCATGGAAAATGACTGTAGTTCTGCTCCTCCATCTCTGCAACGTTTCGTTGGTCGTCATGAGCCAATTTACTTTTTCAAATGGGTAACGATGACAGGGTTTATGTGGCGGGCGCGTGGGCAGCGGAGGGTCGAATTTTTGAAACTTTATGTTCTTGATAGAATGAAAATCTTGTGCTAGTTTATCTTCAATTGTTTACTTTTATTATTATTTCTTAGTGACTTTTATTTATATTTGATATTTAAAATAAGATTTCTATTTGAAAATCTTGTGTTAGTTTATTTTCAATTGTTTACTTTCACTATTATTTCTTAATGACTTTTATTTACATTTGATATTTAAAATAAGATCTCTATTTGAAAATCTTGTGTTAGTTTATTTTCAATTTTTTACTTTTATTATTATTTCTGAGTGACTTTTATTTACATTTGATATTTAAAATAAGATTTCTATTATCATAGTTTTCCGTCTGGGTCCCCAAATCGGCGGCGACCCCACTTTTTTCCACGCCCTCACCCTCCTCCCACCTACTCATGGCTTTCGACACTGGTGGGTTTATAACTTCAAAAATCATGAGCTTGGAGATGTTTTGATTACCAGATTTTTGATGACTTTGCAAAGCCCTCGACGTTTGCAATGTTAAATAAAGCTTCGTTCCCTCAATTTGTTGATGCAAAAACACGGGGACTAGGTTCAATTGAAGTTAGAGGGCGGGGGGAAAACTCCTGTCGCCGGATCCGTGCCGCGGCGGAATTCTGAGAGCCCCTCTTGTTTGAGCCAAGCTTTATCTTTTTCGTTCCGTTTAAGGAAAAATGTTCATGACTGGATTGCTTTGGTCTCTTTATTACGAATACCGTTCCAAAATGTGCACATGCTTGATTTTTGCTATGAGAGAATTTACCCATCAGAATGAACTTCTTTTCCAGCGATTGCTTCGCAAGCGTAAAACAAGGAGGCCGAAATAAGCTGGCTGGACCTATCTAGGTGCTGACAGAGTACGTATCGGAGTTAAGCTCTGGTGTTCTCCAGTTTAAAGAACACTCGAAAATGGTCCTGCATCGAATCATATTCGGTGGTGGCGGGTCTAACGCTTAAAGGCAGAGGGCCACCTCGTTCTGCCTGTTGGATTTACCAACATATCCTAGACCTTCTCATCACGTTGATCCCTGGGATGTACATCAACAGGCACAGAAGCGACGAAATCCCTGTTTTTGAAAGGCTCGGACTGGATAAAAATTTGGAGCCCGGAGGCGGGTCGCTCCAAGCTGCGCTGGCTGCCTGCCACGGCTGCCGCGTCGGTCAACGAGTCTTGGCGTGTCCAATCGATAAGATCAGCGGCTTCACATGTCAACTCGGGTTGGCAAACTGTTACAGATCCCGTCCTGGAAGACGGGTTTATAGACCATTCTGAGACAATTTATGTATACCGTTGGAACCATCGCGCCGAGCAGATGAAGAATCTGCTGTTAGCTAAATTACGAAAATGAGGTAGACCCCTGCCTTTAAGCTCGCATTGTTGATTCATTATGATTTTTCTTCCTCAAACCAGCGAAAAATTTGTTTAACCGAGGATCAAAGGTAAAGTAGGTAGGTAGAAAAAATTTGGGTAAAAAATTCGTCACTTCAACCTTCGGCGGTTTCAGTAATCGGATTTTACTACAGGTATCTCCATCTGTGTTTGGATTTGTTCGTTTCCTCTGTGTTGGTCTTCGAATTTTATAGGCACTATCTTTTTGCTGTAATATACATATGAAACTATGTAGGAGTAAAGATTTATTCTTTCGGTTTACTTGCTTCCAATTTTCATGCAGGAAATAAATAAATAAATACTTGGTGTAGCTCCTTATGTTTGAGTTCCCTCTGTAAATCAAACTTCCACTCATCTCTGGTCATATACTCTAGTGGCCGCGTAATCTCAAAAATTTCCCAGAATTCGCGGGAAATTGCATACTTTGCGAGATTTTCTTGTAACTTGGCTGAAAATTGCGGCATTCTACGAGTCGTCCTCTACCTATCTGCGTTATCACCTCCAGAAACGGAGGTCTCCTCAACTTGCAGGTTGGGTGACCTTTTTTTCGCGTGCTTACCCTGTTGCACTCTATCATATGACTAATTATGCCCAATTAACACTTAGTTTGCTAGTTAGAAAGTAATTTTTTGTGGAGAACTTTCAGCAGCCGATATTGTTAGAGTCGTACAAGTGAGTTTATGAGCATCATTTCATCATATCTCACTCGGTTTTAAAATTTGAGAAAAAAATTTCACCTAGCGATAGACTACGGACTGCAAAATTTTCCGTGATTTCTTCGTGGTAAGGCAAGAAATCACTTCATTCATATCCACTGTCATACCTTACAGTTCCACCTAGGCAGTGTAGCCTACGAGAAAAAAAATTGAACTTGAACGTGGAAACGAATGGAAAAAGTTTTCACAATTGGAGTCTCCAGCAGTGCCAGCTAAAGAGGAATCAACCGGTGGTCACTTGACTGTCAACTATTGTTTTATGTTTTTTTGTTTTATTTTCACACAAGGAGGAGTTGAAGGTTTGAGTCAGAAATTTAAAAAAGGGATTTTTTTTCAAATTTCAAAACCGAGTGGTATATCGAAATGATGCGCGTGAACTGACTTGTAAAACTCTAACAATATCGACTGCTGAAAGTTTCTCAACTAAAATTTACTTTTTAGCTACCAAATTAAGTGTTAATTGGGCATAATTGGTCATGAGATAGAGTGCCACAGGGGAAAAAAGAGGTCACACAACCTCTTTTTAAGTTAACGAGGCCTTCATTTCTGGAGATGATAGCGCAGATAGGTAGAGGATGACTCACAGAATACAATAATATGTCCATTTCCCAAGAAAGACAAATTTCAGCCAAGTTATAAGGAAATCTCGCGAAGTATGCTATTTCTCGCGAGTTCTCGGAAATTTTTGAGATTACGGTAGTGTAGTTAATGGAAAGTTCGTTCTAAAAAGCTTTGTTCAAGTTAAGTGCAGTACCATATCCTACGTGGCCAGCACGTGACCATATTTACCTCATGTAATTTCCTTATTCCGCGTAATTGACCTTGCTGAACAGCATAGCTCTCAGTATGTCGTAGCCAATAATATCTCTGTTTGGCACTGTGCCACCTGTCGACTGATTCTTGCCTTGTACTTTATGTAGCGCTAATCTGACGGTAAGCCTTAGGTTTCTTTTCAATGTACGCTTACGGGCCTACGACACTGTACAAGTAAGCAACTTCAAGGTCTTGAGCTATCGAGTAGTTTGGCGCGAAACTAATGCATTTTTCCGAGCATTTTTCACTTTCAAAAGAGTCCTTACAAGTCCAATTTTCATAGCAGGAAATAGATGTGCACGTATTTATGCATAAGTCTTTCCCAGTGATAGCCGACAAAATAATATTAGTAAAAATAATGAAGCAAGATCATTTAAAATCGAAAATAAAAATTACTAAAATTCTAAGATATTGACAGAAAATAATAAGATGGAAATGATAGAATAGCTTTTCGCCCATCGTTCATGTGCTTTGCTCATGCAATAAATATAAATCCAAAAGCACAGAACTTTCAATATGAGGTTGTCAAAGTTGCTACTGTGGAAGCAACGAGCTGAAACATAGCGAGACAACATCAAAACGGTTACATTTCTTCACCTTCTTTTCAAACGAAAAAGGTGAAACCAAGACAGTTCAAGGTGTTTCCACCATAGACAGGCTTGCCCAAACGTAGCCTTGATTTTGCGTACAGTAGATGGCGGAGATTACACTGTCCTCAAACGTAGGTTATTAGGAATTTGCGTAGCAACGAGTAAGATGTTATGGAAAATGAAGGGATTGATAAGGAACGAGCAATAAAACAACGACAGAAAAATGACACAAAGGCATCCACAACGGCCCAGGCCTTATACTTATACTTACTCTCAAATGTTCTGAAAATCTGGTTCAAATCTATCGTTACCACAGGTTCGCCCATTTCGATAAACACGGGCGCTGGCTATGAACCTTCCACAGCTTTGCATGGATTCGCAGATTAATTTCTTCTCAACACAAAAATCACAATTCAACCAGGATACGGAGCCGGACTGTTTTTGGTCTGTCGTTGTTCTGTCGGAGAGCTCCACGACACTTGGGTCTCCCAATTCACTCGAGGCTGCATCACTTCAACAGTGTGATTCGTAAACCTTCAAGCTGATCACATTGACTTCTGAGGATCATATAATGTCACTGTAATTACTATCTTCAGATTTTTTTCAGCAGTCTCCCACACCCTTGTTCCATTGAACCTACAGTGGACGGCAAAGGCGGTGGCCCACTCGCGGCCTCGAGAAGGACGCAGAGCGGCCGCGCCGCACGCCGGGATGGGTGTCGTCTCCGCCGGAATGCTATTTCTAGGGTCTTTTCTACCCCATTTGCTCGAAAATCCTTGAAATCGGGTAGAAAAGCTGCTAGAAATTGCATAACAGTAGCAGAATACATAGGTTACGGCGCTTGCGGCGCGGTTACGCGACGTCCTTCTCGAGGCCGCAGATGGGCCAACGCGATTGACGTCCACTGTAACCACTTGAGTGTTATTACTAGCGCCTTAAAACTTTTCGAACGCTGGAATTTAGAGTCGAGTGGAAATGGTCTAAGCAAATAACTATTGGACCCTGGATTCAAAAAGTGTTTTTTTTTTGTTGAAGCAGCTGCAGAGGAGAACATTCGAGTGTGGGTTCTGCTAATGGTCGGAATATAAAAAAAGCCCTGCTGCACTTAGAATGAATGAAAAACTCATAGGTAATTATGTGCCAATGAAGGGTTTATGTGCAGTTACCAAGACAGAGGCAAATCTAATGAAAATTCCTTAGCACCCTCCGTTGAGTTTTTCATTTCACTCGCAATAAAATTCTCCACCCGACAAATACAATCATCTAGACCCACATTTTTTTTGAAACTTGCTCTTTGGTTCACATCAGTCCGGTAACCAGAACCATTTATTACATGTGTGAGAAAGTTTTAAAAACGTACATGTTCTTTTAAACTGTATTCTCGTTACCTTATCATACCTTAGCAATCGCTAATACTATTAGCTTCTAATTCTGCTGGGCTGCTCCTGAAGTAAGAGAGGCACGGACGCGCCTCGAAGTTGGGACAAGTTCGTCGACCAATGCGACAATATATCACTGTTTGGTACCAGATTCCAGCGACGTTATTTAATTCTGACTCAAAATTTTTCATAGGACTTATGAATCAACCTAATATAATAGCCTACATCTCCGCCTTAAAAGGGCTCGATAAAGGCGACATGACGACGTAGGAAAGTCCAAAGGAAGAATATCCAAGCATATATGTAGTCGAAGTCGATGAAACGGATGCATGAAGACTAAGCGAACCCCTTTCTCTCCGCAAATGTGGTACGATCTCATTAGTTTCGTTGTGATGTAGAGAGTGAAGCGTGAATAAAGAAAACAAATAGAATATGGCAATGTGTGGCATCGCTCGTCCTCCTAGCTTTCCTGTACTCGCTCTGCATTCTATGAACCAATAAACCGGCACCATAAAAATTTTCCACTGCTTTGGTTTATGACTTCTTTCAAATTCCAAGTGTTGTCATCACGGCTAGTAACTCGTTACCTTTTTGCACTGTCTCGCAAGACAGATTTGGATTATTCTCTTGCAAATAGTGAGGGGAGGGTCTGGGGGGGGGGATTTCACCTTGTACCAGCTGCTCATTTCATGGCAAATGGATTTGCTCACGGCTACAAATATTGGGTGGAGCAACAAGTTCGTGCTTTTTTTTCAACTCAAAATCTCACGAGGATTCGAACCATTTCCGACAGCTCATATTGTAGCTCTTGTTTTGTTCTTCACGAATATCATAACCAGTCTAACCAATTCCAGCCATTTTTCATTTTCTGTTTCATGAAATGTGACCCTCTCATTGCGCAAGAGCGTATATCTCTGACATCTCCAACTATTTCTTTACAACAGTGGAACAAATGCAGCTCAAGCTGCTGGAGCGTTAACAGCGTCTAACTCGAAGCCACCACTGTTGATGAGAAAGCGCAGAAGTGGATGATTGCTTCAGAGAGGTTGATTTTGGACTGGAGGATGCATATTGTTTTGTACGCGCAGTTCGTAGAGTTATGAGATGATTTTCCGTAAGGACTTGCTCTAGATGTGAAGACGAAGTACTGTGGGAACTAAATTTGAGAAAACTCGAAGTCCAACTGGTCCACTTCGCGAAAATACACCGAATGCTAGGAAAAACCGCACGAACTCATTGTCCAACCTAATCCATATCCTTTTTACAACTCTCACAACTTGACGTCGCAGTTTTCCTTAGAGACTTTTTCAATCTCATCACTTTTCATTTGAGAGATTCATGCCATTTCATGTTCTACAACGCAGTACGCTCTCCGCACTCTCTATATGCCGTTACACAAACTCTCTCATACATACCAACAGATACCAACAATCATTTTTGCACCACAGAACACCATCCATGTAATCTCCTGCACCGCACTCCCTTTGCTTTGCGAGATAGGAAATGTTCGGTGAGGTGTAAGATCGCGTGAATAAATTTACTACTACGAACTTAAAATTACTGCAAACAAATACATCAGTCAGCGTCCAGACACCACATGAATTCTGGAAGCTGCTCTGCCTTTCACATCTGGAGTCAACTGTGAACACGAAGGTGCTTTTTCCTATTTTTCTCAAGACTTGCGCAACAGTTGCCTTCCCTTCTACTTAGCAACGCAGTCAACGTTTTTTTCTGACGATCTGAAGATGAGTCATACTACTTCCACCCTAGTCGAGCATGAACTGTATGTAGTATAAAGGCTCTGCAACCTGCGATAGGGGCTGTGCAGAATTAGTTATTTGAGTGAGATCTTCTCTTGCATGAACGAAAAGACAAAAACGCCTCAACTGGTCAAAGAATGCTGTCGATACATAATTGTTTGGTGTAGTATAAATAATACAGGGTGGGCCAAAATTATGGGGTACTCTCTAAAAATCTACGTTCCTGAACGAAGAAGCTATAATATCGGGGAGATTAGGTACCCTTGCAGCAGGGTTCTCTATGGGCAACGAAATCACATTCACAAAGCGAATCGGTAGAACTCAGGTTATGCATAAATTTAGCACCCGTAATAATTCTTCTTTAAGTCTACAGCAAAATCCAGAGGATAATCGGCCCACTGTTTCACAAAATGCGCTTCAAAAATGAGGGGCATCACACAGGCAAAAACTAGGCTCTCTAATGTGCACATCGTTGTCCAAGCTGCACTTTCAGCAGCAAAGCTCTCTCCATAGGCGTCGTTCACGTCCCTAGCCGCTTGGGCTGCATTTGTTCACCAAGTGGAGTCGTAGAGTAGGAGCTGTCGGAGATTTTGCCGTAGAATTGTCACATTCTGCGCTATAGAAAACAAAGTAGAGCGAGAATTTAAGAAATCGGTTGTGATGTTCGCAAAGAGTGAAGCAAATGCTATAAAATAACTTAGGAATCGCAATCGAATGAAGTTTAATGTCCAGTAAAAGACCACGTTGAAAAAGAAAGCCGCACGAACTTTTTGCCCAACCCAATAGATTTGATTTCGAATGTTACTCTGTCAGTGCCGATGTAGGACCTCCACACTTACCAGGTAGGGGTTGTACGCAAGTATTGGTCACTATCATTATCGAGTTTTTGTGAAAAGCTCCCCCTGGCCCACACATGCCAGTAAGAGGTTCCTAGCATGCATTTGATCTGGGAACCACCCAACTAGAGTAATCTGGTGAACGGAGGCTGAAAGAGTTGGTGGGCTACCGGCTGAAGGTGACGATTTGGAAACGTTTTGCTGGCACCATTCACGAACCTTCTTGTGGACTCCACGAGCAAGTGGTATTTGTTTCCACTTGAAAAGTCTTTCTTTAATTGCTTCCTCACATTTGTCTTTAATTGCTTCCTCACATTTGTCCTCGTTAATGGCTCCATAATGTTCGTTTCGCTAGAGATTTGATGGGAATTGTTCATCAGCATGAGTAATGAGTCATGAGACACACCCAGTTTCTTCGCAATTTTGGCACGAACACATTTTGAAGCATTATACCTTTCTGTGGATAGAGTCTCTGCACCATTTTGAAGGGCTACAACTCTTGCCTGTCTAAACATTGCTGTGGTGCTAAGTGTTAGTGACAGAAATATAGGTCTATAATTGGGCAGTGGTTGAAATCGACAGATGAAATGGAATGAGCAGATAGTAAAAGATTTGAGCTACAGGAAAAATTTAAGAAATCTCGAAACGATCTCGAAGCTTGGCAATACGTACTTGGGCAAACTAACAGCTCGCAGGCAGTACCTACATTTTTGACCCACCCTGTATAGTTATGCTTACCCTTTTGCGAGACTAGGCACAACGGGAGGGCCTACGTCAGAGTGCCCAAACCTGACAATAGAAAACCGTTCCAAAATGAGCCAAGGACACTCATTAATGGTATAAATAGTGTCGTTTCACCGAATGCATATGCATAATGCATAAATGCACGAAACGAAAACAAGCATCAGATCCTAAATTGGAATATAGAATTAACATAGTTGATTTCTGCTGTGTTGAAGTACACGCGAATGATGTCCTGTGACCAAGTATTCCATGAGTGATTCAAAGAGAAAAGTATTTAAGTGGTATTAATAAAGCATTGATGGATTCCTATGAAAAACTCATTTAATTTCAACAATTAATATGAGATGGACGACGAAAGTGAGGCAAAGAAAGTGAAAGCAACGAACATCAGGTGAAAGAAAGAACTGACGCACTCACTCTCACTCTCTCCCAAGATGTTTCACTATATACACAAGATCGGAAACCAAAAGGAATCTTTCCGAAAACGTGATTGTCCCCACGAAACTTGGTGCATAATAAGTTTGGTAGCCTTCACGGAACTTTCCGGTTCCAGGTGTAACATTTGCAGGATTCAAATGTATTCGGGATCTGGGAGCAACCTGATAGAGCCATTTTCAACAATTTTCTGGGCTACTCGAGTATACTGAGGCCAGATATGTCAAGAATCACTGAAAGCACACACACACACACACACACACACACACACACACACACACACACACACACACACACACACACACACACACACACACACACACACACACACACACACACACACACACACACACACACACACACACACACACACACACACACACACACACACACACACACACACACACACACACACACACACACATACACACACACATACACATACACACACACGTACGCACACACGAGGGCGTGGCCTAGACCGAAGAAAATGCTCTGCAACGGGTCCACTGTCGCTGTAGGAGTGCGCCGGCGTCGAAAAGTGGGTCGAGTCCCACGTTTTGTGAAGAGTGCGCCGGCGTCCAGAAGTGGGAAAACGCCTGGAGTTGGCTCCAACGGTGTGATAAGGATGCGCCGGAGTCAGGTCCAACGGTGTGATAAGGGTGTGCCGGTTCCACAAGTAATAAGAATTCGCTGCGCGGGTCTATTTCTGCATGAGGGGTAAGCTTTCCCTGTTTCGGCGGATCCTACCTAAATCACCTAGATGTACATTGTTTCCTTTCGTATCCGTGTTCTCTTCGGCTGCGGGTATACTCCACGAGGAGTATAGCACCTAACATCGCCGTCTCTGTGGCGACTTCACTTTTGATACATATTGATTGTGGGCGGTCCGAAGCTGGCGATTGATTGTCGCTACCCGCCCACAATCAATATACACCAAAAACAAAGTCGCCAATCATCGGCGGTTCTAGATGCTATACTACTCGAAGAGTATACCAGTAGCCTTCCCATTCCGTTTGTGTCTGAATGAGCCACTCCTTCCTTTTCGTTTATATGTATACACCAGTCGACCCTTATCACTTGAATTACCACAACAACTAGTTGAGCCTTAATCTTTTAAAGACAGCCTTTGCACTGAATTGGTTACACTCAATTTTTCACGGCCACTAACTTCGCTCATATGGTAGAGCATATCTTCGTTCATATGGGGGGAGGGGAAGCTACTACCTACGGGATCAAGGGCTTCTCAGGAGAGCGATAGAACTGCGTGGAAGGATACAGATTTTATCAATCCATTTACACCTTTGTGTTTGCTTTCAACGTGCAGTATGCGAACGAAGCGAGCATCAGTAGAAGTCTGGAAGTCCGTTAGCGTTAGCCCGACGGCCAGACTGGTGTATTTTATCTTGTGAAACGAATATGTGGGGAAATCCACGATATGATGGATGTTACCTGCTTTCTAATTTTCAATTCTATTCAATTGGACTCTAGCCGTGCCTCAGTTGAAACAACAACTGCAGATGAGCAAACACCTTAATTAAAGACCCTAATCCTGATGAATTGTAAAATCCCCTTTGTAAATTGAAATGGAAACCTTTACTAGCTCTAGCCATCTTTGTTCAGTGTAATGCCACACTTTCAGCCTAAACGACTCCATGCTAGCACGGAAAAGTCGCTATTTTGACAGCCAATCCAAGTTGCTGCCCTCAAAAAGCTGGCACTCTCCATTGGCATGACGTTTTTGTAACTCACGTGGCATATAGTCCTTGTCGGAAAGATAGACGGATTTTGTCACTGCAGAAACGCGGCGGGACCTGAACGATGGTTGCGGAGAGTGCATGCTCCAAGTGAGAGGGTCCAGTAGGTCCCACCGCGATTCTGCGACCACTTTTCGACAAGGACTGTACATGCATTCACCATCGGCATTCTTTTGATTCGCCTTTTACGCCGAATCACCCAGTGGCGACGGGCAAAGTGGGTGGGGCAGCCAATCACAGTCGCGCCCCACCCACCCATGTGACAATAAATGGGGGGGGGGGGCCGCCCGCGACTTATTATAGTAGATACCTAACAATAAGCAGTGCTATGCCTGCTTTCCCATTAACCTTAGGAGATTTTCGTTTTCCTGGAATGCTACCGAAGGCTCGGTTAAGATTTCTCGTAGTTACATTACTTATTGTTATACACTATACATTGGTATTCGAACGAATATTTTCGAACGAATATTCCAATAATTCGAAATTTTCGTTATTTGAACATTCGAATAATTCGAAAAGCCGAAATATTCGATTATTTGAATAATCGAATAATTCAAAAAGTTGGAATATTCGATTGTTCGATAATTCGAATATTCGAAAGAAAAAGTTTGAATACCAATGTATATCATACACATGCTGTAGAAAGAGGCCCCTTACTTGATATGTTTGCTACTCCTCGAAGTTCTCGCTTCGTCTGTCCTCAGGAAAACCATTAAAAACTCTGCGGTACCTGGCCAAGAGAATCTCCTGCTTAAGCACTAATCTGATATCACTTGTAAAAAATGCTCAACCTCTCATGATTGCTGTGGCTCACTCTGGTCATGACATTGTTGCAATCTCTGAGACTTGGCTGAAACCAGTGAATCAATCTAGCAATCTTCTCGGAACTGCCAATTTCTTACTATGTTATCCGATGTGACAGAAAACAACAAAAGGGAGGGAAAGTAGCACTTCTCATCAAAAAGACAGTTCCTTAAAAAATTGTATTCAATGAAGCTGCTCCTAAATCATATGAACTGCTATGCTATGATGTAGTCCTCCTAATGAAGTCAATACGTTTTATTGCAGTCTATCGAGCTACATCATGCCTCTCTTATAAAGGAGATCAACTTTTAAAAGCTCTGGGCGATCTGGATGCAGGTGGATGTTCCATTATTATCACTGGCGATTTAAACATGCTTGACATCCCATGGAGTGATCAACCAACGGCAGTGACGAACTTATTCAAATCATTACTGGTATTGTGTGAAACTTTCGAATTTGCTCAATTTGTGAAATGCGGTACTAGGGGTAACCACATTCTCAACTTCTTACTGTGTAATGACCAGTATCTCATACATGAAGTACTTCAAGAACCACCGATATGGACCAGTGATCATTGCTCAATTTCCTTTAAACTTTCGGTTCCTAAGAATAATGATCCTGTGATTTACATGAGATTACAAATCAGCGGACTTCGAGAGTGCGCGCTACTATTTGAGACAAATAGACTGGATGGGTTTCTTTGCATTTTCGGAAAACGTAAGTGATACATATGAATCATTCATAGAGATTTTACAACCTTGCCTCTGAATGTTTGTGCTACTGAAAAAAAGTTCATCACAAAAGGGAATCTTCCATCAAATCTCACTACCCTTTACGAAGCAAGACTGAAAGCTTGGCCATTGGCAGTTTCCTTGCCAGCAAATAAGAATTTTAGAGCTTATTATTCTCTAACAAACAAACCTTCCCGTAAGCTAACCGAATACAATAGCTCCTATGAGAAGAAAATTCTTGAATGTGGCAAGAAAGCAAAACTATGTAGTTATAACAATTCTGAAATCAAAGAAAGGCACCGTGTTCCTGCTTTACGAATTCCTAGGCATGTCGCGTGTGAAAATGAGGAAGAATTACCCCCATTGAGCAGAACTTTCACTCTGGCTATGAAAGGGGCTACATTCTTCAACAAACAGACCATATGGGAGTCCCTCTTGAAATGGCCACACTTCACTTCGTTAACTCCTCACATCTTTCCTTTCACTTTTGTAAAATAAGTTGCAGCCGAAATCGTAATCCCTCTCGAATACATTTTTAACACTAGCTTATGTAAAGGAGAAGTTCCCGAAGATGGAAACACTCCTTCATCACACCAGTGTTCAAGCAATCTGCTCCTGATCAGCCAGAAAATTACAGGCCATTCAGTATTACCTCTTTGCAAGACTATTCGAGAAACTGATAAAATCACATATTGTTTCCCATCTTGAAGAACATAATATTCTCTCAGAACATCAACATGGATTTTGCAAAAGGAAATCAACTGAAACACATATGCTCGAAGTATCAAATGAATGGACTAGTGCTTCAGACAAGTCTTTGCCAGTAGACGTTGTAGACTTTGATTTCGCTAAAGCATTTGACAGAGTATCTCATAGAAACCTTTTACATGTATTAAAGCACATTGGCCTACATACTGATTTGGTCAAGTGGTTGGGAGCATTTTTAGAAGTTAGAACGTTTTAGGTTGGAATCAATGAGTCGTTCTCGACAGTGCGTAAAGCTCCATGTGGAGTTCCACAAGGTGGAGTTTTATCACCGGTTTTGTTTAACATTTATACCGCTGAGGAAAATGTAAAGTATATGCTGATGATTTAAAGATTTACCGCACCATACAGAACGAAGAAGGTTTTCTTCCACTCTGATCATGTATAAATCTGATTAATCACTGGACTGTCAGCTCGTCATTGCCATATCAGTTGAGAAAACAAAAGGTATGGAAATTGGAGCTCGGGATTTAAGCATGTCCTACAATATTAATAATGTCTGTCTTGCTAAGCTCGCTATAGTGTGCGGTATCGGCTTTGTCATTGACAACAAATTATAGTTTGAGTTACATTGCAATGAAATTGTTAAGAATGCTAACCATAGACTGTACAACCTTTTCAAGTGTCTTCCCACTAATGACCCTTTAGCATTGTCGTTAGCGTACAAATCCTACGTAAGACCTTTACTCGAATATGAAACAACAATATTCAATTCTCATTCACTCGAATATGAAACAAAAATATTCAACCCTCATCTGTAAAAAAGGTAGCGTTGATTGAGAAAGACAGAATAGTTTTACGAGAAAAGCCATGATTAGAATTGAAGGATTTAAGTATAGCAACATACCCTGCAATGACATTAGGAACAAGGAACTTCAAACTCTTGAACTGAGAAGGAAAAGGAGTGATCTGGTAATGGTTTGGAAAATTCTGAGCGACAAAGTTGACATAAGTGTCGACATCTTCTTCTCCTTTAATTCATCAGTGACAAGAAGAGATCCATGTAAAGTAGCTGTTGGAAAACCAAGATCTTCATTGAGATCCATCTTTTTTATGAACAGAGAAGGCACCGAATGCTTAAAACTGAGTAAACTTAAGAGTCTTCCCAGCAGCTTAAGCGGAGTTAGAATATGCGTCACCGGGCATTTTGAGGGTGCCCAACATGAAAACGACACTCAACTCATGATTTAACTCATGATTCTCCTACTGATTTTAATGTACATTTTGTGTTGTTCCCGTTTTGTACATTAGTAATCATGTAGTAAAGTAATAATAATAGAGGTAAGAAATTCGCTCAAAGAAGAGAAAGTTAGATGTTCTAGCACGTAATTGTGAACAGATGATTTGAACAGCTGGGAGATTCGGCCTTAACACAATAGCAAAGATGGGCACAAATCCCTTGACACGTTCACAAATTTTATGTTCTCTACGTAGTCCTCAACAAAAAGTTCACATGGGACCGCTAAACATCAACTTTGACAGTATCTTTGATAACCCGCGCGTTTCAGAAGTTCCATGACTGCAGTGTCACCCAACTCATTCCAAGCTTATCACAGCATTTTCTTAATTTAATTTTCATTTCATCCCACCAATGAGGCTTTGAAAATCTTTTGCTCTGAAAAAAAAAACCGGTTGGAACAACTATTCCTCTGGTCTGACGTCAAAAGAATTACTGGTATCAGTGAAATCTTTTTGCACATCCTGCTCTCATCTTGGTCGTGCATTACCTTCCATAATGGCTTTCGTCATGATTTGCTTTCAAACTTCTCCACTTCACCCCGACAACGATTGTGCAGAACAATTTATTGGTCAGTGTCAGCCGTCACAACGTTTGACCCGTCTCAGGGGGTTTCTTAACTTGTGGACGCGGGGTGCACCCATATATATACAGATATATATATATATATATATATATATATATATATATATATATATACCGAGCCAGAGCGCCGCTTCGCGGCGCTCTGACTCGGACCCGTGTGCCACGTTACCTCCGGGCTAGGTAAACTCTGAGAAAAAAAAGACCCCGAGCCAGAGCGCCGCTTCGCGGCGCTCTGACTCGGACCCGTGTGCCACGTTACCTCCGGGCTAGGTAAACTCTGAGAAAAAAAGGACCCCGAGCCAGAGCGCCGCTTCGCGGCGCTCTGACTCGGACCCGTGTGCCACGTTACCTCCGGGCTAGGTAAACTCTGAGAAAAAAAGGACCCCGAGCCAGAGCGCCGCTTCGCGGCGCTCTGACTCGGACCCGTGTGCCACGTTACCTCCGGGCTAGGTAAACTCTGAGAAAAAAAGGACCCCGAGCCAGAGCGCCGCTTCGCGGCGCTCTGACTCGGACCCGTGTGCCACGTTACCTCCGGGCTAGGTAAACTCTGAGAAAAAAAGGACCCCGAGCCAGAGCGCCGCTTCGCGGCGCTCTGACTCGGACCCGTGTGCCACGTTACCTCCGGGCTAGGTAAACTCTGAGAGAAAAAGGACCCCGAGCCAGAGCGCCGCTTCGCGGCGCTCTGACTCGGACCCGTGTGCCACGTTACCTCCGGGCTAGGTAAACTCTGAGAGAAAAAGGACCCCGAGCCAGAGCGCCGCTTCGCGGCGCTCTGACTCGGACCCGTGTGCCACGTTACCTCCGGGCTAGGTAAACTCAAGAAAATCACTGACATCCACACGAAGCGCAGCTTCGCCGCGCTTCGCGGATGACAGTGATTTTCTGCGAAGCTGCATAGCTCCTGAACGGTTTGGAGGTTAACTCTTATTATGTTCAATGTAAAGAGCTTCTACATGGTCCGTTGTATGAGTAGCAACACAAATCCTCACGTGGTCGAGTCGTTTTCATTCGGGATAGCGCTGAAAGTCGAAATTGTTATTGTTCGGGCACAATTAGCTTTTAACTGGAATAAACTGCGTAAATGTTCTATTCGTATTTTGTAAGCACAATGTTAAGCTCATGGAGTGCCCCATTTGTTTCCCTGACCGTTAATTTCCAATTCCTATCACTACTTCATGCTTTAGAAGGAGTGCGGTGAAAATTTCCGTACAACTCTGCTGTATTTGGATGATTCACGGCTCTGATTGCGAAATCACAGTCGCTTCAGCAGTGGTTCTCCCATTCTGCTTTAAACATCCAAGATATTCCGTTTTCTTAGCAAATTAGATGTCCTAATTGAAGATTTCCATGTTGTACACATACATATACATGGGCGTGTCATTGGGCGTGTCAATTTTCGCAATTGAGCCTGTGGCGGCGGGCAAAAGAGGTGGGGCGAGGCGAGTGGATCAATGACAGCGTGACCTGTCATCCCTCGCGCGGCGATGGGGGGGTCTGCGCTTTATATAGAGTAAGATATATATATATATATATATATATATATATATATATATATATATATATATACAGGGGACTCCGAAAGGCCGTGTTTCTGGGAGTTTTCTGTATGCATGGGTGTCACCGCCCTGTACCCCTCTTCTGGCGTCTTCTCACTTCTGGGCATCCTCATCGCAGCGCTTGAGTGAAATGGGTGAATGTCTTTTCATTTTAGACAATGTCAAAGATATTATATCAATATTTCTGCCTGCAGATGAGGATTGTCGATTCCTTTATTTTGGCTCACTCTTCTACAAATCACCTTTTTCAGAAGCTCTAAGTCGGTTTTTTTTCCAATGCCAGACTAAACACTCACCACTTCGTCGTCACCGAAGTATCCACTAACTGATCACAAGAGCTAATGGATCAGAAGTTTCCTTTGAGTCTTGAGAAGTCTTTTATTGGATATGGCGCATGCCCTCGTGTGATTGTATGGAGCGTGTGGAGCGTGTGAAGAGCGCTTTCTTTCTTGTGGGTCATTAATTAGATATAGGAGGATTTCTCTCATAAATCCACGAGTCTTCTTCTTCACCGCCTTCACCACGAAATGAAGGTACGTCTCTCGTCGTCAACATGCCCTAGTTCTTGCAAATTTCCACACAACGAAAAGTACTGCTGTAGTCAGAGTCTAGTAGTGAATATTTCATGTGCTTCATCATTAGCAAGAGATTATATGCCCATGGCAACATTGCAGGGACTAAAACAAATCAAACGAAATATGCACTCGCACTCCTGATTATTTTTCCACGTTATACGTCCAGCGTTATTTTATGACTATGCACTGATACGGTAGTTTTTCATAAGGCAAGCATTTGTATCCATTTCAAGTGTCGAACAGTACGATTTCTGCTTACTTTCTTGTTATGCGCTATTACGTAGCGAAACAAAAACGGGTGACATCGTGGAAAAGAGAGATGAGTTGAGCACTACCCGCAGTGTAGCTAGGCTATCAAAATCCTTGGTGGATGTTGAACCAGTATCCAATGTATTAACAAGGGAAGCACACGAACTTAAGCGGCCATCCCAGGACGAAACCTGAATCCCATGTTAGAATTCCTGTCCAACATGATGTTATAGGCTATACTTGAAATCTGCTAAATGGCTCACAGAAGATCAGAATTACCACAGAAAACTGAGAAAGATTGCTGATTTCGGCAGGTAAATGGCAGATTATGTTTATGTTTATGCAAATTGATGTTGATTATCGTGATCAGCGTCTGAAATCAACCCTATGTACAAAAATTGAGGAGATAATGCGAGACCCCATAACTACCCTATGTCCACTGCTTCGTTCTATTTGTGCGCCCTACACGTGCACTGCCCTGTGGTGTTCGCGTGCGAGAAAACGGGCATAACTCCTGATAGAGACAAGATTCGGGAAAGGCAAAAATTGATTTGGAATCAGCGTCGCGAGCTGTATAAGGCAGTCTACGAGTCGCTGCAGAAGGAAAGGAAGGTATGCCACAATGCGGGAGTATCCTTCCCTTATCAACATGTTTGGAGGTCATTGATGTGGGAATCTGAGCTTCTGTAAACAATTTAGCAGATTTCAAGTATAGCCTCTGACACCTTGTTGGGCCTGCTCTCTAACACGATAGGTCTCGTCTCGGACTAGCAGCTTAAGCTCGTCCAGTTCCCTGGTTAGTCCAGTCGGATAAAAGCTCTCTATTGTATGTTTCCGGGTGCGTTTTTTAAATTCTCTGCTATCCATAAGAAATGATCCATGAACACGTAAATCCACTCGTATCAGTGCAGGATTCTTTAATTCGTTTGATTTCCGGTAAATAACGACTACCCGCCTACTCCATGCCCATTTCGTGTTCTCTCTTAGCATGACACAGCAATAGCAAGAGAAGAAAACTTGGATGGGTACTTCACATTGGATATCAAAGTGGATAAAAAATCTGTCGGAACGGATATGTATGTCCCCGCTGCATTTTCCCTTCCACGGTCAAGTAGGTTGGACATGGATCCTAGAAGACAATGTTAATGCAGGTTCTTCGGTTACGTTTTATGCTTACCTTAGACGACTAAGAGCACTAAGTATTCACTATACGGCAACATTCTAATCTCGTTCCCGTTATGGGGTACTTTACCGTTCCGTGTTTAATCGAATACCCTTATAAGTGCTCTCAGAAGTCCAAACAGGTGTTTGAAGCTCATATACCGTAGGAACGCTGTGATGATGTGCTGAAAACAGCAGTGTTTTTCTGAGGAAGTCAGACTAACTCGTTATTCAATCTGTCTAAAAAACCAGCTCGATTAGCGAGAACTGGCCTCTTTTTGTTACAACTCCGTCAAGGGCAGAGATGTCCACATACATTTGTATATTTCTGTACCCACTATGTTCTGATGTGTGCAATTCTAGGCCTTCAAGGCATTATAGCGTTGAGAGTTATTGAAAACAAAAAAAGACATTGCAAAACATCAGCTATGACGTGGTTTCAATAGATTACAATCGTAGTGGTGTGTTTACCGTAGTAGAACGAAGTTTTGATACTGTTACTTCATCTGATGAACTTTGAAATTTTCGTAATTTTGCTGTATTATTGTCTTGTGGCTACAAAAGGGTTGAGGCTGGAAAGTCGTTTACGTCGTGATAGTCGTCTCTCTTGGCTATATACAGAACATAGATCTCATCATTGGTGGAACAGGTATCTTTCAAAGCTTAGGATTCCGTCACATCTGATCATGTAGATGTGGGAGCGTCATCGTCCAACTAGCAAGACTATGAGAGCAAGGTCCTTCTTTCCGCTCCTATATAAGTGTGTACTAAGAAAACAAGGCGCATTTCGATATGCTCGGAACTTAGCCCACTAAACGATCGTATAAACGCGTCTCTCCGTACAGTCCACTACAAGATTAAATTAAATATGTAGGAATTAAATATGCAGATTAAATATCATAACTAACTCAGTGGCTTGTTTTAAACTAAAATCACTGATGACTGCTCTCTTGGTCGAAAACATCCTTTCACATTCAGAAGGCGTCATGGGAGTAGAAAGGCCTCTCGCAACCATTCTTTTATTTAGAAGTTGCATTGATTTCACAGCTAAGTGGAAGTGTTGAGTGTTCAGATGGTGTAATTAAATCTGCCGTATTTCTTCCATTCCCGGGCCAAATTCCGGAAAACATAAAAATTAAAAAGGAACGTCAAACATGGTTTCGGAAAGGAAAACTTAGGATGGAAAGCGGAAAATTCTACACATTCCTGATCGGATCTAGAGTTGTCCTCGGAGCAACTACACGAAAAAGGCGAACCGTCGACGTCATGTGTTTGAGAAATTCGGTGATCGCAAATGGGCGTGTTATCATGAAACATGGAGGACTTCATTGCGTGTTAGTCGAAAACGAAGATAGGTGCAAGCTGAATTCATTCCAAATTCAAAAAAAAATCTGCAACTCGCACTACATTTCCACAGCTATTGCATCTTGCTTGTTCACAGAACAGTATGTTGGACTCTACTTATGTGTATATGAGACACATGTTACTCCAGTTAGCATTCAAATCCACAGAACTTTCGCGGACGGCTCCTGTACTCTACTCCAGGAACTCGCAGTTACTATGCTAAACGATCATTGCTTGGTGTAATTAAATCAAGCGAGCCTATATATTACATGTAATACATGGATCACAACGTTATAGGCCTGCTTTCCCTTTCGACTCGAAGACTCGTTTGGTAGCGCAATTTGCACTATCACAAGACTGATATTGGTACCTTTTTAGTTTCTTATTTAAAACACAGCTTTCCACCACCTTTCAAAGGTTCATTTCTTATTAGTTTCGAGTGTGTTCTTGAATCCTCATAAAGAGCACTCATATATAGGGTATTGAGCCAACCGTAATTCAGGAGAGGAAAAAGCACCAGCTATACAAGAATTTGCCCTTTTCGATTCTGATTCTGTTGCACGCTGCTATATTTCTATTAAGACTATCTTGTATGCTCGCAGAAGAGTAGCGTTGGATCATAAGTATGTGTGAAACCCATGTTGTGTTGTGTCAGCAGCGTTTAGAGAGCACAGAATTTCCGTCTAGCGGGTTCTGTGTACTCTAGTCCCAGAAACAGCTGTTATTATGCTAACAATCATTGCTTAACGTATTTCATTCAAGCATAACTATGTACGTAGATCGCGGCATTACAGGGTTACTTTCTCTCCAAACCTTGAGACTCCTCATTTCTTTGTACGACAGCGGAATAGTTTGTATTGTACAAACTATTATCTTAGCTTCTTGAGAGTATATTTTCATTGGAAATTCAGCTCTTCACCATTTTCCTTAAGGAAGCGCTCAACTCATAATCTTTCGAGTACTACTTTTTGGGGCACTACTTATCACTCAACTTTTCCAACAGTAGCAGTCACAGCATATCATTTTTTCATCATTAGCTTCTAGATTTCGCTTTTTCTTTCTCCTTAATGTTAATACGTACAGAAAGCGTCGATGTAAGTGCGTTTTTCGAGGAATCGTACACCACATGTCGTGATATCTGAGTTGTCTTGATGTAGAACTATAGAATTTTCCCAGTAGTTAATAAGTCTCGATGAATGTTGATATCATATAGAACTATTGATAAGACGCTGACTATCACTGCAGCGATTTCAGAGTAGGCTGCGCAGATGCGCCGCCTACTTTCTGAGGCCGCGAAGAACACACTTCTATCGATGGTCATTGTGTGTCTGTATGCGTATGCTTTATAAAATTCACCCAACGAATTTGGAAAAGATCCGCATGCTACAAGCTACAGTTGGCTACTACGCGCATGCTATTTCTGCACTCCCAACCAACAAGCTTGTGATTTAAAGCTATCTTAAGAATGCATTTGTCATTCTTAAACAAGTGTCTCACTAGTGTAAAAGTTGGTTAAGTATAGCGTAAACACTGTGATACCATCTCACTGTTCTGCTGTTCTATTTCTCGTGCGGAGTGTCTACTCCAAAGACTTTGAAGACCGAAGAATCCCTGTGAGGTTCAAGAGGCGGCTGTACGTATCTCGCGTAGAACCATCACACTTTAAGCATGCGAAACTTGGGTAATGAGGAAAAGAGAAATGGAAATGTTCAAAGGTGCCCAACGGAAAATGATGAGAAGGATACTAAGAGTAACATTTTTGGATCGTCGAACCAATGCTTGGCTGCAGAATACCGCTGAACTCTGGGATGTTGTCTGCATGGCAATAAGCGAGAATGGACCACGGCGTGAAGAATGGCTAGCACAGAAGACGAGAGAATGAAAAGAAGAATTCCAAAATGGCGACCGTAGTCCTGGAAAATCATCTGGCCGACTGAAACTGAGATGGAAAGATGCTTACGTATCGTGTCTCGGCGAAACATGGATGCGAGCTGCAGTCTCCGATTCGACAAAAAGGAAGAGAAGTATGCAACAACATATTGCAACAATGTGATATCGTATAAATAAAATAATATGAATAGTGTAACCTTCAGCAGTCTATTCTGGATAATGAGCCAATCAAAAGAGAAGAGATGTAACGTATTCTGTTGACGTGAAATCTTTCTTGAAAATTTCACTCGTTGTTCTCTCCAGCTTGTGCGCAAATCTCTCGAAGTATGACAAAAGGCTTACTGTAGTGAAGACGTTAATGAACCTTTCATACTTATCGCTCAGCCTTCAATCTTCTTTCGTGGTGTGCATTTTTGTTGTTGATGCAGATTCTTGTAGCTTGAAATGAGTGCACGGATATGCGTATATCGTCCCTTCGCATTAACGACTGCGGTCTTTCGCAAACATACAGCTCATAATAACAAGATTTTCATGCTTGCCTTGCTTTTGTTCAGTAATAACTGGTTTTGTTTTCTCACTACTTTGGAGAATTCGCAATTGTGATGCTCTGCGCGAACCTCATGTAGCTGCTACACGCATCCTCACTATTCACACAGCTTCCCATACGGATACTGTTATAAATAATATAATACATATTATGAGTGGGAAAGAGTGACTGTCCTCAAGAGAGAAATCTATGTCTGCATATTCGGGAGCTTCGGAAAAAAAATTAAGAAAAAATGGAGTAATTTCGAGTAACAAGGACTCTCCACTTTCATTTTCAACCATTTATGTTCGAACAATTTTTTGCCACTCATTTACATGCATGTACTACGGGATGAATTCTGAACATGACAACTCCTTCTCTACTATATTTATCATTCTCTCCAAATCGCCAATAAGCTGTTGACACTACCACGATGAAAATTGCTTTCCAGGAGGATAAGCGATGGACGATCTGGCATATCCATGGGAGCTTGATGCACAATTTGTGATTTCCACGCTAACAGTACTTTACTATTGTTACATCCTTGTGATAACCATGCGATCAAAGTCAGAAACATTCAGATCGCCTTTCTTCATAATCTTCAGGTTCACTGGTAGGTTTTCAAGGTTCTATTGCGGATATTTTATGATGTGAAATGTCTTACAAGATTGTTCTTACGACAGTTCTCTTCGTAACTCTCAATTCTTCAATTTTTTGAATACTGTTCATTCTTTTTAAGTAAACCTATTGTTTTCCGCTCAACGTGTAGCTATTGTCTTCATTCCAAATAACCAGCCTGATCTTCCGGCTAACGCCGAACTCTCACGGACGAAGGTGTGGTAAGGGTGCGCCGGCGTCGAAAAGTGGGGAAACGCCCGGAGTTGGGTCCCACGGTGTGGTAAGGGTGTGCCGGCGTCCAAAAGTGTGGAAACGCCTGGAGTCGGGTCCCACGGTGTGGTAAGGGTGCGCCGGCAGCTAGTTTGTATGTCGTCATTGCTTGAATCACCGTATCCTGTGGAAATGTTTAGGAAATCACATCCTATGAAATATTGTTCATCTTCTCCTTACGAATACAGCTAGTTTGTGTGTTTATCCACAGAGAACTCCAAAGGGTCACGCGCAGGAGACGGGACGAAGCGCATCTATCTTGGGCAGAGATCTGGTTGTCTGCTTGTGCAAGCAGCAGACAAAGCCCGGGTGTCACGTCCCGCCACGATACCTGCCCCTTGCACACGGCCGTTTGGAATTCCTCGTAGTAGTGGTACGTGAAAAACCACTTTCGGAAATGCGTGGGAAACGAAAGTACAGCATAAACAGCGAAACTAGAAAATTTGTAGAACGTGCGGGGACTTACGTGACACTACAGAATAGAAACGCATTCAAGGCTTGGTAAAAGCGAAAAATATCCAATTATGAACATTTCAGGGCTCTTCGACATAATTGGTAACATTGCTGTCGAGTGGGTTCGGACTGATCGTAAATCAGGATTCGGTGAGCGCATTCGCGTCGGAATATTCCTGGTTTCACGGGACTCCTGAATCTCTCATTCTATTCTTTATACGAAAATTTAGGACCCTCAATTGAGCCGTTTACTCGTGTGATGTACGCAATGACAGGAGTGACTTTCTTCACACACTTGATCGGGTCTCTCCTAATGACAGTGAATAGGTACATGGCAGTGTGCTTCCCATGGGCATATGGAAAGGTTAGATATATAATGCATTGAATGCTCACTTAAAATTTCTCCACTACTCACTGAGCATTTATCAGAGGATATTGTAAAATTCTTTAGTTCTGGGTAGCATTAGCTTTTGCAGATCTGGACGCATAGAAATGTGTATATCATGCTTTTCGTGGACGTTATTGTGTCCATTGTTGTACATACTCAGATATTCTTTGTAAGATTAATTTATATGCAAGGAAATGATAAATGGGAGACTATTGGACGTGAAGTCCCAATACCAGTTCGTTTTACTCCACTGCTATCGATGTACATATATTCGCAGGTTGCATCAGTATCTTCTTTGAAGGTCGTTCGAGCGATAAGTGGTTCTGCTGCCATCATTTACGGGTGTATTAGTGTTGTAGTGATATCTAGGACTATGTACGTTACTTTACAATTGAGCAAGAAATCCGCTAGACATCAAAAAACGGTAAGTCTTCGCTGATTCTGATCATTGTGATTATGACATTTTAAGGATAGCCAGGTAAGCATAGCTTGAATTCCAATCTGATATGCCCTCGGTTGGAAGTATCTTATAGTGACGTTGATGTGTAATAATAATAATCTACAATGCTCCTTCAAATAAGAATTATCGTTGCTTCGGAAATAGTCTTAAATCATGCCCTACAGCCCTCCTCTTCCTTTTTAGTATCAGGCAATAAAGTGTGAAATGTCAGACTTTCGTCGGACCTCCCTAGGTGCGGCGTCTCCATCGTTTTAGCTTTTATTTCAAGTGCATTTCCTGTCTCTTTCAAGATCACTCCTTTAAATTCAAATCAGCTCTTCTGTTTGAGAGCACCTTCTGTGGAACTACTCAAAGAACAAAAAATCGTGTTATTTTTGAACATAAACTCCATTGTATAAACTACATTGTATAAATTTGTTTTTGCTGCTCATGTTGTTTGTTGCTACATTTGAGGCTTTGTGCATTTTTGGTGTCTCCCATGATAGGATTTCCGTCCATGAAATAGAGAAACCTCGTTCATTCTTAAAAATCAATAAACGGTGCATTTCACCAATATTTCACCACCGAGGCATGAGCGCTTGAAAGGAATCGTAAGTAGCTCCATTTCTATCGTGTTTGCTGCTCTCAAATATCACCTGTAACTATTTGAAAAGCATGGTCGTCTTGCATTCAATGCAGCTTCCTTGCTCTTTTTTGATGGGTGCCGGATCGACTTGGATGATATGCTGGGTCAACCTTACCTTTTTCTGTGTTATTGCTTGAAAGGTGATGAAAGAGAAATGGCTTGCGCTCATTGCATATACAGGATAAAGCAAAGGTTACTGCAACAAACAATATATCATCTTAAGGGTTTGGTTATTTTCGTTGCGGTTGATTGCCTTCTGGGCCTAGTAGACTGCATCTACGAAGCAGCGGACTTATTCGGCCTAAGCACTGCAAATGTAGTTTTCGTCTGGATAAGTGCTAATGTGAGTCAATCATAGCATCTCTGCTTGTTTTCTAATACTTCAAACATGCAAATTTCCAGATTACGACTCTTATGTTCCTTATTTTGTCAATCAATGCTTACAGTATGACATTTCTTAGCCAAGAGCTACGGATGGAAGCTATTGCTCCATGTCGAAAAAAGAAGCGAACGACTACATTTACAACAACTGTCGTCTTATCAAGGAACTAGCGCCGCAGTATATTTGAAAATAAACCGAAGGCGGTTTACCATGATCTCATTTTACTGCTGCATGCATTGCCTCGCTAAAACGAAATATGAAAATGTGCTAGGAAAATTCACCGATGGCGTGATATTTGTTGTATTAGTTGTAAAAAATTCTATATGTGAAATAAATGGCTGAAACGCATTCTGTTCCAACATATTGAACACTAAGTACGTCATAACGAAGCTGGTCATTGAATTGTGTATTCGATGACACTTTTCAGTGATAATTACCCTATGGGATTGGTTAGGAATGACATTAAATCCGGATTTGGTTGGTGCATTCGCATAATTTATTTACTGTGCTCCATGAAATGAGCTCCATCACCCAGTCCTTCCTAGTCCATCCTACTTTCGAGTGCATCGTACAAAAATACGGATGCGTTTAGAGTCCTCTTTAGGAGTATCTTTAGGAGTACTTATTTACAAGTATGATTTAGACAGTGAACAGAATAACATCGTTCTCGAATTTGATTTGATCTCTTCTTATGAAACGGAATTGATTAGCAATTTGCGTGCTTACCATGGTAGAGCGCTTTCTCCGAAAATTTTCTGAAAGATACTTCATAAAATAATTGGAATTTTTTCACTGTTCTATTTTCAACTTCGACTCTTTATTGCTATCATCTTTGAAATTTTTACTTATAACCACTTAATATCAAGATCAATATCGGAGTCTTCAAAGTGGCGGAGACCACAGTTTCTCCCCCATGCCAGGGCATTTCTGCGTCCGCCACTGTCATGTGCATATGCAACGACATAGCATAACCATCTGCCATTCACCACTGTGGGCTATTTCATCTGCAACAGAGTAATAGGGAACTAAAATCTTTGATTTCCGGAGCGCTTTGCCAATCTTCGCAGGTGCTGCCTTCAAGCAGATATGCCTTGACGGTTTCGCTGCGATGAAGTACGTACAGTGAGTAAGAAGCAACAACTGAGTCTCCTTTGAATGTCAGCGGTGGCGTTTTGTATCCTAGCTGGACAGCTGCAAGATTAGAAAACTTACACTTCTTAAGTTGGAAAGAAATTTCCGGATCTCTCACTAACATCCTGACATGCGCGTTTCTGCAGAGAAAAGTTGTAGTGATTTAAAAAGGGGGCTTCCTCTGTTGTAATTATGAAAATAATTTTTTAGGGTGAGAAATATTTCCGATATTCCGACATTAGTATCATGGAATATAACTGCTTGTTGTATTGAAGTTTGTTCATCCTATACTTTTACTGTTGTTATTCTCCCACATTAAGTGACAATGCGGATATGAAAATGGCTGCTTTTTTTCCTTTCGGAGAACCCCATGAGTTCTTCCAGATGAACTCCGCAAAGGTCAACACCACCAGGTCTGAAGAACTTTAGCACAAAACATCGAGAAAACGAACTCAGTAAAAGATATTTCTGATCACTACGTATCTACGTCAACGACTACTAATCACCAACATTGTAATGATCTCTCATGAGTTCCCTCTAATAGATATATGAATCTATTATTATGCTCGAAAAATACCACGTTGATGTTCCCTTCCCCGATCGTAAAGTATCGCATTAACTCTCACTTTCGCTTTCTCTAAATTGGTGAAATCATGCTGTTCTAGTCCTCTCATCAATCTGAGTCGGTCCTCTAGAGCGTTCTCCTGTGCTTTCTTTAAATTTAATCTTTCGGGCTTCCCCACACTGGTTGCTTTTAGCATCGAAAGACAGTGGACATTGGCTGAATATATTCTATGATCTCGTCTTCTTGATCAACAAGGAATTAGTTTTCTTACTATTTATATGGGAGCTGTCGTTTTCTGTGTTGCAACAGTATGGTATCAAAAGCAGGGGTGTGCGGAATTTTTCGTTTTCCGTTTTACTCCTCCCGTTTTTCACCCATTTTTGGCCTTCCGTTTTACGTTTTACGGGTTTTTAGCCCGGAAAACGGAAAATCCCGGAAAATTATGGAGGGAGGCGAGGTATTTGTTCTCGGGGTATTTCCCTATCCTGAAGAGAGTTCACGTGTTTCGATGCGCAGTGTATATGAGTTCTAACAGTAGCGCCAAAATTGACGCCGAACCACCATTTACCGTCGCAATTTCGCTGATCCTCATCATTGTTCCAAATATGCCATACAAGTGCCTTGCTCTCCTCAAAATTCTCAAAAAAAAAACAAGGCTCCACAGAAATGTGGGGTGAACTCATATAAAATTTCGATGAAACTGTGACGTGCCATGGTAAGAGCATCAAGAATTCCTTCGAAGCAACGCATGATGTAAACTCTGTTTCGAGTTGACAAAAGCATAAGGCTACATCACAATTGTCGCTGTTTTAGTCAGACGATGATCCCCAGCTCCACGCTGGCGCCGTTGGCGCTTGATCTTTTGCGTGATATTTAGGCTGCTTGTGTTTCACATTCGCCACATACTGTTCTTCTCCTCCTTCCTCCCTTGCTAACTCGCTCCAACGGGATCCTCTTTGAATAACGTAATCCTCATCAGATTCCAAACGTATTAACTACCATAGCTATCTTTTGTCTGAATTTCTGCAGACCAGGTCTGCTCCAAAGTAGAGCAGAGAAGTCGCACTTTTTACACTTTACAGTTTCTCGTCTACTTAAACACTCGGTGGGAAGGATGATTATTGATTATATTACTCTGAATCTCTTATAACTAGGTGAAGGATAGATACTCCTCGATTTCCCTATATTCTAGGCGTTTGAAGTAAGTACCATCAGTAGACTTGATGTTACCTAATTACTTGAAAGAGCCACCATTTATGGTCATCAAGAAGATACTTATCCAATGTTGAGGAGGACTTCTGGTCACAAACCTATGCTTGGGCAAAATTTTCCGTTTTCCATTTTACGCTTTCCGTTTTCCGCCTATTTTTGGCCTTCCTTTCTCCGTTTTACGTTTTACGGGATTTAAAATTTTATTTCCGCTCATCCCTGATCGAAAGTTAAGTTCATTCTAAATGAGGCTATCTAGTAACATTGCTAATCTTACAAATTGCACTGCAGCAAAAATGGTAAAAAATGAGAATATGAGCATGTCCCTTTTGCTGACGAGAATTGATCCGGGATCAGCTTTTAGAAGTGAAATACAGCGAGGTGGTGTAATGGACCGCGGCTGGAGACGGAATGCTGTAGGCGGATGACTTGATCCCTGGGTTTTGCTTTGTGAGTTTCCCCTGGAACCGACCATGATTCTGTTTGACTTGTTTATTTACTGAACACGCCACATAGGTGCACCATCAAAAGTCGAGTGAGACCATGAACCAGGAAGCAGGTATTAGGTATATCTATAGAATTACAATCAGTTCTACAGACAAAAAGCTGAACAATACCTAATAAATAAATCATTAACAAAACATCTTATGCACGCACGCATAACTTAGCTGATGCTGCAGATAAGCTGCAGAGGTAACAGCGTTTTCTGGAAGCTGTGTTGGAAGCAGAATGTGGGCGGAAGAAGGCCATGGGAAAAAAGTAGGGTCTCCGCCGCTTTGATGACCCAGATTTAAAATAAAATTAATAAAAATATCAGTTATAAGGATTAGTAATCAATGAAAATTGTTTTAAAAATACCAATAAGAATAAACAATCAAAAATAAGTTAATACAGGGTTTTTGTTCGTATCATAAAGTAATTTCAAGAATTTGGCGACCCAATCTGGAGGGGGAGGGCTCCCCCCTCGCGTCCGCCACTGCTGGAAGAGGTTGAACTACACGTTGGATAATGCAATCGATCCGTTTTTTGTACATCGAGTATTATAGTTGGTGTCACATTTTGAAAGTTGTGGCTGGAACTGGAAAATGCAATGTCATAAAGATACATGGTCGCCGAGATACAAAACTCCAAACCAACGTATAATAGCTCTGCTTTTTCCGCTAGGCTTCCTTTTTTCCGCTAGGCTAATCATATGTTGACAGCCAGCTGAATGAATTGGAATGGCCACATAATAAAAGGAAATAATTAGTCGCTCTTCTTAGCATTTAGAGACTGATGGGCAAGCCTGCCACGCGTGCTGTTACACCCGTCAAGTAGCGCTTCCAATAATACAAGCTACATTTTCATCTCATTGGTTGGCATTGAGCACTTTCCTTGGGAAACCCTTGAATCCTATCCCTCAAGTGATCCAAGACAGTTTCACATAATTATTGCGAACGATATTGTTGCCCAAGATAGCTCAGTTTGACAAGGTTATTTCCATGTATCACAAAATGCCTAAAGTGGATTGTGTCACTTGAAGCTCTCCTGCACTTCTGCTGTGGTTGCTTAAATTTCGTTTAGAATTAGTCGCTGTGAAGATGTTTTCCTTCAAGCTACTCACGTTTCATCAGTGAGAGCACTTAGCGAGCCATCCACAGCTCTCTTGAGATCATTGAAGCGGATACTGCGAATCTTTGGAAGCTCGTCGACCGAGCCCATACACATATTAGCATGGTGACTTTTTAAAAGCCCGCAAGTTCATAATCCAGATACTACACTCAGTTTCTCACAGCTATTTCTAGCTTTCACTCCAAACGTGACCTTACAGCTGTATTTTTTGTCTTCGCGATGAAGTTACGCTTTACAATTCTCCACTCTCCAACCATTTGCTGAAACGCTTCTCGAGCTGCCCAATGGAGCTAGGTAGAACCAGCCCAAGCGTACCATTAACTAATCGCTTCTAATTGTTTCGGTTGCTACAGGTTTTGCTTTAGTTCCGATGAGGCTAACGGTAACCTGGCATTTCTGATCCGGAAGCCCAGCCCATCAGAAACACTCCTATTCTGCAAATTTTTGTATGAATCTGAGGTTTCGTGTAACTGCATTTATGTAAGAATAAGGAATTTGTTTATTGAACTTGAACCCCTTATTTCCGAGAAATCGTTATTAGGTAACTAATGATCTGGATATGATGATCACAAAGCCTTTATCTGAAAGAAGTAATTAAATTCAGCTAAAGTACGTATTAAAAGGTGGGGCTTAAATTTTGCACCTGCGTTTTTCAAGGCAACTTATTATAACAACTTTGGACATTGTTGTTTGCAGATGATATAGTTTTCCAGATCAATTCAATTCTATTAGTGTTATGCAATAGTTATTTTAATGTATAACTGTCTTTCATTCTCTTACCTCCACTAGTTAAAACGGCTTTGTCCACGTTTCTGCAATATATTAGGTGGTAACATAAGCATCTGCGCTTTTATTCAGTTGCAGCTCTTTCGTCCCTCTTGTTATCTTTTGGATATGCCCCATGTATGTTCTGAAAGCGCTCTATAAGAAATGCGTACACCAGGAAGGGGGGGGGAGTACATCAGGAGGGTGGCGGTGTTAGTCTGAAGTCTAACTGTCAGAACAACTCACGGTCAGAATTTCTCATGAAGATATCCACGTGGTCCCGGGTCCTCGCCGTAATGCGCACGACAGTATGCAGCCGGCCGAATACCACGGCGATGTTCAGGTGCTTCGCGCCTCCAGGCACAGAATTGATTGATGTCATCGGTTAGCAATTAGCTTAAGAAGGTACTTTATCTGGAATCTGGAATGTAACCCTTAAATGTAAAGCTTGAATCCTGTATTCATTTTGTAGACTTTTCCTGACAATGGGAGGAAATAGGGGTACGTGATCAAACCTCACGTACAATGTAGAAGCGCAAGGTTTCTATGACGACCTATTTGGCAAGGTTTGTGTGACGACCTGTTTGGCAATTCTTGCATGGCGACCCATTTGGCGGGGCATCTTGTTTGGCAAGACATTTAGAGGAGTTCGTTTGCATGGCTCGTTGGCGAATCCGTTTTCCAGGTTGCCAAACGAACCTCGTCAAATGAACTTCACAGCGTACGACGTCCGATCCAACGCGCGGCATAGGAGTGCTATTGTTTTTGCGAATTCATCAACCCCGCGGTGCTCACTGTACACGACGTTCCAATTGTTTCTTCTTGTTCTTGAACTCATCGATTCTCAGGAGAAGAAAGGAAAAAGATAGATAATGCAGTTGTTTATTCTAGAAGTATTCAATTCCAACGAGTACAGATGAGCGGCGCGGCATATCCATGGACGCTCGATGCACAATTCGTGATTTTTAGCATTACTGTACTATTCTACAGTTACATTCTTATTGTGACAATGAGGTCAAAGTCGGAAGCATTTAAATCATCCTTTTTCATAATCTTCAGGTTTACAGGTAGGTTGGCAAGGTTGTTCCACGAGTGTTTTCACACACATTGTCATGCGATCACAGATTTACAAACACAATTGTTCGACTTTCCTTTCCAAATAAGTTGCCAACTCCTATCAAATTCTCAGAGAATTCTGAGATAATTTCGATATTCCTATTCAATTTGACTCCCTTAAATTCCATCTCTCATTCTTAATTGAGAAAATCTGTCTTTTTGCACATACTGGACATTTGGAAAGGAGTGGGCATTCAAAAAGGAGCGAATACTGGTGGAGCAAGTGGTGTGATTGTGCACTATCAAGAAATATTGGTTGAAATTAGCTGCATCTCAATTCGTGATCCCTCTACCAATACTCACTCATTGCAAAACCTTTTTGGAAGAGTCCTTTCAATTTCTAGCAGACCATAGATGAAAAAATCTTCAAATAAACGAAACAGTTCTCTGCAGAAACAAACGCGAATAAGTGCTCTTTCAGAAAATAAGGCGCAAAAACGAAAAGTATATGTCGAATATACCAAAAAATATTGATATGTCCGAGCGAAAAAATGTTTTCCATAGAACACATGCGTATGTGACTGTAAAACGAGAGTTTATTATAATCCAAATACTAATTCTAAATCTTAGGTTTCTGCGACATCATTGGTAATTTCGCTATTGAATGGGTCAGGACTGACCGTAAAGCAGGTTTTGGTGAGTGCGCCTACATCTAATAAATTCCATATTGAGGTTCATAGAGTCATGTTTGATCGTGTTGGTTTTCATGTCGAATGTTCAGGGCCCTCGACAGAGATGTTCACCCGCATGATGTACACAATGACTGGAGTGACATTCTTCACACATCTGATTGGATCTCTCCTAATGACAGTGAATAGATACATGGCAGTGTGCTTCCCTCTGGCGTATGGGAAGGTTAAATTTACAAATAATGGCCACATTGTTGAACTCTATTTTATTATCCTGCATTTACTCGACAAAGTTACGAAATTCTGCCACTGTCAAGAGTTGCAACAACTTTTTGCAGATTTGGACCAACAAAAATGTGTATATTATGCTGCTGGTGAATGTTATTGTGTCCGTTGCAGTGCACGCTCACCTACTCTCTATCAAGTTCGTTTACAGGCTTGCAGCCAATGGATGGAGAGATGTCGGACGTGAAGCTCAAATTCCTGTATGTTTTTTACGCGTGTTTTTACGTGTTTTTCCCTCCGTTCACAAGCTCCATTCCTCAATTTTCTGAATTTTGAAGGTCGAGCGTGTAATAAGTAGCAGTGCTGCAGTCGTTTACGGGTGCATTAGTGTTGTGCTAATATTGAGGACATTTCATGTTATATTGAAAGCCAACAAGAAATCGAAACGATCTCAAAGAAAGGTGAGTTCTTTTCTTCTGTGCTGTGGTCTCTGAACATTTGAAGGCAGCACCCACGAAAATTTCCGTGTCCGAGATTATGACCGTTTTGGTTAATTGGCAGTTGTACCAACAATTCTATGGAAGTTGCACCGAAGAACGCACAAACACACCGAAGAACGCACAAACATCCTCGAGATAGAAGAAGACCATTCTGCCCGTTCGGCTCAAGCCAGAATTTCAAACGTCCCTTAATTCCCGCTTTGCCCGCTCTTTTCATATCTATTAACAAAAGAGGGTGTTGAAATTTGAACTTCTTCTTCAAACTCACCAAAAATAGCTACTGAAAGAAAAAAGCCGTTTTTCCATGAAACTACTGATCTGATGCCATTTTTGACATTCGAGCTCAGAAATCTTCATGATACTAGTGCACGCTTTGTAGGACCAATGCTCCGCTATACAGTATTCATTCGCTATCAATTGACGATCAGTTCCCGTTCTTGGTGTTGTCAGGATGAGTTGAATGAACATATGCGAGGAGATGTTGGCGAGTCGGAGCGTGAATACATGAACTCGCACACCTTTCATGCCTCTAAAGACGGCGTTGAGTCGAAATGTTATGACGTAGTGAATGTGTCCTTATAACAACCTGAGTGGCACAGGAGGTTCATCATCCTACACTGTCCCCTTTATTATTTCTAGCGCCCCTTCGGGACGCTAGAAAGTGGGGTGGGGCAGCCACTTGAGGTATGTGCAAAAGCTTCGCACATGCAAAATGCTCTGAAAATTAGGAAATAAGCAAAACTAATCATTAGCTGAGCTCATATACAAAATCCTCCCTATAAATTGCGTATATTCTACCGGTCTGGCAGCCTCTTCAACGTCGGGCTTGGAGTCTTCTCGCAATCCTAGCCTTGCTTGCAAATTCTTAAACACGCTCCTACATATAAGCTAATTTCTGATGCAGTGATACTACCTACTCCTTTTTTTCACAATTCTTACATGCCTATGGACCCGTTATGAACGGCCACTCCCAACTCTGCACAGTAGTATCTTTCACATGGCTTTAGTACTTGTGCACAATACAGTGTAACCAACGCCGTGCGAATAATCACCTGAAACGATTCAAGCTTCACTTTACCGAGAAAGTCCAACTGATGAGCTTCTGCCTCAGTGTACAGGGAGGAAGAAGAAGTGGTCGACTGAGACACGAATGAGTGCATAGCGTGCCCCTATCCCACCGGCAGACGTGCATCTTGGCGTTTTCCCCAGTATTGAGCCACAGCAGACCTAATCCCCATTCGCGGACTCGTTCCCTAGCATTTACCCACTGAAGGGCCCCTGCGGACCCAAATTCCATCGATGGACCCGCATCCTGACGTTTTCCCCACTACTGGGCCACAGCGGAGTCTTTCTCGATCGGTGGACACCTATACCGATGTTTTTCTGAACTACGGGGCACGTGTTTCATCAGTGCACCCTTCGTAAATCTCGAAAGTAATTTCAAAAAGTTAGGAAATATTTAGAAAGTTTGATCGATTGCACAGCTGGTTTCAGAAAATGTCACAACAGCTTTTGATGAAGCGTCATTCGTTCGCTCATCCAGTGTACTTGATTTTTCCAAGGGACCTCAATGAGAGGTGCGCAGAGAGCGTATCCCAAGCGAGGAAACCGAGTGAATCCTCTCGCAACGGAAGCCACGGCATGCCTTTCGAGGTGGTTGTCATTCAGTGTTTTCATTCAAAAGAAATCAGTAGCAAAGCTCCAGTGGAGGGACTACTCTGCTCCGTACATTGCTACTATGCAACGTCTGATCATTGTGAAAACTGTCTCGCCCGGATTGCTCGAGGCCGCTAGCCGCTGGTCCCACCGCGAAATCCTGAGTATACCTGACTTCCACTACGTCTATGCACCCATGACAGAACATCGGCCGAATGTCCCGTCAACTGCGCATCTTCGCGAGGCACTGTCTATAATCGAGCCTCATGACGAGCGCATGCGATCACGTGCTGGTCCCCCACCGCCTGCGCTCTAGAAAATTTTGTTGCATTACCATGATTTATATAAGAGATTATTATTTATATAATAAACGGTGAAGCTATTGCGAAACTGTCTGTCTGTCGCCGGCTGGCTCCCCAGCGCAAACTCTTTCCAGCTACTGGTCTGCCTGTAGCCGGCTGACAGTCAGAAATGACCTCGCGCTGAATCAAAGCTAAAGACCGATAGATATCTCGTACACAAAAGAGGGATCCGAGCTGCTCGCACGAGCGATTTGGGTTGCCACAGATTACATGGTGGTTTAAGAGGGAGGAATGAGCAAAGATGGCATGACAAGAGGGAATATCAGCAAAGTTGATGACATTTAAGAGGAAAGGAAGGACTGTGAAGTAAAAATCACCACTAACAAAAAGAATCACGTAAGGAGTCAACTCATTCGAACAAAGCCGGCAAAAAATTCCTATTCAAAATCTTCCATGAAAAAAGTAACGAAGTGAATTCGCAGAAAATCACTGTCGTCCGCGAAGCGTGTGGATGATAGTGATTTTCTCTGAGTTGCTGTAGCTCTAGGGATTATTTCTTTGAAAGCACATTTTCTCATGTGGCATCACTCGCGCTGAATCTGAGCCAACAATACAAACACAGGTCTTCTAAAGCAAAAGAGGCCCCTATGGGATTTTTTTGGTGTTCATCCACTGACTACAAGACCTCGTCACCATCTCTTCCGTGAAGCTCTTTGAGATGCCTGAAAGATGTCAGGAAAAATGGTGCATGTGATAACCCACGAAGGGGGAGAACACCGTTGAGGGCGTTTTGTGGGAACAGCAGGAGCTTCCTTCGCCTTCCTAAGTAGAACCCAAAGTTTGCCCATTGAAATAGGCTTTATTCCCTTCACGAATTTATTCGCATCGGAATTGCAGTAGAGAACTAGAGAGAAGGTCTAAAAATTTTCCGCGCTTACTACAGGATAGCGTTGCAGTACAAGAAAGGAGGAGCCTAGACTATTCAAGAGGAAGGACCGTGGGGCAAATCAATAAAATCCCCATCAACAAAAATAATCACATAAGTAGCTAACTCATTCGAAATTACTTGGCAAAAGCGCTCCCATCCCAAACCTTTGGGAGAGAAAAATTGCTGAATATTATATAATGCGCAGAAAATCAGGCGAATGCAGCTTCATGTGGATGACAGTAGTCTTCTTAGGGAGTAGCTAGGCCTAAGCTAGCATGGCACACTGATCCGAGACAGTGCGCCGCGAAGCAGCGCTCTTATACGAAATACTTTTGGAGTTGACCTGCGCCTAGGGTAAAATGAGCCACGGGTCTGAGATGACGCGCCGCGAAGCGGTGCTCTGGCTCGATCCCACATAGTCAAGTAACAAGAGGTGAGGTTCTAGACCAAAGGACATGGAGTTTTCTCATGAATTTTGGCCAAATTCGTTAGAAAATCCGTTTCGTGCGCATACCGGTCGAAAACCAAAGATTATATTGAACTCAAGGTGCTTGCAATTTCATTACTTACTACATTCCAACAACCGCAATGCTGCTTTCGGAGGGTTTCACAATGCCCACTATTTTTTGTCATTAAAATACATACTAATAGTCGGGGATTTTTCAGAGATTGGTAATTTTTGTTGCGATTGATTGTCTTCTGTGTGTAATCGACTGCATCTACGAAATAGCCGATCTATTGCGCTTGACTGCTACAAATGTGGTACTCGTCTGGATAAGTGATAACGTGGGCGAACCAAGCGCCCGATAATCTAATGAGTTTAGTTACATAAAGAGCTGGACACTTTTTTAGGTGACACTTCTCTTTTTCCTTATTTACTCTATCAACTGCTACAGTATGGCGTTCCTGAGTAAAGAGCTACGGATGGAAGCCATCGCTCCATGCAGAGGAAAACGACACCACAGCATTGCAACAACTAATGTAGTGCTAGCAAGAGCTAGTTACACAGCGTCTGTGACTTAGATCCATGGTCGGTTTACAGCCAAGCTCTTTACCGCTTCCTTTCTTCCGTGATGAGAGCAGAAAATAGATCTGTTCCGTGACTGAGGAAAAAGAGAGAACAGTAACTAATTCCCATCCGCTAGTCTTCACACAATTCTAGCTTCACGGGGATAAAGCCTCTGGCAGTTGAGGTATTGAGAATTATTCTTTTACGTCCTCAGAAACCACCGCAAGAAAAATTTATTGGGACGCAATGTGAAAACGCAACAGCACTTACCTTAGAATTCTAAGCCAGCATCATTAAACTGGGTAGATGTGTCGACATCCCCAAATTGACCCTTCTCCAACAACAGTTTTGAGACGATTTCTCTAGGCAATCCTGATGATGCATGGCGGGCCAGATCAGTCATGATAAATGGTTGATTTCCCTACTCCAGTACAATGAAACGAGCGGTTTTTCGTTCACCTCTAGCATATCTGCGGCTACATAGGCTCCCACGCAAGCTGCTAAAAGTATCTTTCTGCCTTCTTTAACTCACAACTCACTTGTCAGCACTTGAGACAACTGCCAGAAGAACTTTTCCACATAAGAGTAGTATTTTTCGTGTCACTGGTGCAAACTCTGAGTAAAAACAGAGGAGGAGAATGTAAAAATTCCTCCTCACCCATTCAGGCTGAAGTTTCCACATTCGTTGAAAAATGCGTACACGTAACTGATGTGTTCCTGAATCTGTTGTTGGATACTATGCTTCAAGTCAGGTGCGAGTGAAAGGGCCACCACATGATGGACAATTGCAATCTTCTGTGTGCTCTGTATTTCTGTACTCGCCTTCCTCTCTTCGGACGCACCTTTTGAATCTAATACCGTTCTTACTGAAAAATCTCATGAAACGGAGGAAATTTAACAAATTAATATCAGGGCAGATCGCTAGCATAATTATCATTGAGTTGTTCAGTATTGGCGACAAGCAGAATTCTTAATTTCATCACTTCCGACGTGCCTGTGTTTTTGGGTTCCTACTTTCGACTTTCGACTACCTATAAGTTGAGAAGAATGCCGAAATTTGCAGGATAACGGCCAAGTTGGCTGCAACTCTCGAATAAGCACTATGATTCGAGGTTGGAGATATCCACGAATATTGCACCCACAATTTGCTCTCGCGTTAATTAGATTTAAGAAAGGGTAAAAATGCAACACGTTACTGAGTCGAGTACTTTGCAATCACAGCAGCTTTGACTGCACTAAATTAAAGTATATATCGTATTGTGCAAGTGACAGTCATACCACATGTTTTCACCGCTAATCTACTTCGCACACAGCTTGCATGAAGTTTTTTTGAGCAAATTCTACGTTAACAAGATAACTTCATTTGTGACATTTTCTGCAATAGCCTTCATGTCGATGTCGCTTTTCCTCGTGATATTCCCTGCCATATTGATGGTCGCATAATTGTTTGAAAGAAAAAGGCCCATTTCTCGCATATTCCACATGGTTACGAGTGCTACGACTCTTGCTTCTTCTTCGGTACATGGACAATGCTCTACATTTTCTGAACAGAAAACGTGACACGAACCCAGGATGACACGCCTTAATTCGTGAAGATAGCGGATGATCAAAATGCACAGGATGCATTGCTGAATTATGTGAAGTTCCACTTTCAAAAAGGATGAAAGGCTGTGTATTTTTGTTTTTTCCTCTATTTTTTGTGATCATCACAAGAGATGAGCTCGCGTGAACGGCCACAGAATAATTCGATCACACAACAAATTTTGTCTTTTAGAATTGAATTGAATTTACAAACATCTTAGTAACAAGAATATGGACAAGGATTGAGTGTATTATCCATGTCCGGTTCTCCGTTTAGCCATTATTCGACGGTTCTGGCATAGCCGTTATCCGGAACGTTATCCAATGTGTCAGCACCGGAGACATCTGTTCGCATCTTCTATCCGGAGGACAGCTTGAAATTTGAAATCCTTGGTGTATTGAATCGTATTGCATCATTATTTATAAATTCACCATTTGGAGTAAATTTTTGTTAAAATTTTCATCTTTTCGTGCTTCTCCGTCATGTTTCATTGGTGGTTCCGATTCTTGGAGTAGGATAGAAGAAGGTGATTGATACCGCATGTTAAGAAGCTACTCAATTCCCATGTTCTTCTTCCTTTAAACCTAGGCATTTCATTGTAATCTTGATACTATTGCTATGCTCTGCGGACTCATACGCAATAACGGTAGATTAGTGATGGGTTCATTTTTTGTCCTGAGTGTTTTTCGAGGTAGCAAGTATGAGAAAAGGTTAAGAACTAACAGGGCGGGTAAAAACATTCGGCGTTTTGAAACACAGACAGAAACGGTGGACCAATTTCGGGCTCCGGGAAACGACGATCTAGGCGAAGCATCGGGTAAAAAATAAATTTTTCCACCTAACAGACCTGGTTATCATAGAAAAAGTATTAAGAAACTACTATTCTGGTTTTCTAGATTGTCGTGGTAGGTGCTATCCCGGTACCATGTACCGTGATAAGTGGTAATTTCAAGGTGCTTCTCGAACTCACAGGTAGATTTGTCATCTACACTGCTTAACGCTTCAGAAAACGACGTGATTCTGCAGCGTAGCGTACCAGCTTGCAAGCTATACTACCTCGAAGGGAGAAATCTGGTTATCCGTCAGCCTTTGTAATCGTATTTGGCGTTTGCTTGCACCTTTGAATATATCACATGAGCGAAAAGAAATGATTACAATGTGATCGTGTAGTAATTGCAATTTCAATTCCCACAGCTTACGACCTCTTTCAGCTTTTTATGGCGACTTTTTATGACATTTATGACACAGACTTCCATCAATTTTATTAGTTTTCCATTACATGACTCGAATATATCAAGTGATGCCCTTTGAGGTACTTACAACCTACTCAACATCGAGCAGGCCTTGAAAATTCGGACCTACTGTATTGATGGAGTCAAAATTGCATTCCAAGTGAAATAACCAGAACTTCAAATACAGTGCTATCTTCCATCCCTTAGCTCCTCCGTTGTCAAAGATTCTATTCGGTTGCACCGCGCTTTCTCAGAGATTTTGAAACGATCACCATCCTTGGAGACCCACAAAACTGACCAAAGCTTGATATTTTGCTCATTATTAATGCTTGGCTGAACTACACGATAGCCACAAGTGCACATGCGATTCACGAGGAACTCTGCTAAGCGACAAATTCAATTACGTCTGAACACAATTACAGAATGGTATGGTTTTTTCCACCAACATAGGCGCTCTTTATCAGATAAGCATCACTGACGTCACTCGGTGCATAAGATCAAAAGGTTCACGAAACTGATGCAAATGATGGTAATAGTTGTGATTGAATAGTAAATGGGGTGAAGAAGTGAGAGGCAGAAGATGTCCACGTTCACTGTTACTAGTGCCCCTGCGGGGCTATAGAAAGTGGGGTGGGCGGCCACTTGGGGCACGTGCAAAACATTCACGATCGGAAAAAAATTAGGAAATTTGTAAACAAGGAAAAATAATCATCGATTGAGTTCAAATAAGAAATTCCCCTTGGGAGGTGCCTTACCAGCTCCGGACTTCTTGTGCTCGCAATGCAAATTCTTCATCACACTTCAAAATGCAAAACTACTATCCAAAGGAATCCTCACTCTTGCTGTTTCTTATCTTAGTCTGATACCCCACCTGATGCGCTTCTGCTTGTTTTATATTGTATGGAGGTGCATCATCCCACTGTAATCTCAATATATAGGCTTCAATGGCATTTGCTTCCCACACCTAGCGGTAGTAAGCTGGTATAAAAAGCTTTGTACGTTTGAGTTGTGGCTTCTGACTGGTTTGAAAAGCTATTTTAGCGTTTCGGACTAGTTCTAATTCTCTATTTGAGCTACTGAGCATATTTATTGCGTTTTATTTTTCTGGAATTTCAATAGAACACACATAATTTGAAGGTATGCGAAGTCGGTTATGGAGAAGGAATACGAAATCACTCTGAAATACTGGACTTTAGAAAGGAATCAAGAGGATACTATATGCTTAGAAAAAGAGGGAGATTAACACATACTAGCGCCCCTTGGGGACGCTAAAAAGGGGGGTCAGCCACTAGAGGTATGTGCAAAAGATTCACACATGCGAAATGCTCAGAAAATAAGCAAAACAAATAACTGGCTGAGCTCAAATACAAAATCCTCCCTAAAAATTGCGTATATTCTACAGGACTGGCCGCCTCTGCAATGTCGGGTTTGGAGTCTTCTCGCGATCCTAGCCCTGCTTGCAAATTCTTAACCACTCATCTAGTACATGTAAAGCTGATTTCCGATGCAATGATGCTACCTACTCTTTTTTTTGTCACATTTCTCACAAGCCTATGGACCCTTTATGAACAGCCACTCCCAACTCTGCACGGAAGTATCTTTCTCATGGCTCTAGTACTTCTGAACAATACAGTGTCATCGGGAATCAGAGTGAATTCTCTATCGTAACGGTCGCCAGCGTTCCCAATGGGTTGACAAGGTGCGGAGGCCGAAGACGTCCCCAAACCCAACGTGCACCCCGACAAAGGTTATGCTTTACATCTGGTGGAGCGTGCACGGCGTCAGTACTGGGAGCTGCCCGCTGAGGGATCGACAGTGATTGCGGAAGTCTACGTAGAGCAAGTGAGGAATCTGAAGACGAATCTCAAAAATGCGCGCCCGCAGCAACACGAAGTCTACTTATAGCACGGCAAGGCTCGGCCGCATACTGCAAGAACGACCAAGGCCGGACTGATGAAGTTGGACCATTTTACCACATCCACTAAATTCCCAAGACCTGGCTTTGCAGATTACCACCTTTTTTCTCATTTACGACGTTATCTGGATGGTCAAGAATTCCAAACCTGCGACGACATCAAAAAGGCACTCGCGCAGTTCTTCAAGGACCAGTCTCCAGCGTTCTGGAGCAAGGACATCTACAATCTGCCTGAACGTTGGCGGAAGACCATCGATGCTAATGGGGCATATTTCAGATGATTCAAGGTTGTCGTTAGGAAATTGAAAAGAAAATAAAAATGCTGTCAATTTGTCCGAGAACTTTCGACTCAACCTAATAATAAGCATTGAGCTTAGCAGTTAAAACAATAGCCAAGAAATGGGTATCGTCGATGATCTCGGAAGGTCACAGTGATCGGGACACTGAGAACATTGATCAAGTGAGCATGTTCGGATTTTTTACCGAAAAGGCGCTAGCGCAAGCAAACGGGCTATAACGATGAACTCGTACCATTAGCAAAAAGTCCTCTGGATTTTTTCTTCGTGGGTAATGAGACGCTTCATCTCGCGCGCCACACCCTCTCTCGCTTCCGTGCCTTTTGTGTGGAAAAGAACGTTAGGATTACGGTGAGCTCACAGTTCGATTTCGAATTGCCGTCCTATCTGTAAGTGTGGTCCCGCTTTCGTCCTAGTGTTCAGTCACCATATGTTAGATATATTTAGATATGTGAGATTTATTTAGTTATGTTCACATTAGAGGTAAGAAAGTTTCTTCAAATGCATACGCCGGAGTTGCTGGTTAGCTAATTTAGTTGGCTGTGTACTGCGAGTTAACGAACATCGTTCACTACCAGTTTCAACAAGATGGTTGCCAGCCTGTCATTCTCTGCCATTCGCCACAACTGCAGCGGAACCCTCGCTGAACTCAAACAGCATCGAACTCTTTCCAACGTTAGATCTCAAGTTGATGTCAAGATTGAATACTTAAACTAAGCATAATATAATTAGTCGATTCAATTACTAGGTTGTTGTTCGATGCTTAACTCTATTTGTCTCGTTAGGCACGGAATCACCCGTAAATTGGACCTGCTTTAATTAGTTTGAACAAATTGCTTGTTATGACTTTGTCCTTTCTTGTAACGAAAGTACTAGCTGCGAATTCGCTTCCGAGCTAAGCACTTAAAGGCAGCACTCACGGAAATTTTTGTGTTGAAGATTTCGCGGTATTTCGGGGTTTTTAGAGACGATGAACTCATTGACAACGATGACGTAGCGTGAAACACGCGAAAAACACAGAGAAAGATGGCGGTATTTCATGAGTGTCCACAGCGCGGACGAGTGTTCCGTGATGGGTCCCACCACGGAACGCTGCAAATGGTACGAATTTCATAGACACGCCCCCCGCTGAACCACATGCACACACCCTGTCAACGGCGTTATTTGGCGCGACGGAACCCTAATGTCCAGAGCGGCATATGTGTCCACGGCAGTATCTTCGCAGGTGGGTGGCCATTCAAGGTGTTCAACTTACTGTTGCGATTGTCCAGCGGCCGGCTACATGGTGAGCGACTCATTTCAGAAGTGAAAATTTCCGTGAGTGCTGCCTTTAAGCCGAGCTTATAAAATGGTGTAAAATCATTCACTTATGAGAAAATCTATCAGGCGAACATTAAGATGTTCCTTGCAACTCTTGCTGCGCTTCATTCCTGAATGTAGTGAAATCTGTTTCGATTGATTGATGCTCCGCAGCTTCTAATGGTTTGACCGAGCAGTTGATTTCCCCTCGATGCTTGGGGGTGAGGGCTGAAAACTAGCCACACTCCAGAATGGCTGCGTGCAACTGCAGACTACGCGCCTACGGTAATCCACGCCGAATTAAATATTTTTGGGGTTCCAAACGGCGCTAGATAGGCTTTTTGAGTACGTCTTTGTATGCTCTGACATATATTGAGTGTTTCATAGAATTTTAGGTCCATAGTTACATTTAGTCTGTCAATTGAGCAGATGTACGGGTAGTCAGTACTGGTTCTGTTCACAGTTGAGTTTTAAAAAGGAGCTCATCATAGGGATATCATCCTTTCCATGCTTTTGGAGGCGAACAAAGACAGCATACAGTATTTTTATAGTACTTTATATGTATTCATATCATGTATGTTGGTATTCCCTCACATACTCCCACCAATCCTTCTTCGTCCTTTTAATGTTAGCTTCTTAATGTTGTGTAGTCTTCGCAATAACCAATTGTGCTAACTCTCACAGGTTTGCCTGGTCATCGTTTAATGAAACCCCAGCCTAAGGTGGCTGACTATTTATACGAAAAGAAATAGTGGAATATGTCTCGCAGCTCGTTCGCATCTTGTTGAGAGCTGCTTAACTTCCCATATACTGCTCGATAATTATGACTCTCCCGGCCTCTCACTGATTATAATTGACGAATCCCTTGAAATCTTACCGAATATCGAGGTACTGTCTGTTCCAAAAATCAGAGCAATTCAATGTGTTTTGTTTAATTACACAGAGCGCATTTTATCACACGCTAAATCATGGAAATTGGCGCTATCAATCGACGTTCAATATCTGGAAGCGCGCCAAAACATGTCTCGTCTATAACAACGTGGCGAGACTTACCTCATCTTGGCTGATGGCCAAGTGGCAAAATTTGTGAAAAAGACAGTACATTATGACATCTTAACACTTTTCCAACTGATAAGTGATGAAAGGTGTTCGTACATCATTGATGTGTACCAAGGCATTCGTGCTGAGAAACTTTATACTGTTATAATTTTCCCTAGTTTTTGTGGTGCAGTTATTCGATTGTCAGTATTATGATTCATTAAAGGTACTGTCACTTTTCTGTGTCAACATGCTAGAGGAATTGGCAAGGCGATTGACTCTTTGCTCGTTGGGAAAGGGTATTGAAATGGAAAACGGATTCATAGCCACTGTCCAGTGTGCACTGCAATCAATTCATAGCCACCAGCACCAGCAGGCGAAAATGTGGAGCCTGGACGCACGCTCATTTTACAGGGGCCACTAACAATAAATGGATTCTCTACAATGCCGGCGTCTGGAAAGGAGGGAGTATTAACTTTCGAGAAAATATTGCACGCTTTCCATATAAGTATATCAGCCTCTTCTATGATCAGCATAGTCATAATAACACACCATCAGAAAGAAGTTTATACCGAAATTATTTCCGGAAAGGAAATTGATTGCCTGAAACGTGCATCAAGTGTTAGCTTAGCTTTGCTGCTTGTTAATAGTCTACAACGGCTTCAGCATGCTCAGTGAAGGCGATAATTTCCTCAACTTTATCGAGATAAAGGTGTTTCTACCTATTTTTGTACCGAATTTCTTTCGAATGGAAGTTCTCCGAGTAACACATCGATCTTGGACTTCCAAAAAATTGTTGGTGAGCAATGCTACAGTAAAAATATTTCAACTACGCTCCTTCAGACTACAAGTTGTGGGCAAAACAAAGGCTGATTCTCCAAAAACCTGCTTAAACGAGTAAAAAATAAATGTAAATATGGAACTAAAATTCCATAAAGCACTCGAAATATGCCAGAAAGCAAACAAAAAAGGACTCAAAAGCCCACCTAGCGCAGTTTAGAACCCCAAAAATATTCAGTTTAGGCGTGGATTACGCTAGGCGCACAGTCTGCAATTGCACGCAGCCATTCTGAAGTGTTGCTAGTTTGCAGCCCTCCTTGGGGGTGACTAACAAATGGAATCGAAGTCAATTGTGTGATTTGCATTTCTTTCCAATCTTATTTGAGCAATGCCTTGTCTTTCCAAATTATAATGACCATGTCTGTCGGTCTGGTGGGGGAATTCAGCCAGAACTACATATCCTTTTTCCTAGTACCTTATCGACTGGTAGCGGAGAAAATGTTAAAGTTCCTGTTTCAGGTACCTTGCGGAATTTCAGCGTCAAGTTTCACTTTTGAGGGCCTGAAAAAGTAGAAATACAGTAAGCTGGTCATCCATCTATTTTCCACCTTTTCTTTCCTTTCGCGAAAGAGGCCGAGATAACATCGAAGTCAGTGTTATCAAGGATGGAGCAAACTTGAATTTACATTGCTCATTTCTTTCTTATAGCTACGTTACTTTGATTGAGGTGTTCCACGCAGACACTTGTGCTGAGGTAATTGTTTGTTTTCAAGGTATTGACATCGTATCATGCATACGACGCTCTTTTCTCTATAGTCGTAATAAACCTAGGACCCTGGGTCCTCAAATGTTTTGTAAATAAACATTTCTTTGCCACAGCTGTGAGTGTGAACGCAGTCAACTGCTGAGTCTTGAAGGCGGAGTGTCCGTTAGTGGCCACTGCTAGCTAATCCCTTACATCTTCTCTGAACCGTGGGGATTCGCCTCTTCAGTAGCAAAGGGTTAATGAGATTCTATTTAATTTTCCAGTTGTTGTAGGTTCTCGCGCATAATTTCCACTTTTGCCGTGTTGACGATTCATAACACTGCCACAAGTTTTGTATCCGAAAGTAATGGTAATTTTTAGAATGATGCCAGACAACGAAAAGGCCGCAACGAAGCAAAAATAGTCCTGTGCTCACATTTGTTTCTCACTTATAGCAAAACTTCAGTCATAAAGGTTCCCTGACGTCATAAGCCAGAAATCGAATTTTGGTCAATTCTATAACGCTATTTTTGAACAGTCGCAATAGGAAACTGTATTTCTTACTGTCATCACATAAACATGTTGCCGACAACCAACTTTGTTTTTCGTAACTTTTCTTTCCTATGTGAATATTGATTCTTGGTGAACATCTTGTTTTTAAACAATGTTCTATTTTAACTGCTCTAGAAGCTTCCAGAAAGATTTCACTGCAACTTTGCCCAGCGGAGTTATCATATCATGAATTAAATATAACAGTTTGATTCGAAACACATCCACCATTAGTTCAAATGTCGCTGTGGCATGTTCACTGAGGGGACGAGTGTTTTCCTGAAACAACTTGCTGCGCCTTGGATCGACATAGTGGTTCACCCCAATTTTTCAGCGATGCAGCTTTAGAGAGTTTCTTTGTAAAGATATCGTTCAATCAATTCAACAGCAGCCATATAGCAGCACTTTCTGAGCTACACAACGTGCATCTCGAGGTGACAGCTGTCACTTTATTATTTGGAATCTACTGTCTCGTTCTACTTACTCATGTCGTGGGTTCACTTCAAGAAGTCAATTTAGGTGATTGTTACCTATTAGCAGGGTTAAACGCGCCTCCCACCTCGGAATTGTTCCCAAGAATTCCACATGGAAATAATCTACAGTAGCTGCTGATTAAAACAGTTACAAGTGATTTTGTGCAAAACTGCTTGAAACCTTCGTTTCCGACTTTTCTATATTTATAGATATAGATAGATGTTTTCTTAGCGATGCACAGTTAAAATATGCATTGTACATTCTTCTATATCGCTTGCGACAACAAAGGACATGCCTCTCGCTGACCAGATGCTCAAAGTTTTTGTAAATGTTCCTTCTCCCCCCGTTCCTCGAACTCCCCGATATTTTATATTTGCTGTTATCATTTTGTGTTTAACCACTTTGCAACTCGCGACTACGACTTTGGACCACCCCCCCCCCCCCCACCCTAGCATACCTATTTCGTCCCTTCATTCAAGAGCACATCAGGATGACGCAGCTTGGAGTTGTTTGGAATACGAAGAAAACATAACTTTGGAAGTTCACGTTGATTTCCTGCTTATCAACTATACTTCGCTCTAGTTAATTCCGCTTCCTACGTCATGAATGGAAGCGTCAATCGACCTCTTTTTTAATTGTCATTTGGGACACTTTCAGCGTTTACACTCAAGATTCTTTTCATCCATACTTTTCCATAATTGCACGTCTTTGCGTTATTAATCTCATCTTGTATTAGCGAGTTACGTGGAATTTTACATTACACTAGAAAGGGCTAAGATTTCCCTAACATGTAAGACCACACAAAGGGACATCCCTTTCCCAATGAACTCCCATAATCTCAGGAGCACTTGAAAGGATCTCTACCAAAGAGAGTAATTGGTGGTTACTCATATTGAACACTGTATGAACAAGTATAATTTCATTGTGTTGCGTTATCTCATTGTGCATCGCATACGTAATGTATGCTCACATAGATGAGTCCTTGTTATGAAATAAATGAATAATGTGGTCTAAAATACAGGTTAAGGAGAGTTTTACGACGTTTCCGGTGAGGTGCTACCAAACCACTGAGCTGTTGTAGTAGATGAATGGTTTGAAAACGACTGCTGAGATGGTTAATGACAAATAGGCTAGCAGACTTGTTTTCTCAGCATCATCTGCTTTCATCATGACGTAACAGGTAGCAACACTGGTTAAGTCTCGGTGCGCATAAATCATAGGACATCTGTGCTCATAAAATTCATGGACAATGAGAAACATCAATTGCACTAGGCACTCGATAATGAAGTAACACTTGTCCTTACGTACTATATGAAATTACGTGGACGGTTTGATATTACACGTCTAAAAATTAATTATATGGCAGGTTGCACTAACCTAATTGATACACACTTTACTTTTTCATGCTGTCTTCCACCTCCCTGGTCATTCTAGTGTCTTGCGCTCGTACTCAGTTGTTATCTATCTACCTGGCAGTTGCATACGTTCGTTAAAGGCAGCACCCACGCAAACTTTCGCTTCTCAGATTTTCACACTTCCTGATTCTATACCGGAGTCCGATTGGAACCATACACAATAACAACAACGGAAACCCACTGCGTTCAGCGCAGTAACTGGTACATCTTTGTGCCAGCGGTCAATTTGGACGAATTTTCTGTTAGTTGTTTGCTGCGCGAATTGCAGTGGAAACTGCTGTTTTGATGCAATCTCGGTGAAATTCAATCGTCTTTTTTATTGTGAGTTCTTTTAACGATTTTTTGTACTTTTCGCTATAATTATCGGCTGGAATGTCTTCTCATTTGCATTTTACGGCATGTGAAGCTGTTTGGCAAGTGTTCAAACTACTTTTTCGCTGAAATTTCAATTTTCTCCTAATTCTTCTCCACTAGAAGATTTCCAGATGTTTTGATCTCTTAATGACTTCTTTGCTAAGTGCTATATATTTTCCAGTACTTATCTATCTTGATGTGTAGAAAGGCTGTAGTTTAGAACAAGTAACTGATTGCGCAAATATCCACCTGGTGAAAAAAACGACATTATCGACCTTTTGGTGTCAGTTCCCATCACATGGCTCGTTCAACTCAACCACAACTGCTTAACTTAGCCATGAGCATCTAAAATCAGCGTTTTTGGTGCTATCAGAATGTTTCGACTCTATGCAAGTGTTCAGCACCTTCAATCCCTTTGGAATACGCTCAGTTTTTCTAGTCGAAAATTTCCGTGGGTGCTGCCTTTGAGTCATGATGGGCGTTTATTTCGAAAACATTGTAGGTTGACAAGAGCGATCGTTGTGGTGACAACTTTGAAATCATCACCTCGGGGACGCAACTTCCTTGTTGAGTCCCCATTCGTTTTGTTCTCTGTAACAAATGGTGTACTCACCAGACATGCAATTAGCCATCTGATAAAGGTCGTACACAAGCCGACTAGTGTGTTTTCCGGTTTTTCTTATTCTACAACACTAAGGAGGAGAGGGACAATATTTCACTAAATCTATCCATTACCGCAAGGTTGGAATGGATTAGCCAATACACTAGGATATTGCTCTCCTCGTGCTATAGAGCTCACTGTCGAACTCCTTGTAGGCGAGGGCCACAGAACACCATGCCCGTACATTACCTTCTCCTACAGCCCCTAATGCAGCCCTCTTGTTATCTGCTCGCGAACCTTGATGCACCCGTTCACTGGATCACTAAATAAATGGCAACCGTCGTTTCCGAGATGTGCCTCCACTCCAGTTCTGGATCCCATGGCAGAGTAAAGGTTCGACTCTCTTTGAATATTGTTGCACTAATTCGTCTTGATGGTCCATTCATGCAGACGGCAAGATTCGCATAGTTTGCATGGTTCTTTAGTAAACGACTAAACATTCAGAGTAGTCGCATTTGTCGAACACAGAAAACGAGGACCTGGTCCAACAAACCGAGTGAGACCAGAATAGTAACAGAGGTGAAGAAAACCGTGATGCTCACCTCAACAGTCGCTATGTCGATCTATTTATTACGGCCCACCCAGTGATGAAAGTGCGCAGGTTAGAGGCAGCAAACGCTCAAACCTTCGGCTCTGTGATCTTGCCGGATCCTGGAGCTTTACGCACGATAATTGGCGAGGTTGGAAAAGCACGTCTACAATAAAGCGAGGGCGTCGAACTTGTGAAAACAAAGGTGCTGCTTCCCGTGCGTCTAAATGGGTTCCTCCCTCTTAACGAACGTGCACCCCACTAGCAGCCGACGTTATGTGCACTTCGTCACACGTTATGTGCGCATCGTCACAGCTCAAGCTCCATGTGAGTCGGCTAGGTTCTTGGTTGTGATTCGAGGGTCTCTAAGTAGGTCCTCATTTGTTGTATTTTTTGAGCGATGCCCTGACAGTGTTTCACACTGTCGGCAACTTCAACTCGGACTCTGTGTTTGCTAAATACGATACTCTTAAGATAACTCAAGTCTCTTACGGATCTGCCAACGTAGAGTACAGCAAGCATAGACTCTGATATGGCGCAAGCTCGTTTGTTATAGCTGTGCCTTCTCTATCCCGTTCATTTTTTGGGCAATGGCGAAAAGAGAGTTAATTGGTTGAAAGGTAATAGAATCCTACTGTAACATTTCCGTAATTGCGCGAGCTTACATTATCAACACCGTGTTAAGAATAATATGGTTCGGAGAATGCAATTAAAATTGCAATCGAAGATAAAAAGCACTATGGAAAGTAGTCATGACTCTCGAAAATGGACTCATCGCTACAAAAGGAGGCGGAGACGGAGCAAAGGGTTTTTGGAGGACTTTTCAAGCCGTGACACAATGAATTCTTTATGTTATTCTGCAAAAGAAATGACGAAAGTTCAACATCAGCACGAAGGAGTGCGTCAACTAGAGTGCTCACTGTTGTGGATTTCGACAGATCCTTGTTTCTAGCTTCTCATTTCCTTTTGTTTGAAAATTTGCGCTTGGAAATCGCAACATTTCTTCGATGGGCCCCGAGAATGTTGCTATTCATGTATATAAAGTGAAGGTAATCTAGAGCTATGTACATATGTTTCCAATTCTTATTACATTCCATCCTGCACAAAATTCGGTGTTTAATCGACGGTGCTCAGCAAAAAAAGAATTCTTTCACTCCTTCCAAGCTTGTGTGGCACTTAGATTCAACATTCCAACTCACGTGAGTTTACGCTTTACAACCTCAACTTCTGTTGGGTCTTTAGAATTATTTACAACTGACGATAAGTCTTTTCTAATGCTAAGCATTATCCAGCCATCCAGCTAATATTTCAGGATACTGAAGCTCTTCTCTAATTCTTTTGTTCTGGTGCACTTTCAAATTAACGAAAATAAAAATAAAAAGGCTCAGATTTACAATGAGTCTACAAGTATGAATGTACTACATAGTTTATGGATAGAAATTGTGCAACTCAGTTTTTGTGGAGGATCGAACAATTTTTAGATGCGATCAGAAACTTGCTTGCCAAATGCTTGTCGACAAGTTGTTTCTGGGGTTCTGACTACTAAAAAAAAAGAGGAAAAGAGCAGCGAATTCCCAAATTACCTGCGGTAACAAGTTAGCACGCACGATCCTCCAAGATAATTGCTCGCTGAGAATATGTGCTTTTTGACGTGCGCACATTATGTGCAAGAAACAATTTCATTACGTTTCTGTCTTCAAATTCATTCCGTAAATTTCGTTCTTTTAGATAATCAGCAAAGTGAACCGTCTCACGACAAAAAAAAAACGAGAAAGAAACTAGTATCCTCCTTTTTCTCTGCACTCTTGGAAAAAATCGTTGCTACTTTACATGTTGTAAAGCCAATTCAGAGCCAAAAGTAAACGTTAGATTACTAGCAGACTTCGCTGCAGACTCTTCGAGTTTCAATTGAAGGAGCATGATCGTCAAAATTAAATGTTATTCGAACAGTTGGTTGAGAATTACACCATGGTGGAAATTTTGGTCAAATCACTAACATTCTTAGCATGTATATTAGGATTCAAAGGTGGTCATCGATGGGCTGCTCATTTGCACATGCATTTGTTGAGAGATTTCCTGCCAACTACGAACTTCTGATTGAGCCTTGTGAGCTCTCACCTAATAAACTCTCCTTATGCTGTTGCACTTATGATTTATTGAGTTAGACCCCATAAATCATACCAAACTTGGGAAAAAAACATCACAAGCAACTTCATATTCTGACAGGTTGTTACTCCCCATGGATTTGCAAAGCTTTGCACGCGAAAATGTAGCTCTCAGAATATGTGCAATCAGGGAGCATTAACAGTGCTAATGACTCCTATGGTGTGGGTGTAATCACAGAGCACTAATAGAGCTGATGAGCACTACCAGTTTAGTGAAAAGTTTTCTTGCAATTTTCTCGCTTTCTTCAGTGATAAGAAGTTAGTCTCTCCTCTCCTATACCTGCTCAATATATTAGGTTGGGGCAAAAGTTCGGTCGGTTTTTTTTTTCAAAATTCTTTCTCAGCAGATGCCGTGTAACAACTGGTTATGGAAGTAGTATGGTGAAGCAAATCCTACGTTTCTTTGCTAAAGGTTGATGGTTGACACGGATTAAAAATGGCCGATTATCAGTCTACATATGTTCCTTCCACCAATATTCACTACCGGTCGAATGAACTATGATTTTCTAATAAGACATCTACCAACTCGAAATACTCGAGGCTCAAAATACGTACCTTCCTTTGATTTAATCTAGAGACTGCTACCCAAATCCACTGTCGAATTCTGTCGTGGCTTCCGTCTTAGAGAAATGCAAACAAGCATTTTTTGGATTATTTCTTTTTGCTTTTCTTTTTGGAATTCTTCCTGACGATCCGATCAATGCTGCTATTTCAAAGCATAGAGCATTGCCTACAACTCTCATTTGGTGCAAGAAGTCGGAGATACTCCAGAAGAAAAACGCCCAAGATGCAGAAAGGCTCATATTCTGTGCCACCAAAATCGGCCAAAATTTGCGCATAGGACTTGTCTTGAATTTCGATTACTTTGCTGACAAATGTTTTGCCAACCGCCACATTCTTCAGGGGTTTTTCTGTATTAGTCGTCCCCCCTCCATCTTCAGATACTTTTGCTATGAAAAGGAAAAATCGCCAAACATACCTGTGTACGTTTGACTCTATGTAGTGCGTGTATATGATAGAAGATAGGGCCATTCGCGTTGCTGACTCAGCTTCGCGTTAGAATGTACGAGGGCGGTTTAAAAAGTTTCCGGAATGACCGTAAAAGGAACGTTCTTTCCAGAGACTTTTGAGGTCATTTTGTTGGGCAGATCGTTACATGTATATACTAGAAATAGCAGGTCAATTTGAGGAAAAGCCTGTTTGTGCCAACTCGTTTACCTCAAGCAACTTCGAGTGCACTTAGTTATGGATAAGCTCGAAGTTCGCGCGGTCATCAAATTTTTTCATCTGGAGGGAAGAACCGCAACAGAAATCAAATCGCGCCTGGATGCTGTGCTCGGAGGGTCTTCGCCTTCATTTTCCACCGTGAGTTTCTGGGTGTCAGAATTCAGGCGTGGGCGTAAGCAAACTGGAGACGAACCGCGTACAGGACGCCCAAAAACAGCTACTACCCCAGAGATCGTGGATAAAGTGCATGATATGGTACTGGACGACCGACGTGTAAAAGTGCATGAGGTTGAGGAGGCCCTGGGCATCTCTCGTGAAAGAGCGTTCCATACCCTGCACAATGAATTGGGCCTGAAAAACTCTCGGCAAGATGGGTGCAGCATTTGCTCAATCCGGAGCAGAAGCGCATTCGGGTCCGAAGCTCAGCGAAGTGTTTGGAAATTTTTAATAGGGATCCAGAGGATGTCAACAGAAGACTCGTGACGGTGGATGAAACGTGGATTCATCACTACACTCCAGAGTCAAAAAGACAGTCTAAACAGTGGATTGGACACGGAGAAGCGGTCCCAAAGAAGGCAAGGACCACTCACTCTGCTGACAAGGTGATGGCTTCAGTCTTCTGGGATGTGAAAGGCGTTTTGCTGATTGATTACCTTGAGCATGGCAAAACTGTCACGGGTCAGTATTACGCAGCGCTCCTCGACCGACTGAAGTCAGCAATTCAAGAAAAGCGCCCAGGAATGGCAAAGAAAAAAGTATTGTTTCTTCACGATAATGCTCCTGCCCATTGAAGTGTCGTCGCTCAACAAAAATTAGCTGAATTAAGATTCGAGATTCTTTCACATCCCGCATATTTGCCTGATTTGGCTCCCTCGGACTTCCATCTATTTCCGAATCTCAAAAGTTTCCTTGCTGGAAAAAGATTCCGATCAAACGAGGAAGTGATCGACGCTGTGGATGGGTATTTTGAGGACCTTGAAGAAAGTCACTTCCAGGAAGGAATCGAGAAGCTGGAGAAACGCTGGACCAAGTGTATTGAGCTTCGAGGAGACTATGTTGAAAAATAAAATATTAATTGAATTGCATTCGTTTAGTTTTCATTGTCATTCCGGAAACTTTTCAAACCGCCCTCGTATTATACAGGCCGCGTTGACCGGTCTCCATGGAAAACTACCACCACGTGCGTTTAACTGCTATAAATGCCCTAATCCGAATCTAATCACTCCAAAGAATGGGAGTTCTAGTTGCTTCTGGTCCTATGGAAACGCTCACTGATCACTTACGACACTTCATTGCATACTTCTTTATATTTATCGAAACGTGCACAGATTTTCCACTTGTATGAATATGAGTATAACGTACATGCCACCTTTTCAGCGAAACTTATAAACAGCCTGTTATGTGACCATAGTTACGCCGAACTCTGTCTATTATCACAGCTATTGGTTAGCTATATACAATTCCGACTTCATTCCAATTTTTCGCAACCATTTCTAGCGTCTGTCATAGTAAGCATAGCGACATATCCGTCAACTCACCACAACAAATCCACTCGACAGTCATAACACCATGAAATATAATAAAGCGCTTAGTTTGTGTGTCACGTGCGTGTGTAAAGAAATTATGTGATTGGTCAGTGATGGTGATTCCGTGATCATATAAAACGTGAGGAGAAGGGTATGGTGGGGTTCAAAGAACGGAGTAAAGCTCTGATGGAGACAGGTACAGAGCAACGGGTCCAACGGTGTGATAAGGGTGCGCCGGCGTCCAAAAGTGGGGAAATGCCTGGAAATGTGCCGATCGACGGATGGCGGGTGCGTCGGGGTCCACTGCTGACAATATAAAGTGAGCTAGGCATAACTTTGCCCGATCGGTACACTGGTGCCTAACATCAATCGTAAAACATTAAATGTCAGAGCTCAGCAGTTAGAAATATTCAACTCCATGATTCCTTCCACTTCAAATCCCCTCCTGCATTTCTCTCCTCTCATTCATTGAAGAACACACCGCAACCTCCTCTTTCATGTGTTCAACGTGGCTCTTTTCACTTGACCAGTTATAAGAAACAAAGAATGGTAAACCACTTCTTGTAGTCATTCCAGGTTGAATCGGTGATATGTAGTTACGAATAGCTACATCTGTTGAGCGAAAGATTGAGAGAGAATGAAAAAGTGATAAAGTCACGCGAGTGAAGCGAGCATTAGGAAATGTCTGAAAGTCCAGCGTGAGCCGGACGGCCAGACTGGTTCGATCATATCGGGTTGATGTCGATATTCGAAAAGAAAGAGAGTTCCAACTTCCGACTGCCCTTGAATCCTGGCAAAGTGATTGTGATTGTGGAATACAGTGAAGTACTTCTGAGATGTTGACTAAGATGGTTATCAATCTTTGTTAAGCCTAACATCCCGGCGTTGTCGCCTTCGTCGGAGCTTAGAAAGTCAACTAAATCAAATAAATTTGTGATTCACTTTTCTTCTCAAACCTCTCGTCATTTTACACTACTCCTTTTACCCTGTCTGTAGACTCAAATCATTGCAGGAAACACAGACAAAGTGAACCTCACCCTAGTTGCCAACACGGTGCTAGAACATCGAACCGCTTATACCAAACCCGTGCTCGTAATGGTTTATAATGCGTCTAATCAACCTGGCCCACGCCGATCATAGCCCGCCAAGGTTTGAATCAAAGCGAGCACATTTCTTCAAATCTAGTGGATCTAGAAAATGAGGTGGGACTCTGCTTTTGAGCGTAACGTGCAAACGGCACGGTGACCATAGAAGCAGAGGAACATCTTTTGTGTTTTTACATCTTTATGTCTTCACACGTGCAGCTTGGCTCAAGAATCAAGTATTTAAGAAGCTGACGAAGCTTCATAGCTTTAGAGATGGGAGCAGCCTACAAAACTAAGAAGGATTCAGCCGGCTTGGGACAAGCTCATGCTGGACGTCTCCCCAAACCTCTTTTCGAACAACGAGGTGAAGAAGTCTAAAAACCGCCAAAACAACAATGGCCTTTGGTGTGTAGGAAACACCATATTCACAATTTTCATGTTGACAGCTAGTTTTTGAACCTGCATAAGTTGACTTTTTATCTGGTCCATGACACAAGACTGTTAGGCAAAAGTTCGTCCTCGTATTCCATTCCTTACTAGACAATAGCTGCTTATTAGTGTTCATGCAAAACAAAACCTTAGACTCATTTTTGTGCAATTGATTTCAAAATCAAGAGTGTTAATCTCATTTCCATTAATGAGAAGTTATAGTATGTATGTTGCACATAAAGTTTAAAAAAGTTCGATTTCATCTGCAGGTTCCTTGAATTTACGTATTTAGTTCAGCAGAAATTTCGCTTCGACCAAGGTTGATGTGCAGGCTAAGAGAGTAGGTGTTATTCTCAGATACTGAGAATAACACCTACTCTCTTAGGCCGTCTTCAAATGAAGTTTTTATTCTAACAACTTACGAAAATTCGACAAAGTAACTTCATCCCTTCAAAAAAATCGGCAGTGGATACGCTTTTCACGAGAGATAAATGCTTCCATGTATCAGAGGAAGAATTAATGAGCTAGATTCAAACCTAGAAAAGCTAAAACATTCAAAACACTTATTAGTAGGAGCGCTCGGAGACTCGACTAGACTGACAAGTACGAGAAAGCTTATTTTCAAAACACCCCCCCCCCATGGAACTGCACTATTCCTACGCATGATTTTATTCTGTACACATTTAATGTATGTATGTTTAATGTATGTTTAATACATGTTTAATGAAGTAAAAATTCCACTACGAAAAAGAATTATGAAAGCAGTACACGAAGTCGACTCTCCAACTTTTTCTCTCTCTCCATCCCATGCTCGAACTCGTCGGTACGGGCTTATCATACGAATTTTTGCTAGATATTTCCACATAAAAAAAAGCATGTACAGAAAGAGTGTATCAATGGGTTTTTGATGCCTAGATTGTTATTATCACTGTGACTGTTCCATACTACACCTACACTCTTATTATTATACTTCACTTCACTTTTGGTTCAATTTCCTCATTTCTGACTCTGTGCTTGAAATCGTCGTCAGGTTCGCTCGCATTTCCTCGCCATTTTTTTTTCAGGGGAAGATAAATGACCACACAAGAGGCATACCCATGGACTTTCGATGCCATGTTTCTTATTACCGCTATAACGGCACTATACTATAGTTATATTCTTATTATAACAGTCCTTTCAAAGTCGGAAGCATTTAAATCAGCCTTCTTCACTATCTTCAGGGTTACTGGTGGGTTATTCAATATGTATGGATCGTATTGGGATTAATGCTAGATGCCAGGAGAATAATATGTGCGTAGCTGATAAATAACACGGACAGAAATGCATGAATTCTGACGGCAATTAAGTTTGAATGGATTTAAAGGTTCGAACTTCGAGTTGAAGTAAGAATAGTGAAATGCATAAGATATGTAGATGAGTGCAAGTGAATGATAGATGAAAACATGTTAATAAAACATACAAAATAAACAAATACAAATCATAGGTAAATGAATACAGGGTGGCCGAAAATTACCAACACTTTAACTCTAAAACGCGTAAAGACCATTCACTGATTGATGAATATTGAACAATTTTCAAAATTCTTTCTATAGTCCTTTTCAAAAAGATGGATTGATTCCGTGACCGCAGAATCGTGGCGGGACCTAGACGAGAGATTCGGTAAGGGCATGCTCTAAGTGAGAAGTTCAGCTATGTCCCACCACGATTCTGCACCCGCAACGCTATGAAACCGCACGCGCAATCTGTTTGTTGGGAATCCAGAAGATATCTCTGTACGATTCTCGCAAATAAAACTGACATTCTGCATATTTGGTGGCACTGCTCCAGCACAACACATTCTTTCATGCCCAAATTTTTGGTGTGAACTGAGCATGCTCCTCACTGCAATGATAGTTGAACTGAGAAGTTCAGCGTAGTCGTACACGACGTAGCTAGAGCGATTTTAAATGCCTAATGCAAAAGATTGACTGGATTTTATTTGGAATTCGATACGATACTTTACTCTACTGATCTGGCGCAGTGTAATTTCGACCATAGCAGCTGTATTGCCTCTATAAGGGCTATCTAATGTTATAACTGTGCCCTCCAGAACTTAGTCCTTGTACAGAATTTCATTTAAAATAAGTGTAGGTGATTTAATGTAGGCACACGGGTAAATCTCGCCCACCCTGTAATAAATTGAATAAATACAAACGAATGCATGAAAAAATAAACACAAATAAATAGTGAAATGCTCCTCCAAGGTGTGTAATTTGCTAGCTATTGCTTCTTTTTCTGTGTTTGTCCCGGCTGAGCGGAACGAACTCTGAGGAAGAAAAGCACTTTCTTATAGTATATGCCTTGAATAACCGAACCAGTGCTAATTTTTTGAAAATGTCTGTCAAAGATGTCACACATTTTCAAAAATTTCCTATTTTTATAAAAATTCATCATCCGTAGATCTAAAACACTCAACGTAATAAAAAAAGACTTGTATTCTCTGAGATTGGAGAATTACTGTTTGAAATGGTACTGACTTACGGATTCATTTTTTAGAGTTTTTGTCGGAGATTGAATAAGATGTACTCTAAAATGGGACTAATTGAATAGCTAGTTTTTCAGGTTTCTTTGACATCATCGGTATTTTTGCGGTAGAATGGGTCAGGACTGATCGTAAATCCGGATTTGGTTTGTGGAACATTCTCTACTAGCTTCGATAGATATCCACCAGTGGCGGACGCAGAAAATGAGCGGGAGGGGGGGCGTGGGAAAAAAGAGGGGTCTCCGCCGTTTCGGGGACCCAGACGGAAAATAAAATTAATAAAAATATTAATTATAATAATAAATACTTAATAAAAATTATATTAAAAATAATATCAAAAGTAAACAGAAGAAACTAATAGAAGGATTTTTATATGTATTGTAAATTAGCCCCCCTTCCCCCTGCGTCTGCCACTGGTATCCACCACTATGTACCTCATTCAATTCCGGACTGTATACCAGCATTCAGGACCAGCGATAGAGCCATTCACTCGCACAATGTACGCCATGACAGGAGTGTGCTTCTTCACACATTTAATTGGATCGTTTCTAATGACACTAAATCGATACACAGCTGTGTGCTACCCGTGGATATATGGAAAGGTGGATCAAACTTAGAAACTTTCTAGTTTTAATACAACTGCGAATTATAAGAGATTAATGGCGGTAATTCATACCAGCATTTTTTGCAGATCTGGACCTCGAAAAATGTGCTCATTATATTGGCAGTGGATGTCGTCGTGTCTTTTGTGGTGCACACTGAGTTATTCTACACTAGGTTCACTTACGAGCGAGACAATACTGGATGGAAGGTGCTAGGACGCGAAGCTCCGATTGCTGTTCGGTTTGATTCTTTGTCTCAGAATCATTATCATCTCGCATGAATAATATCTTTTAAGTTCGTACGCATAGTAAGCAGCTGTACTACCATCCTTTACGGCACTGTTAGTGTCATGCTAATATCGAGGACAATCTATATCGCAGTGAAGATGAACAAGAAATCGAAGGGCCATCACAAAATGGTACGTTCTCATTACTACTCGGTTGAAAAGAGTTGTGCGCCAACGTGGTAGTTTTGTAATTTCGTTAGAAATTTGTGCTACATACAGTGAAACGCAATTGTTATTGCCTTAGAGACAAAAGAACGCACATCTAATGCGGCACCGCAGATCATCTTCCCCATAATTCTTGAGCATCAACGGTAGAGCTGACGCTGTTATCCTCATTAGTTCGCTTAGCTCAAACATCTACATTTAGCATAGGAATATTAGCGATAAAAACAATAACAACCTGAACGATCACGCCCACGAAAATAATGGCATAGCGATGTTTTGGAGCACCGCATTAATGATGCGTCGCGGCTCTCGTCCCTCTGCAGTGCAATAGAGATTGCCCTTCACTGTTTATATATGTACCACGCGCAGACATTTCATTTGGAAACTTGCTGCAGGGATCCGAGGCACATCCTTCATAGACACATTTCGCTACTGCGGTTTTGTGTGAGCGACTAGGTTTTGAGTTGAGAACGGACAAAAAAGCACCTCAAACATTAGGTTCTGCTGTTACCTGAAAAAAGCGCTACTCAAATTTATTTTCGCGAACAAGCTTTTACCATACAATTTTACAGCCATTATTGGACATTTTGTTGTTGTGGGGAAATATGGATGACTCATACTTTATGGAAAGGTCTAGGGAAATTAATAGTTCAAAAGATGCAATGCGCAAAGCAAACTCCGCTTACGAATAAAATCCATCAAATCATGCAAATTTTCAGCTTATAACGGGTTCATTCTACCTATTCTACCTCAAAATACCAACTCGTGGTCAGATCCCAACGATAGATGCCATTTTGCGAATCATTGTAGTTGGTCCCAAATTACAGATTTCGACCTCTGCAAAAAAAATTTATCTTAAAAAAAGCAGGAAATTCATGGAATGCAGAGGTTTTAACTAGTTTCTATCTGCGATAAGTATATACAACTCCCTTAAAAATTTGAACCGCTATGCTCTACTTTGGAAGAAGTTATAGACGAACAACCAAAAGTTGCAATCTTTTTGCTCGACACTGTAAATATATGTTGGTGAAAAATATCTGTTTTCTGGAAAAGTTTTCCTATGGAATGTTGCTCAAGTGTTTGGTTTCGTAAATATTCGCTCACTCTCTCGCTTACTTAGTCACTACCAACCATTAGCAGCTCCGGATGATTTTTATCGCAGCAATTCCTGCGACCGCGCTGTAATGAAGATTTTGGAGCGCAATGTTAGCATGGAAACGCGTGAAACTTACTATCTAGTGATCCTGCTTATCCAGGTGTCACCTGTTATTGTGTATTACTCGTGGTAGGAAAAGTTCTAGCCGGTGCCCTCATTGCAAAATTGACCTCACAATCGATTGGATCAAGAACTGTCACAGAGTAGGAACTCACAAGGGAAGTGCAAGAGGCCATATTCGAAAATCGGGATGAAACCTATCTGGCTTGAATCTTTGTTGGAGAGGGTGTTGCAGTATATATTTTGTTACTGCCCTCGGCTTCAAAAAACAAAAATCCCACCACAGTACTATATTCGTTGCAGCGACTAGTCCGTCGGCGACGAGGTGGCCGAGTGGAGAGGATGCGGACTGATAGGCAGGAGGTCGAGGGTTTGGATCCCGTCATTGACACTCGTTTTGCATTTTTGTTTTTTATTCCTCCTATGTTATTGAAATCAATTTTGGAGGGCTAGAAGACAACACTTGTCTTTACTGACGTACTAGCTATAGAATAACTACTATGCTATGAACGTAGTTTAGTGATCGTACAGCTTTCCCTCGAGTCGCTAGAAAATTGTAAAATTTTCATTCAAAACAAAAAAAGGATGGTCAATGAGAAAGCATTTACTGGCAGCAACGGTGCACACAGACAATGAAGTGTTCAAAGCAAAAGCGGTGAGAACAATACGCGCAGACAATGAAAGAAATTCTGCTACAATCATTACAGTCGCATTCACTGCAGAGATCAGAGGATCATCGACTTCTAGTTCTTCTTCATCTGCTATTGTAAGCTCGCAGTGAGCAGCCTCAAGAAGAATCCTTCCAAATGCTTCGGCCAACTTCCGCTCATCACGAGTTGCACAGTTGCCATCACCCGGACCAAACCGAGCCAACAAAAGGGCCACGACGCGTGAAGGTTCGAACATTATGAACCGAGTGGGAAAGATTTTGAGTTACAGTCGTGAAAAGTGACTGCTACTTTATAGCTAATCGAGGGAGAAAAGCAGGTTTTATATAACGTAGTTATTCCGTGCCTAGTGCGTCAGTAAGGATAAGTATTATCTTCTAACCTTTTAAATTTGATTTCAACAACACAGGGGGAATAAAAAAATGAGAGAGCAAAACAGGTAGGTGCGCATGACGGGGTTCAAACTCTCGAGCTGACAGTGCAGCATCCTCCCCACTCGGCCACATCGTCGCTGACGGACGAGTGCTGCAGCGCATATGGTACTGTGGTGGGATTTTTGTTTTTTGGAATCGAGGGCAATAATGAAATATATACTGTAACACCCTCTCCAACAAAGATTCAAGCCAGATAGGTTTCATTCCGATTTGCGAGTCTGGCCTGTTGCACTTCCCTTGTCAGCCCAAGAAAATACCCCCCCCCCCCTCCCAGTATCCCTACCTTTTCCATGAAAGCATCCACGACGGGAAATTTTCAGGGTTTGGTTCTCTTCATAACGTTTGATTGCCTCTTGGGCTTAGTCGATTGCATCTACGAATCAGCAGACCTTTTCGGCCTAAGTGGTGATAATGCTGTTTTTCTTTGGATAGCTAAAAACGTGAGTTAACTGACTTACATTTTTATCCGACCGACTTTTTCCATAAAAAATTCTTGTAACTTTTTTTCCAGATTACGCTCCTTATGTTTCTTATTCTATCTATCAACGCGTACAGTATGACATTTCTCAGCAAAGAGCTACGAATGGAAGCTATTGTACCATTCCGAAGGAAGGTGTGCCGTTCGCGATCTGTGGATACCGCTGTCACAGTCGTCATATCAAAGAACTAATACTACAGGACGTGTGGAACAATATCACTTGCAGATCACAACATCTGAAGAAAATGTTAATCTCGAAAGGAAATGACGTCAACAGACGCTGAGCGTTCCGTGATTTCTTGAGCGCTACATTTAGAGCTGAAAACGTCCATGTGATAAATAATGGATGAAATTTTGAAATTTTTAATGAAATTTCTAATTGATTTAGTTCTTTCTTTCAATCGTTGATGAGAAAATGAATATGTACAGATGTTCAACTTGATATCATTTTCTATCTCTCAGAACTTTGGCGAGATGTTAATCTAGGATTCATGAAGAATCTGTAACAAGCTACCATGTAACGAGGCTGAGGTGAGGCGGTATCAATCAACAATATTTATGAAATTCACATTTTCCACTACGGGTGATTGAAAGCGACAAAATAAAATGACTTCCAGAATGCTCCAATATCTCAGAATCGAGAAGGTAGAAAAAGTTTGCCTCCAAGATAGCTGCACGCCGTTAGGTATTGTTCTGGGATTGGCACATGTATCTGATAACGCACAGTACTTGTGGTAATGATGGTACTGCGCGTGCGGTTTGTAAGCGTCGCGCCCACAGTATCGTGGTGAGACCTACTCGACACTCTTACGTGAGGCTTGCTCCCTTCGGGGTGTGGGTCACTATGAGGCAGAAAAGGGAGGTTGCTTTCGGTGCCGTTCCCTGTCGTTCCCGCTCACATTTAAATTTACGGTGGCGTTCGATTTAACCAATCGCAAACACATCATCCACCCACATTTGCTTCATCTTGACTCATACCTCTTTCTCCGCATCCATCGTTGTCTTTTTTCGTCTTTTCGAACAAAGTGTTTTCATGCAGGTTGATATGTGGACATTTCTGGAAAGTGTTAGCAGCCCTTCTCACACAGCGCACCTCAAATCAAACACCAAAAACTCTCATAATCTTTACATTGAATTCCGCGAACGTCGCCAGGACGTGAAGAACTCTGAAGAAATGCAGGCTGTCAATCACGTCATTGCTATACATGCAATAGCAATTAGGGCTGTAATGACCTGCTGTTCCTGGGCTAAAAGCACTCTGCTAAGGATCAAAAGTCTCATAACTTTTTATGTGCGTGACTGACGTACATCATGCAACGGTAACTGAGCCTGCATATTCGTGTTCCGTATAAAATCGGGAACAACTTACACAGCATCAGTTGAAGATGCTTTCCTCCCTACTTCGAGTCTTCATTCTGTGTGCACTGCTCGTAGGCGTCCATCCTGGGGACCCATGCAGAGAATGCACGCCTCGTAGTCCACGTGAGTCCGGTATAGCTCTAAAACTATACGAACTGTGTTATCATAAAGTTCCGGTTATTTTTGCAAAACTGAATACCGCACATTTGGTCTGCAGCGCCGCACCGCCTGCGCGGCTGGGCAGATCAGCTGCGCTATGTTGTCGGGGATGACAGTGGGATGTTTCAATTTTTGTTTCCACGTTTTTCCTCTATTTAAATCCGGAATTGCTTGTGTCAATTCAATACCAATGATACCCGACAACGGCATAGCGCGCCACCTATTTGGTATGGCGCAACGGATCAGATGGACGGTGTTCTCTGATGCAGAAATGATTGGTTGGCACTGTATCTATATTTTCAATCTTTTCTCATTATAATTACATTCTTCTTCAATAGAAACTTCAGACGCTTGCTGCATGGCACCATCTGGTCGTTGTTGTTGGATAAGAAAGAAGAGGACCATTGATCCCGAGGGAGGCTGGGATTATAAACCTGTTGTAATTCATTCTCCTGCAGATATATAAGATTAAGATGCATCTTTGAATAAAAGTGATGGAGGATACGTAGCAATCTTGCTGAAACTTGGAGGTAGCACTCTCGGAATTCGTTATTCTGGAGATTTCGCCATACTCGACTGTTTTATCGGAAGAAAAAGCCACATTTGATGGGGAAATAACGAGAAACGTATGGAAAATCCACAGAATTGGGATGCTGTCTTCCACGCTTCACTGCCCGCGCTTTGAAGTCCACCGAGTGTCTGAGTCTGCGTAAGCTGGGTAGGTCGGATACTAAAACGTCCACATTGAATGAATTCAGCGTCCGCCGCAATATCCTCGAAGTTAGGTGGAAATTCTCAGCGTTCTGCGTAACCGATATGATTTCCTATCAATGATTGTGCGGTGAACGATTTGCTTCAGGAATGAAGGAAAATCTCCGAGAGTGCTGGCTTTAACGGTTAAGCCTGAGTCGCACCTAACTTTAAGTTTTGCAGCATGTAAGTTGGTGCTCGATGTTCTGAAAATTAATGTACGATGAGAATGAAGGAAGTACGTGTGCAGAGATCATGTTGCAAGGGACTTCCGAGAAAACTACTTTCGTCATGGTTTGAGAACAAAGTTCTGGACAATGTTCCCGTTGTTGCGACTGACAGAGGTGAAACAATTTGTTGAAAATAGCTGTGGTGAAACCATATGCTCGAATAGGTGTAAATCGACCCGTGTTGCTATGGTTAGAAAGTTCCTACATTCACATCGCAACATCCATATCCTTCCCTCATCTCTCAAACTGCAGTGCTGTTGAGAGATGGAAGGCATGGTCTGTAGTTGCTTCAGTCATTAATTTGTATTTCAAACATCTGTTCAATTACAAAAAAGGAAACATCAGCAGAAACTGTTCAAGCCTCAAAGAGTCACAACGAACACTGAGTCGACGGAACCGATGATTTTGCGGACTTGAAAGTTATTCATGCTTGCGGCGCGTCAAAGTTTACACGCCGATACACAGTGCAAAGGAGGGAGGTAGAAGAGAAATCCTGGCAGGTCAGCACTGTTCCTAGTTTCGCCTACACGCCGATACACAGTGCAAAGGAGGGAGGTAGAAGAGAAATCCTGGCAGGTCAGCACTGTTCCTAGTTTCGCCGTTGCGACTGCCGCGCGAACAAACCGCGTTTCCATTATCGCCGCTTTGGGTCGGCGCGAAAACTTCGTGGAGTTTTGTCTAGGCGCGTAAACTTTGACGCGCCGCAAGCATGAATAACTTTTTGCGCGCCCACAGTGGCGCGATCACGCCGCAGGCTTTGCTCGCTATGCCTATTACTGACAGAGGAACTACAACTCGTCGTATTTAGAATTTTTTTCGCCGCTGTGTAGTCTCGATTCCCCAAATTCATCACCTCCACCGACGCTCATCCATAGCTCTATTATTATATCAAATAAACTGTACTCAAAGCATTTCCTACTTTACGAGGAAATAAATCGTCAGACTAAACCAGACGGAAGAAATATTCCTCGCTATCAGTTGCATGTAGCTGAAACTTCCCTGCCAAAACCATAGAACTCACCCCTACCTAGAGCAGCTTAATATGTACTATAAATATATATGTATATATGTCACATTTTGCGCTTTTGTAGCTTCCGATGAATCTTATTCCTATGTAGAAATCATTCTCTGACGTACGTTTCCATGAAGCAAAGCGAGATTGCAAATACACTAGGAGGATGTTATTGTCCTATCATCGCGGTAACCATGAGATCTTTGTTTGCATGCACCTTTGCGGCACGTAAAGACGTTTGCATACGTGCTCGATGTCATAAAAATAGAAGCTCCAGTCAAGCAAAAATCGAAGAGGCCAGAAACAGGAAAAATCATAACCGCTATTCCACGCTTATCCTGATTCAAACTCACGAGCATCATTCAGATATTTCTCATTAGTTTACAAATTTTCAACAATGAAGGTCGTTCATTGATATTCTTACGAGTGCAGTTGATTTTAAGTAGACTTCACACAAGTGCACATTAAATCCAACGGCATTCTCAGAAGGAGATAAATTTCACTTCAAGGAGAAGAAAGAAAAAGCAATTTTTATAGCAGTACGAGAAGTATTTACCGGTATGAATTCATACCGCTCCCATGGTGCTGCCGACTCATGCGAGTGGAGCGTATCGGTAACGTGAGGATACACTGCGGGCATGTGCTGATCCACCGCTGGAGGTAATGATACTGTGGATTCACCTCACGAGTGGAAAAATCCACCGAGGACATGTGCGGGCATAGCGCTTTAATGACATTACTCCCGCTGTTCACTGTGAGGATCTGTGGATTTATCGAGGGTAACTGTGGATCCACCGCGGGAAGAAATTTTGGGAACAGGTAGGATCGCTCCGCAGATAAACAACCACACATTTGCTCAGGAAGCCGCGAGGAGCCGCAGTTCGAGTTTTGACCGCCACCATGTTCAGATCAGCTATACTGCGGCTCCAATGCGAGAACGAGTGAATCCACCGAGGGCATGTGCTGGCATACCTTGGGAAGGAATGTGGCGAAGCTCTGCGACAAGCCATTTCAATGAAGGAGGCGATCACAGAACTAGTCCACAATGTGCTGTCCGGCAGTGAAATTTGTCAAAGTTTCCGGGAAAATGCTGGCCTCTTGGTTATTTCAGAGCGGACGACTTTCCTTTACAAGCATTATCCTACGTCATTATCTTCAACTTGCAATTCCCGTATTTGCTCCCTGGTAACTCTCAGAAGAAACGCATTTACTTTTGCCAAAAAATTTCGTGCACTCTGGATTTAAGGCTAGGTTTGTGCCTTCTCAGGAGCGTTCATGAGTAAGGGTACAGGTATAATTTCTCCATCTCTCTAAAATCAGCACTCACTGTGAAGTTAAACTTTTTTCCGATCATGACTTATAATAACGGGCTTACTTTGTGTGTCACGTGTGTGTGTGTCTGTGTGTGTAGAACGAAATTCGAGGGCGTGGCTCAGAGTGATGCCGACCACTCCACCATTACATGAAGGGTGCGTCAGCGCCCAACGTGGGGGGAGACGGGTCCACTGCTGTGATAAGGGTGCGCCGGCATCCAAAGTGGGGGGAGACGGGTCCACTGCTGTGATAAGGGTGCGTCAGCGCCCAACGTGGGGGGAGACGGGTCCACTGCTGTGATAAGGGTGCGTCAGCGCCCAACGTGGGGGAAGACGGGTCCACTGCTGTGATTGCACCGGCGCCCAAAGTGGGGGAGACGGGTCCACTGCTGTGATAAGGGTGCGTCAGCGCCCAAAGTGGGGGAGATGGGTTCACTGCTGTGATAAGGGTGCACCGGCGGCCAAAGTGGAGGAGACGGGTCCACTGCTGTGATAAGGGTGCACCGGCGCCCAAAGTGGGGGAGACGGGTCCACTGCTGTGATAAGGGTGCACCGGCGGCCAAAGTGGAGGAGACGGGTCCACTGCTGTGATAAGGGTGCACCGGCGCCCAAAGTGGGGGAGACGGGTCCACTGCTGTGATAAGGGTGCACCGGCGCCCGTAGTGGGGGGAGACGGGCCCACTGCTGTGATAAGGGTGCACCGGCGCCCAAAGTGGGGGAGACGGGTCCACTGCTGTGATAAGGGTGCGCCGGCGCCCAAAGTGGGGAGACGGGTCCACTGCTGTGATAAGGGTGCGCCGGCGCCCAAAGTGGGGGAGACGGGTCCACTGCTGTGATAAGGGTGCACCGGCGCCCAAAGTGGGGGGAGACGGGTCCACTGCTGTGATAAGGGTGCACCGGCGCCCAAAGTGGGGGAGACGGGTCCACTGCTGTGATAAGGGTGCACCGGCGCCCAAAGTGGGGGAGACGGGTCCACTGCTGTGATAAGGGTGCACCGGCGCCCGTAGTGGGGGGAGACGGGTCCACTGCTGTGATAAGGGTGCACCGGCGCCCAAAGTGGGGGAGACGGGTCCACTGCTGTGATAAGGGTGCGCCGGCGCCCAAAGTGAAGGGAGACGGGTCCACTGCTGTGATAAGGGTGCGCCGGCGCACAAAGTGGGGGGAGACGGGTCCACTGCTGTGATAAGGGTGCGTCAGCGCCCAACGTGGGGGGAGACGGGTCCACTGCTGTGATAAGGGTGCGCCGGCATCCAAAGTGGGGTGAGACGGGTCCACTGCTGTGATAAGGGTGCGTCGGCGCCCAAAGTGGGGGTAGACGGGTCCACGGCTGTGATATGGGTGCGTCGGCGCCTAAAGTGGGGGGAGACAGGTCTACTGTTGTGATAGGGGTGCGCCTCAAAAGTGGAGGAGCGCCTGAAACTATAGCTACCGATGCAGGAGAGGTGCGCCGGTGTCCATACTCAGGGAAATGTCATGAGTTAGGTCCATATTTGTTAAATCGATTCGATGGCGTCTAACATCAATCGTTAAAAAAAACTAGATGTCAGACCACTGCGCGGATTAGTATGCAATCCTTGTGAATCCTTCCTCCTTAGGCCCATGGCATACTTCACAGCGACACCGTCGGTGTGAAGAAAATGAATGGAAATGATGAGAACAAAATGTTACAAGTTCTCATATCTCATCACACAGTTTGCGTGGAATACCGTGCTGGAATAGGAGCAATAGTGAAACGTTTGTGCTGATGAGCGGTCGCTGCGACGGGATCGCTGCGTAGTATGCCACAGCCCTTACGTCCTCCCCCGCATTCTTCTCTTCTCATTTGTTTATGAACATACCGCACCCTCCACTTTTATATGTTCTAACTGACTCTTATCACTTGACCAGTTATAACAAACAAAGAATGATAGACCATCTTCTGCGGTAAATCCAGGTTGAACCGGTTATATTTAGTTACAAAAAGCTATTTCAGTTGAGCAAATGATAAAATTGCTTCGAGAAGGTTAATCCTCTTTGATAAGTGCATTTTTACATGAGAAAAAGCAATGGAAAGGGTGTGGGACATATTACAGCGAAAAATGTGGAATACCTGTGACTTTATTTGAATGAGGAAGGGATGAAGGCATGCGAGCGAAGCGAGCATCAAGAAAAGTCTGGAAGTCCGGCGTCAGCCGGACGGCCAGACTGGTAAATAAATAAATAAATAGTCGCCATGTACGAGTCGTCAGTTTCCCAGATTTCGAAGACACTTAAGCTGCATCGGGAGCAAGTAAATTGGTTCATAAAGAGTTCTGAAAAGAGTAGAGGGATTGAAATTCGTCTGAGAGGAAGACCTGAACGAACAGCAAAGAACCTCGCCTTTCGAACGGTCGTCAAAGACAAACTTCGCCAAAAATCTGAAAAAAGCTTTAGGAAATTGGCTAAGGATTATAAAGTAAGCCGTCTAAGTATGCAAAGACTGATCTGAGATGATCTTTAGTTGTATACTTACAAATTCGCCAAAGGGCAACGCCTTGCCGACGAAATGAACTTTGAATAAAGTAAATGAGCTCTTATGTAGAAATTTTTTATTTGTTAAATAAATGTAAATAGTGCTCATTTGAACTGATTGGTGCGATATTCTGGGTAGTTTCTCCCGTCACAATTCATGTGGACGACCTGTATGTGTCTCAAATGTCTCTTATTTTCTACATTCTGCTTATTAAGGAATACATTTTTTGTGCGAACCATGTCGAGTAGGGGACAATGGCATGCTGTGGCTCTGTAGCTGCACGACTGTTCGTTCTTTTCTCTGATGTACTCGTGCATCCCATGGTGTTTGTGTAACAGCGCTTGAAATTGATTCCTGGTTACCGAGAATACCTATAGGTCGCACAAACATTATCGTGGAATGTTGACAATCCACAATGATAACGCCTCCAGGATTAGGTAAAGTCAATCCCATAGATCACTTGAGTACCATTTATTTGCGCTTCTTACACTACCGCATAACTAGTGTGCCCGCCGCGTAGTCGGAGATGCGTTGGCGACTCTATGGTCTCCTGGTGATTTCTCTGTTTTGGATATCTGTCCTTAACGCGAAATTAATTCCACGCGAGCTACTCTTCTCTTATCCAGATTACACACACCCTAAGATAAGTCCGGATGGCAAGTAGGTTTTTTTTAAGAAAACTGCTTCTGTTAAGTTAATTAGGTGTATTGGAACGATTCTTTGCAGGTTTGTAGCCTTCATCAAAGAGGATCAGAATAACGTCACCAATGTATTCCTGCGATGTCTTTGCTGTAACTTGACGCGACAAGTGACTTTTGAAAGAGAGAACGATGTGCTAGGTGCTCTCAAACTCATAATTATTGTTTATTTTAGAGAAAATGTAAATTGTTATCCTTACAAGAGGAGAAAGTTTATCAAAGTCCTCGATTGGTGGAAGTTCTCACTCAGAAAGTCCAATTTAACAGGATATGCGTTCACTGCCTTACCTGATATCATCTACTATGCACAGGACCGCGACGGAGACGAGAATACGATGTTATTTGCGAAGAACATCTCGCAGGTACAATTTGGGACGCTATTCAATCCTTTTGCTTGAAATCCTTTTTCTCTTGAGAAGCTGAGGAACAGTGATCAGTGAAAACAGTGAAAATCAAAAGTTTGGAATGTTTTCTCAATTTTCTCAGAAAGTTCTGTTACTCATGGTACTGAAGTGAGTACATTTTTCAGGCTAAGCTCCCGAATACGAAACACCGTTTCGGAATTTTCACCTGTCCAAGTGTGAAGAGAAATCCTAGCTCTAGTGCCTCCTACAACTAAAGCAATAAGTAAAAAACCGAAAAAAAGAGGTGGCGCCCCGTATCTGCATGAGTTTTCACCTTAGCTATCCAAAGAGTTGCCCAGCTTCCAAAAATTCGCTATGTTTTGATGAGAATCCAACACATGAAGAAAAACGTGGGAATACAGGGTGCGCACAAATTCTTAGAGCGTGGTTTTGTTGAGTGCCAGTTGGCGATGGTTGGGGGGTGAGTATGTTTGCTGGAGGAATCCCTACCGGAAACAATGGCGGATTTCTCTTATTTACTTCATTTTTTGGTCTGTAAAGGCTTGGTGAAGCCTTCAGCCTAGACCATCCTTGACACGCAGGTAATACCTCACAAGATTTTTTTTTCAAGATTCCTCGGGGACAAATTTCAACTACTCTATTCCTACCTATTAATTAGTTCAGACTTACCCACTAACATATCTAAAGCGGAGCTCATAGCAAGGAAATCACCGGTGAAACCAATTTCGAACGGATTTTTCCTTGTAAACAGAGGCTAAACGAGTCTGCAAAAGTTTCTTTTCACTGGTAGAATTGGGAATCTTGCACGGTTTTAGAACATTGACTATATTCGCTGTTCTTCTCTTCCCTGAGTTTTCAACAAAAAAAAAGCAAAGACGGCATGTCAGATGTAATGCATGTTTTGGCCACGGTAATCGTTTAGTGGTCCAATCCACAGCACGAAGTAGTTGAGACTTATTTTCGACCTATTAAGGCATGAGCATGAAGGCAGAGCTACCTTTTCTGTCAAATCAATTTGCGCTCTTCTCAAGCGAATATTAATGTGTTAAAATTCGAGAAGAAACTGATATGCGTTGACAAGAGCTGAAAGACAAAGAAAGAAGGATATGAGGACTACATCAAGGGGTAAACAAGAGAAAAACGTCCAACCAAAGCAAATAGAAACTACTGCTTGCTCAAATGTCACTTGTGCCACCTAGGTGGCCCAAATCGAAATCGATAGTTCCATATCTGGAAGTTCGCGTTACTCACCAGGACAATCTCTAAGATTCCGTGATACTCCAAACTCTGAGCGCAGAATTTTAGATTGAAATCCCATGGATACTGGGTCATGGTGAAATCTGTATCCTGAAAAGCCTGAGATTTAGCTCTAACGAGGACCATCCGCATCACTCTTACTTCCGTTCATCGTCGGCGATGATCTTAATGAACATCTGAAGTTATGCTTCTAGGAGGCTATCGAACGAGACCGCTACGGCCGATCCGTAATTTCCGATCGTAGAGGAGTGAAGGCGGATGTGTTCGGCAATAACTACGTTGATCCACGCCTACTCATTGGTCTCAACGATGAGAACCCATCGTGAGTTGAAAAAAAGCAACCAACAACCAGTGGTCCACAAGGTGAACTGGTTTCTGGATGGAGGTGATGACTAACTCCTGTAACGTTCTGTTTTCTCAGGATGCCTAATATTTATTCTTACGATTTGGTGACTAATGAGCTGACACTAGTGATGAGAAACAGACGATTTCCTGCACTGTTCGTGGACAATGCCCTCAATATCCGTTTAGCAGCCAAGGAGCAGCCGGATGGAACTGTCACCTATTACAGGTCTTCATGCTTAAGATACTTCCTTAATTCATAGGAAAAAAAGGGAAAGGATCAAAGGAAATGATCAATTTTACTCACTTCCTGAGGATTCGGGTATACTGCCTCAAAAAAATTTTATTTTTCATTGTGTTGTAATTTTATGAAGTAAAACTATTATTTTTCAAATATTACTCTAAAATGGAGATCCAGTCTCCAGCAAAATAGTCATACATGTACATATATGTCTATTAGTCCATAATCCTTATTACGTATCATTTCATACTCTCACAACCATCACTGACCATGAAAACCAAGGAGTGCTGTTCCAGACTCTCAGCAAAAGCTCCTACAAGAGGAATACTAACATCAGATGAGGACCTGTGGGAGGAAATCCTTACTTTTTCCGCGGACGACGCAGGCAGCAATGCGTAAGTGTGGGTTAATGGTGGTACCGTTTCTTAGAAAAAAGAATTGACCCATGAATTTTCTGTTCCGTTCCTACAACTATGCGGAAGTAGGGCGAAGAATATGGGCAATTCTCGGGACTGTTCACTAGTGAGCGAACACGACGTAATCTGGAAGAAACCTGCCCTGATCTCCTACGTCACGCTTCGTGACGGGAGTTCCTTCGTTCCCGCTCTGCGCCACTCTACTGCTCATATTGTAAAGTTCCTCATGATATCAATAGTGTCGCCCAGCTTGCTTCTCAGAACCCCGAAACCAACTTGCTGCCAAGCATTTGACGAACAAGTTCCCGATCATATCTAAAATTTGTTCACCCTAAAGCTTGTCGACAACTTGCTCTCACCTTTTTCCGGTGACAATTCTCAACCTTCCCAAAATTGGCCGAAATCCGTCTCCGCCCTTCTGATGGTGGCGGTCATTACCAATTGTAGAGAACAAAGTTAATTGCAAACATTTTCTTCTCAATTGCACCTCGGAAAACATTGACCTGGTGTTTTCAGTGGATGCATAGTATATTACGCGGGTGAACGAAGTTGACTCTCTCCAGTCAGAAAGTTCGCTGAAAGCTTGTCGACAACTTGTTTTGGCTCTTCTTTGTCTCACAATGATTTGCTAGTGAAAGGCCGCGTGCAAGTTGTTTTGGCGCGAAGTTAGGCTGACAACTGGCTTCTGGGTTCCTATGTTGTTTATATTGTACTGCTAACGAACTATACCGAGTTATAGTGGCATTCGAGCAAGGTGGTAGCCTTAACAGCTGTATCCGTTTACGGACATCTAATACCCAGCCTCATTGCTGGGCAATCGCGGCGGACGCATGGAATGATCCTTTCTAGCATTTTATGCACTACCGTTAAAAGACAATACAAATGTTTAGCAGAAGAGTTTCAGGTCTTGAAAAGCGTCAGAAGAGTTCTGTTGATATCCTAGAGCTTTGAAGGAGTTTTTTCATCTTATTCAGAGCAACTTGCTGAAGGACCACTAGACCTAATCGATGCAGAAGGACCGCAGCAAAAAGTCGACAGATTGCTCAACCAGAAATTCTTGCAGATTTTCATATTCATTCGAACCTGGCTGGCCTGATGGAGGCTTAAAGCTTGTCCGAGCATGAGATTCTGCCATCAAATGTTTTCTAATTGTCACTAAGTTGGGTATTAGATGTCCCGCAACCGTTGATATCCATTCCAGCACGACTTCCACTGTATTCCGGAACCAGTGACGCAACATTTGCAGACCGCCTTGTCAGTTTTGCATTCTCGCAAATGCTGTTCATGGGCTGAGTCCCATGGAATAGCGAGCGCATGCCGACCCCTCACGTCTGCGCTCTAAGAAAATTTAAGCCAGGATTTATATAGGGGGACAATATGAAGACGATGTGATGGGTCTATCATTTCTCTCGGTATGCGAAGTGCACCATCTTGATGAGCAGACTGGGAACGAATATTTATGTAGTACTTCTACTATAGTGTAAAACATGTATAACACACAGTTCTGAGCATTGGTCATCGCTAATCTAAGTTGTTTCAGATTCATGGGTTTCGACAAATCCAATGAAAATATCTACTGGCTCTGGGCTGATAATAATAATGATCTTGGTAAGCTCAAACATGGCGGAAAAATAGTGTCTCAAAATTCATTTTCAGGGAAGTTTATCATGTTTCCGATTAGCTCACCCAGACGGCAGACCACGTTATTCCAACCTGAGAAAGGTGAAATAGGAGCGGTTTTCTGGAATTTCACCGAAAGAAGTCCACTGGCCGTCAGTGAGGTTCGTTGCAGTGCAAACGGGAGAGATCATGACGTACGAAAACTTCACACTCATTCACATACTCACATGGTAGCCAACCTATTTATTTCAATCAGTGGACGGTGTGGGGCCTGTAGGCAAAGGGGCCTGTAGGCAAAGCATACTCACATGGTAGCCAACCTATTTATTTCAATCAGTGGACGGTGTGAACATCCCAATTGTTTCAAATTAAAATATACGTGATATAGGATGATCGTGTCAATGTTTGCTGAAATCCAAGTCCTAAGAGTCACCGCGAGAGCACGGGACAAGACGGATGTGCGAGCTCTTCAGTGTTTCCGCACAGGTTATGAGAAAGTAGACATACTACAATTGAAATTCACTCATGCAGCCAGAAATAGGTACACTGAGCGTCGAAAGTGGTGCCCCTTTCACGGCCCCGAGAAGGACACCGCGCAACCGAGCCGCGTGCTCTGGAATCGAATTGTTTGCTGCCGTTATGTTATTTCTGGCAGCTTTTCCGACCGATACGAGAAAAGATCACCAAAGCAGGAGGAAATGCGCCTAGAAATAGCATTCCGAATGCAGATGACATCGACTCCTGCGCCCGCGGCGCGGTTGTGCGGAGTTCTTCTCGAGGGGCATCCGCAATCGACGCTCACTGTATGAGGTGAAAAAAGCCGGATATTGACACATGGTTCTCCTTCATTTCACTTAGTATCAACTCTTAAAGCATTGCAATTTCAGTAAAAAAATTTTTTTTGGGGTTGCGTTTCTGAAAACCTTCTATATATTTTGCTCAAGGCCTCTTCTTCAGGTGTATCACAAACATGAATGGTACGTGCTTAATGAGACAGCTATGGATGATATGCAGGTGATCGTGGATTATAACCCTAATGCCTCACCATATATTGTATCCTACAGCGTGGGTACGGAACTTTCTCGCATTTTTATTTCTGAGCTGTTCTTACCTGTATCACGTGTTTTCAGATCAAGAATTGATTTTGCTCGCCTACGATTCGGCAGAAAAACCGTTTAATGTTTACTTGTATCGAAGAGCAAACAAATCGGTAGTTGATCTATTCGCAGGAAGAAAGCTCTATCCATAGTAATAGTTTATTAATAGAAAAGTATTTATAGATAGAGGTGCTGTTCAATACAAAGCCAGGTCTGCAAGAATATCGCTTTAACAGTATGGTTGGATTTGCATATACTGCTCGGGACGGCTTACCGATTCAAGCGTACTTGAGCCTTCCCCCCGATGTGAGTACGTCGAAGCCCACGCTTTTCTGCTGAAAAATTAGTACTAACAATGTCAAGTTTTTGACATAAGCCACTGATTCGTACACGGTCAACTGCAGACTTCTGGAAAACGAAAGAATGGAGTAGTTCCTTGAGTGGATTTCCTTCAGCTTCATTTTACGCAGAAAATAGGAATATCTAGACCATCAGAGGCGCCATCCCACTTCAGGATCGTTTTTGAGATTTTCGCGTGGAAAGAATCTCCAGTATCATCTACCACAATGGTACACAATTCCATGAAAAACTGGAAAAAAAATCCCGTTTTCAAGCCCTGATTATTAAGGGGCCTGTAGGCAAAGCCAATGCGAAATTACAGGCTTTCCATCTCATGTACTCCTTTGCTCTTCACGCATGAAGCGAAGTTTCTATTCAGATAGGTAATGGATTAAGAACTGTCACGGGCATTACGCATCTCCCTCGAAAGTGAGCCTTCAGGGGAAAATTATTCAGACAGTGTCTTAGCCCCGCCCCTTCGCTCCTCGGCTGCACCCGCCGGCTCCTCAGGACTAGGGCCTAAAAGCAGGCTTTTTTGGCAGTTTCGTACAGAACTACATAAACCTTTGTAATCAGCAGTTTCTGAAGATTTTTCCCGTGAAAGTCTCGAAAACGACTCTGCTGTGGGATAATGGTCACGTTTTTTGTAAAGAAAGCAAATAAATAAGAAAATAGGTTGATGAGAAAAGTGGTTGATATTTATCGTTTTCTGTACAGACTTCTCTGCTTTCACCAGCCCAAGCATCATCTGCCAGTCGTAACTACGCCGAACTTGGACTTCTTCCCAGTTCACCACAGAAAATGGTAATCATGGTACATGGAGGACCAGAGAGTAGAGATGTGTATGGGTTCAGCACTGTGAATGCATGGCTGACCAACAGGGGTTATGCTGTGCTGCAGGTGAATCGCACTAAATTTCGTGCTCGGAAACAACTTGTAAAAATAATCTCGACGCATAGGTAAACTTCCGTGGAAGTAGCGGATTCGGAAAGAACTTCACCAATGCAGGTCATGGAGAGTGGGGTCGAAAGATGCACTACGACATTCTGGACGCTGTCGAATTCGTTGTGCAACACGGCATTGCAAATAAAGATGAAATTGCTATATTAGTTAAGTTTTGAAACATTTTCTTACGAAATTTTAAGAATGTCTGTATGACACAAATACATATTCTAGGTGGAAGCTATGGTGGATATGAGGTATTGGTTGCACTCACTACTTCACCGGATGTGTTCGCCTGTGGCGTGGATGTAGTTGGACCTTCTAATCTTATCACTCTGCTTGAAACGCTGCCTCCCTATTGGGAAGGATACCGTAAAAGTATGGAACTCAAAGTAGGAGCTAATCCCCGCACGTACGTACTCGTAATGTTCTCTCAAAAATCTTTTGGAAGGTGATGTACTGGTATAACAACTTTAACTCAGATAACAACTTGTTTAGGGAAGAAGGTCGACGCTTCCTTGAAAGTCGATCACCATTATTCTTTGCCGAACGAGTTGTAAAGCCTATTTTGATTATGCAAGGGGCGAACGATCCTCGAGTGAAACAACAAGAGTCAGGTACCTATGACAAAAAAATTGTACTAATCACTATTTGAATCTACCGCGCAACACCTTGCCAGCACCACATTTGGCATAACACTTTCGCTTAAAGGCAGCACTCACGGAAATTTTCACTTCTGAAATGAGTCGCTTATCATGTAGTCGGCCGCTGGACAATCGGAGCAGTAAGTCGAACACCTTGAATGCCCGTCTACCTGCGAAGATATAGCCGTGGACACATCAGCCGCTCTGGACATTAGGGTTCCGTCGCGCTAACAAACGCCGTTGACAGGGTGTGCGCGTGTGGTTCAGCGGGGCGTGTTCATGAAATTCGTACCATTTGCAGGGTTCCGTGGCGGGACCCATCACGGAACACTCGTCCGCGCTATGGACACACATGAAGTAGCGCCATCATTTCCTGTGTTTTTCGCGTGTTTCACGCTACTTCATCGTTGTCAATGAGTTCATCGCCTCTAAAAACCCCGATATACCGCGAAATCTTCAACCCAAAGATTTCCGTGAGTGCTGCCTTTAAAGGCATTGCGTCATCTCGTTTTGTGAGTTAAAGATATCAGAAGACTCTAGATCTCCTCATCACGCTGGTTCCACGTCAAAACACATAAAAGTGAAGAGAACTCCGCTTTCGCAGGGTCCCAAAATGCAAATCACGGACCAGGACTTGGGCGGAGTGGTCCGCGTGAACGCAGGTTGCCCGCCACGGCTACGGCTTTGGCCAACACGTCTTGACGGGTCCGATCGATATGATCAACTGTTTCAGCGTCCACTCGGCCCGACAATTACAAATACAATTACAACTATTTATTTTCATTCTATTCTATTTTTATTCTATTATTTATTCTTCACAGGCAAAAGTGATGGGTTCCTAGTATTTCGCGCAAAGAATCGGCTCGGCAAACTGTTCCAAATCTCGTTACGAAAAGTGACAAAAATCAGGCCGAAAGACTATTTTGTATTATTTAATGCACACCTTTAGATTCAGCACATCGAGGAGATGCAGAATCCGCCAAAGTACGAAAATAAAGTGACACACTGCCTTTAAGCTCAAATTTGGGAATATGAAGATACCAGTGGCGGACGCAGAAAGTGGGCGGGAGGGGGGGCGTGGGAAGAAAAGTGGGGTCTCCGCCGTTTTGGGGACTCAGACGGAAAGTAAAATTAATAATAATATTAATTATAATAATAAACAATAAATAAAAAATATATTAAAAATAATAATAAAAATAAACAATTAAAAATAAACTAACACAAGATTTTTATTTGTATTGTAAAGTAATTTCGAAAATTTGGCGACCCATTCTCGGGGGGGGGCGCGCCCCCCCCGCCCCCCCCCCCCCTGCGTCCGCCACTGGAAGATACATATACTAGTTCCCTTCGTGACGAATGAAATGCCGATATGATAAAGACCATGACATTGTCATTGTCATTTGCTCTTTTTAAGAAGTCCTCGCTCTTTCTATTTGATAGACAGTTCAACGCGAGAAATAGCACAAGAGAGACCTATAACGTCCTTAGTCCAATATATCCCAACTATTGTTTTCAGATCAATTCGTTGACGCCTTGAAAAGGAATGGCATACCTGTGACGTATATTCTTTTTCCAGACGAAGGACATGGTTTTCGTAAGGAATGAATGCTATTCTCGCAGATGTGCTGTTGATGGAGTAGAAAAACACGATTTTAGGAGCACAACGTTCTGGCTCAACACGGATTCACCGAAGAATTCCTCCACAACTGTCTTGGTGGAGAATACGAACCATTCAGTTTAGGACAATATGGATCATCGGCCATTGTGAGTGCGACCCCTTGCTAGGAAACTGCGGTAGATATCACCGTGTTTGTCGTTTATCCTGTAAGGACCTTGGAATGTGGTGAAGCGAGTGGCAAAAATGCCGAGCCAGTTAGAATGCGTTGCGGATATCGATACTGCTGTAAACGTGGAAATAGTGCTCCAACTGCAAACTTTGAACCGGGTGCACGACGTCGGCTTATGGGAGTAGATCTTGCGCGGCGGACCTGAACCACCACAGCACCTCGATTCAAAAGAGCACCGGGAATGAAAATTGTGCGAAAGTTATGGCAGCGTCCGAAAAGAACTATGGTTCTTGAAATTTTACGGTGTTATGGATCGCTTGTCTCTTCCCACGGCATTGGACAGAACGAATCCACGTATTTCTGCCCAATTTGCTCTTCTTATTTGCAAAGTACGATATTCAGAATCACAAATTTCAATTACTTCAATTACAGTTTGTGGTGCAATGAACTAAACTGGTGAACTAAAAGTATTTGGCCGGTGTTCAAATGCAGCGAAAAACGTTATATGGGGAGCGATCATGACTAAACTAGGAGGGTGAGCTTCGAGATAGATCCCCAGAGTTATTTCTCTATTGCTCTAGCAGAACCGGAAACACCTACTAGAGGAGATACCCATGGACATTTGCACGTCATAATCACATCCAACAAAAGTTTCCTGAACCTTTCTGTGAGAAGTTCTGTCGAAAAAAAAACCAATTGCAGCATAAATGTCTTTATGACATCAGGAAGCAAATCGTATGGAATTGCTGGGGGTGCGCAGTCATAATATGGCAAAGAGAAGAATGATCTCAACAGAACGGCATTATTGCTCGTCTATCGAATAGGAATGACGTCCCGAGTTGCGATTCGTACCACGATGGCTCCAGGAGATTAGGGGCTAACAACGTCCTCGAAATTATCCTAGATCGGTGCGATGAATATCCTAGGAACGATATTCGTTTCGTAGCTCAGAGCTGGCTTCAAAGCTAGGTGCGAGCTCAGCATACCCACTTCGTTTCACAACCTACATTTAATCTCCTTAACCAGGCTGTCCAGTGTTTCTGGAAGAGAATGTCCTGCTGGGCTTAACATCACGGCTGCTCCATTGTGCGGCATCTAGGATTAAAATTTGGACGAGTCGCTCATGCCCAGAAGCAATTCCGCTTTGGAACGTTTTTGCCTTTGCTGCAGCAATGAAAAAACAGGCCTATGAGATCTGAATAAGGCATTTTTTCTGTCCCTGTTCCTGGTAGATCACTTTCTCAGTTTGACCCCATCATTAATTCTCATTTAGAGTTTCGCGCACTGGAACGCCGACCAAACCCTTTTGGGTCAGCCTGTAATTTAAGGCGAGCATCACTAATTCCAGCAAATTTTTAGAACTTCAGTTCACTTCACTTTAGCTCTGTACCAGAGGTTTCACTCATTTCAATATAAATAATTTGCAAAAATCTCCATTACGACAGATGGAGCCACGATGTTCGTAGTAAGTCGAACTAGTCTTCACAAGAAGAGGCCATTTGCCACACCGGACTCGCAGCACGTAGCAAAATTCTGACTTTAACTATAAATGGGGAGGGAAGGGCTGAGTGAAAAGGTCTAAATCTAACATGAGCGCTATCATCCACTAGCTCGTCTATGCTGAATGGACTCAGTTTCTTTTTCAGGTCATCTCCAAGGGATCTGCTCCTTCATCATTCCGCCTCAACGGAATTCGCCCCAACTATTCTCTTCTCAATTTCGCGCCGTCTGTGTTCTTTCCAATACTGGTAAAACCTAACGTGCGAGCGAACTTTTCCCCACAACGTGTGACCCCATCATCGAATCGAGTCAAGTTTCTGTGCTCCTACGGGTGCTGAATTTCTCTGTGCACTTTGTTTTGTTTTTAGGAGTGTTACAGTAAATGTTGTCTAGTCGTGTCTCCTCTCCGATCAAAAAAAAATCCGATGTCTGAAATCAATGGCATCAGGTCTGATAATAGCGGATGAGTTAACATTGCATGTTAACAGTTTTCGCTATTTATTGCAGAACTTCGAATTCACTTTTCCTCTCGAACAATGTAGATGTAGAATGAGAGAGAGAGATAGAGAGAGAAAGAGAGAGAAGTTACCTTCACAACCACGAACGATAATTAATTGATAATTGAAAGTATTTCATTCAACAACTCAGAGGCTTCCGCTTTTTCGAACCCCGGCATTGTGATATTCTTCTATAATATGTGTGCCTTCGAAGTTTTAGGTTTAATTTTTTATGCCTGACGTTTCGTCGTTCTCGCCGTCCTCAAACGCCTGCAACGAGGTCGGATTTCAGGAGCCTAGCGCCTAGCCCGCCAAGCATTTCACCACCCGGTGCCAGCTTCTCGAAATCCTTCAAAGCACGACGGCAGAAATATCATAATGCTAATTGTCAATCATAATGCTAGTGCAAATCACCGTCAATTCCACCGACTGTGATCACTACTCATAACTGCCGAGAAAACATGAATGAAGCGGTACAGCCATCTATAGACGCGAATGATAGATTGTCTGCTCTATTTGTACAGGGAGTTCAGGCAGTTATAGCTCACATAGCGGCATGAACGGCAAGAATTTATTCGTTACCAAAAAACATTCGTTTTTAATGTTCATTGAAGAACTCCTGAATGAAATTCAGAACGTTTTTTCTGGATGTCATTCAGGAGTCTTTCAGTTCTCCAATGTTTTTCTCGCTGTTATGTCTGTTTCGCGACCGAGTATCACAAACGCGAAATACGACAGCTCTTCATCCCGTCCAGTCATATGGTTTTTCGGTCCTCCTCTATTTCAACGTTTACATGGTGATGTGTACATATAGCCGAAGTAACAACGTGGTCAAAGCAATCAAACAAATCGCTCGCACCTTCGAGGCGGTTGGTGCTCCCATGAACACTGAGCGCACTTTCTCATTCCCCCACTGTTGGAATAGTGTTCCCCTGGGTTCACAGCCCCCAAGCACAGTAGTTTTTATTAAGAGTTTGTTTCTCTTTCAAATGAGATCGGCCAAAATTGCGCACCGCACAATCGCAGAGATCGCAGAGCGCCAGACTTTGTCGTCGGGTTGGGGGATCTTCATGTCGCACAAAACACTCGTAATCCATCTCCGTTTGAGCAGCGTCCTTCTAACTCTCAGTTTCACATTAATTTGAAGCTCAGGTTAACCATCAACAGTCGCCTGAATTATGGGTGTTGGAATAAGTACGAGAGCTTTAAAATTTATCTCGCATTCAAATGGCTCCAAACGAATGTGGTTTCGTGTCCATGCAGAAAATTAAGAAAAGAGGTTGAAGTACAGAGCCATGAAAAACTCCCACGCGGATGTTGACGGTGATTCTTCTGCAGTGCGTATGTCTGAGGTATAGGTGGTTCAAAAAAGAGTCGGTTTTAAAGGCAGCACTCACGAAAATTTTTGTGTTGAATATTTCGCGGTATATCGGGGTTTCTAGGGACGATGAACTCATTGACAACGATGACATAGCGTGAAACACGCGAGAAACACAGAGAAAGATGGCGGTATTTGATGTGTGTCCACAGCGCGGACGAGTGTTCCGTGATGGGTCCCGGCACGGAACCCTGCAAATGGTGCGAATTTCACAGACACGCCCCGCTGAACCACATGCACATACCCTGTCAAAGGCGTTAGTTGGCGCGACGGAACCCTAATGTCCAGAGCGGCATATGTGTCCACGGCAGTATCTTGGCAGGTAGGTGGCCATTCAAGGTGTTCAACTTACTGTTGCGATTGTCCAGCGGCCGGCTACATGGTAAGCGATTCATTTCAGAAGTGAAAATTTCCGTGAGTGCTGCCTTTAATGCACTCACAGACTGAGGGTAGGCTGTGCGGTTGTGCGCTGTCGAGCATACTTCACACTTCTACAAGTACCAATTACTGGTTGAATGAACTATACCTACCATTTTTTACCTTCATTTCCTGTGGCTACAGCCGGGCCCGTTGGCAAAATAACCTGATGGACGCTTTATCGAGACAAAGGGAAAGTGTATGTTTAATTTGCTTTCCTCGATATTCCTTAGCAGCAGTCGGATCGCTTGGATCGGCTCGGTCATAGCACAGAACTTCACGAACGTATTTGATTGATTTTGCAAACTTTTAACGCTGTTTATGTGCGATCGCGACAAGTCCCTGGTGGATACTTATTTGATGTGCACATTAAAGGGCAACAAACGGCCAAAATATAAAGGAGGTTCTTTATTAGGCCTTCCCTTCACAGCAAAGTAATTTTTCATTGTATGGTTGGTTTAATCACCCAAGTTAGAGCTGCTAGCCACCTACAAGGACAAAACAAAGGAGGAGAGAAGACACCAAAGGAACTAAAGGTTAGTTCTTCTTACATAATTTAGTTGTATGTACATGGCTTTCGTGCACTGCTGAAGAGTTCCCGGGAAGGCCATATTCTTAGGTTTGTTTCCGTACAGTGATAGGAACGAAACGGAAACAAGTCTACTCCATTATTTTTCCCTTTATTATGAACAGAGTGTGAAGGACTAGTAAGAATGGTTGTTTTCATGAGACATGCCACGTGCCAATATGCCAACATATTACCTGCGCTGGGGAAGAATTAGTCACACTGGTAAAGAAGTCGATTTATACATACGTTGAAACGGCAAATTTAATTTTTCGCTATACTCTGATAGTTTGTCAGGGCTCTGTAACCTGAATGTCTGCAAATGGTACTTGAAAGAGATGCTAATTTCTGCTTGGTATTACTATAAGGCATATGAAGACACCAGTGGTGGACGCAGGAGGGGGGGGGGGGGGCGAGAATGGGTCGCCAAATTTTTGAAATTACTTTACAATATAAATAAGAATCTTGTATTAGACTTTACAATATAAATAAGAATCTTGTATTAGTTTATTTTTAATTGTTTATTTTTATTACTATTTTTAATATAGTTTTTATCAATTATTTATTATTATAATTAATGTTTTTATTAATTTTATTTTCCATCTGGTCCCCAAACCAGCGGAGACCGCACTTTTTTCCCACGCTCCCCTCCCTCTCGCCCACTTTTTGCGTCCGGCACTGGAATACACTAATACTGTGCTCTAAAACCTCTGCTCTGGGTTTCCTGCTCGGAATGTCAGAGAAAACCGAAATGTGTGCAAAGCGATGTGGAGGCAACGATGATGCCAGGAAAATAGCTTCCAAGACGTAATATATCTGTCGATGAAATATAGTCCCAAGAGCGTTGTTCATTCGAAGAGAACCTTCTTGTGACGTCGTCTGTTCATCGCTAAAACTTTACCCTTTTTTGAAATGAATGAACATTGCAACAAATCCCCTTTGTGTCCTGAATTGGTTCCAAAAAGTCTGCCATCCCCGCTAAATCCCACTCCTGCCTCCCATGATCAATCCCCTTCTGTGAATTGTTGTTCAATGGGCTCAATTGGTTTCAATAGTTGGTTCCAGTGAGAATGTTTGTCGACTGGTTGAACAACCAGCTAACGTGTGCCCCCGCTCCTTATCCATTATTCATTCTTCATGTGAAGCGAGGATCGACCAATTTGCCAGGTGTCGTCCGTTCATCTGTGCGCGCTCATTTCTCATTTCACCATTGTCCGTCACTCGTTGCGTCATGGTCCCCTGCCCCCAGAGACCACGTTTATTCCTCAGGGCATGTCCTCAGTTTTAGAGGAATGCTGAGCAGCATGGATAGGGTTAACTAAACTGCTCTTTTTCTATATTTTCATTGGAGTTGTTATTGATCAAATACATTATTAGACACTATAATTGCCCAGGGCTTCACCTTGAGGTGATGTACAAGCTAGACATGACGCCATTTCGAACAGAGGATTCTGTGGATGGCGACACACTTCCTGAAATAACATGCCTGTCAATCAACGTAGAGGTTTGCCATGGCAGATGGACTAGAACCTCCTGAGTATTGGAACTTCTGACGAAATTATACCATACCGCAGATGGGTCTTAGCTGTTGTTTGTTTCTTATGGTCAGATTTAGAAAAAGGCAGGTACGGAGTAATAAATAATCCAGGATCTCTGGTAAGTTAGTCGGGTAAGATCGGAAGCTTCAGGTGGATTTTGTAATTAGTTCATTCCTGCAGGTTTTCAAACAATCTTCTCGGGACCCCAAAAACAACTTGTTGACGAGCATTTGGCCGGCAAGTTTCTGACCGCATCTGAACTAGTTGTCGGTTCAAAAGCGTGTCGACAACTTCTTTTCACTCTTCCTTGCTGGCAAGTTATCAACCGTATAAACCCGTCAACTATTTGCTGTCGCCCTCTCTTCGCTGACAGTTCATCAGCTCTACAAAATTGCTCAAAGTCAGGCGTGTTGAGAAATCCCTAATTGTCCCAATTGAGTTGATAGCAGAAGCTTTTCCAAAATTCTGCAATGGTAACCATTGTCCTGGTGTTCCCAATGGTTGCATCGTATGTATTTTGCTCGGGTACGTGAACTTGACTCTCTTCCCCTCGTCGACAAACTGGTTGGAAAGTTGTCGGCAACTTGTTGCAAGTTGTTTTTGAGAAAGCTGGTCGACAACTTGTTTTTCCCCTGCTTGTCGACAAGTTGTCGGGAGGAAAGCTCGTCGACAACTTGTCCTTGAGTCATGATGATGTCAAATTTGTCGACAACGATTTGCTAGTAAAAAGCTTATTTGCTGGTTGTTTCTGGGCGAAGCTGGGCCAACAACATGTTTTGAGGGTTCTGAGTTTTCATGGAAAATAGAATAGTTCAGGGAACGCATATTTAACCCAATGTTTGTGGAGGCGAAATATGTACATCCGAACATAACGAGAAGAATTCCAGAAGAGGATTCGAGAAAAGACTTTCCTGCATTATTGGACCGCACCACTATGAGTACACAGCTGTTTCCTCATTCTTTTCTCTTGAAGATACAGTAGACTACGTCATCTTTCCCGATGACATCTCCTGTTTGCCTACACTTCATAAATTATTCACCGAATCAGCAGAACATGCACCTGCCTTCGGTGCTTTTTCTCTGTCCCAATTCTGAACTCAATTTTAGAAAAATTGCACTATGACGGAAGTACTCAGGTCTATCTATAACTGCGAATAATTTCAGGAGCGTTAACCGTTGTTTTCGAAGTCTCTTTCGAATTTTTTCTTTTCCATTTCTTCTTCAAAACTCAAGCCCGTATGTATGTAGATGTCGTAACCGAGATCTTTTGCCTGAACAGCTTTGTCATGTACTCATTTTTCCTCTAACATCAAAAGGCCATTATAATTGATGGCTATCGGGACCAGCTGTCTGTTCTAGGATAATAAAACGCAGTAGAATGCAGAAAGCAGCATATGACTCAGGACAAAAACCCTCCGTTATTTTCCACTGAGGGATAATCTGTCTAACACGATTTTCACTGATTCTGAGTGAGCTGGGGAAGTAACAGTGCACTGCTTCCAAACAAGGATGTGTTCGCGTTCACTGACCAACGCAGAAGTCAAGAATGGTATATGATTCAAGCAAGGTGTAGTCGATAGCTGTATATCCTCACTAAATCAGGGAAATAAGTGGGTGCGGCTCAATAACCTGTTCTTCTGTCGCTATCATTTCTAGTTACCTCAGTTGCAAGAAAAGCGTGTTGGGCAGCCCAAATTTGAAGATTCATGGACTTAGGGATACTTTGGAGAAGTTAGATGTCAAGTCAACATTTCTTGACAAGAAGAACAAGCCGGGCTTTGTCCGGACTTTGCACAATGGAAATGCAACAGCTGGTCATTGTTTTTGTTTATTCTTTCTACTTTCGCTCACCCTCTCTTTATTTTCCGAATATGTTATGTTGGCGAGGAATTGTCATCTTCCAAACAGTGATTGATGAAAGAAGAGCTTCTAGAGACATTGCTTTGTTAATGAAACACATGCTTCTTGTAAATCCTAATCATTGCGATTAACTTTTTATTCCGGTAGTCTGGATACTTCATTAGAAGAATGAGTTATCTCATACCCCACTATATTTGTTACTACTCAGTTCCTTGAGTACTTTGAAATCTTTGGGTACCTTGACACGAACCTACTTTTGTAAACCGGGGGAAGGGAACGGGAGGGGTGGGGGTAGTGGGGCGTAATTCTCTCAAATTTTATCTAAAACCACTATTATTATATATGATAAATTTGCGCTATAACGTAAAGTATTACATTTTTAATGCGTGAGGCAGTTTTCCCGCAACCCAACGAGTTAATTTATTCACCTAACTCAAATTTCTTTAACGCGTGGCTATGGCCTATTGATTCTCACGCTGTGAATAAAGCCAACAGCCTAGGGCAGGTTAATTAATCCCAACCTACATCAAACGACCTACATATTATGACTTTGTCATAATTCTAACAGCGCTATTTGCTTAGAGAAATCACCTATTGCCACACAGTCCATTACCCCTTAATAGAATTTTCCCTGAATTGTCCGACCTTCAGTTCACTACCATGTGTCAGACTATAGAACAACCTCGTGTGTGAATTCACAGGCTTTCGACTAACCCTCAGTGGGCCATATATGACGCTGCCAACTAATTTGTCCGTGTAAAAATGCAATTGGGAATGAATGGCCACAATCCGGACCGTTCGGGGCATGGCACAGTGAAAATGAAATGGTGGCATAACTGGAAGCGTTCGGATTCTGCCATTCATTCTCTACTTTGCATTTTTGCGAGGACAAATTAGTTGGCAGCGTCATATATGTTTCTTGCACTGCTTCCAACAATGAATTATACTAGGAATCTTTTTGCTGTAGACATCTCGTACAGTCTGCATGTCTTCCTTCTCTGTAGATGGCGCTGTTCAGTTTGGCCTGATGGTGTCCCGCCACTGCCTGTTTCTACTAACAAGTCAGGATACAACACTGAACCTTTACCATATTTACACACGTGGTCGCTAGTTTTAGATCTTTTCACAACTGGTGCTGCGTCTAAATCGAGCATGATTTAGGGAACTATATGATTCTGGGCAGGATTTCACTTCCTGTTTTACTTCTTTCACTTGTTTTTGTGTTAACCTTCAATTGTTAGCTCTGATTCAGCCCCCATGTTAGGCCTGGTGGAATCCCGCCACTGGCTCTTTCTGATAACAAGTCAGTAAACAACACACAAGCTCTACTATACAGTCGCAGTACTACAGACTCTGGCGTGGGTGGTACTCCGAATTCTTCTGTGTCTAGCGACGGTACGTGTGCTGCAGAAGTACTGGACGATAGTAGACGAAGTTCATAGTAGACAAGGTGGATAGTAGACGAAGTGAATAGTACTAGACGAGTTGGCGAATATAGTGCCCGCGGCACTAGAACCATCAGGCAAAAAAACTGAACGTAACCTGCTTTTATGGCATTGGTAATGTATAAACACTTGGAAACATATGAACAACACTCTATGTTGATGTCATTTTCATTCACAGCGGGTAGCTCAGTGACCCCACAGTTCTCTCCTTCAATCACAGACAAGTCTTCTTTACCATTCAGAAACCACATGATGTTGCTTAGGGGCGATTCTTGGCGTTCTTCAAGCAATACATCATCATTTAGGTACAGCCCTTAAAGGCCCATTGTTTCACAACTTCTCGTTCGCTGTGCAGAAGAAAATTTAATTTCGCTAGCAAAACAGGTACAGCGTCCAAACTAAGCATAGTCTACCCTCTTTGCTTCTACAGGAAGTGTTTTTTAACTGCCATGGAATAGGCATGTAGAACGGCGAAAATGACCTTGAGCACGTTTCTTTGGATTATCCTGTTTGTTTCAAAAAACACTATAGAGTTGTAATTCAAGAGGATGAAATAATAAGAAGACTGTACTACATCTAATTTTTTGTCGAACTATCCTTCAGCGTTCCAGGAGATCCCCAGAAAATCACGACCGGTGAAGCGAAGGGATAAAATACATACAATGTAGTAACAAGAATTTTTACCAGAATGGTATTGGCAATCGATACGTATCATTTCCATCACTGTTTTGGCGGATAAGTTCTTCTTCCCCCAATGAACGTCAGTGAAGGTGTGTTTTTTGCGGACTAAGGAAATCCGCGGCACAATCGCGCGACTCGCGCTGGAATCCTCGTCGCGACAACAAACCATGAAGTTTTCTTGATAGTTAGTTAGTATTCGTGATAGTTAACATCAAATATGTTGAAAAACTATCAAGGAAACCCTAATTTGTCACTACTGCAGCGATTTCAGTGCGAGCGGCGCGGTCGCGTCCCGTGCGTTCTGTGCCCGGGAAGAGCCATTGAGGCTCAGTGTACATAATTATGAGTACTGTATCACGTTAACATGTTGATCCAGTAGGAAATGCTTGTGTTAAGAGACACTTGTAGCAGGTTTCACATTAACTACATATTTCTTCCTGAACTTAGCTTTCCAACTTGATATTTGGGTTTTGGTTGTGATCAAGCGAAGTTTTTTACTGCTCCTTTTTTAAAGGTGTTTTGGTCTTTTTTAATGGCAGATCATGATTTCTGAGATTGTGGAGCACGTATGGGTGTAAAGAATAAATGAATAAATAAATAAAACCATCACGAAAACCTTGATGGAGCCAGTCACTGGTCCCAGCCCTAAATCTTCTGGCTATTACGTCCGATTGAGATTAGCTTCATACCCACAACAAATCCATTACAATTCGAAAGAATACCACATTTTCAATTAACGAGCTCTCCAATATTAATTTTTCAATCCAAGGAAATTTTGAATTAAAGCCATCAATATGTAGAACTTTCGCTAATTTATGAGCACAGATGGGTAACCAAGACGCGAATCGTGTAGTCTGCTGAGTTGTGGTTACCTTTTCTCCTTGTTCTGTCGTTTGTCACGTAACACACTGCGGAAAACGTGATACAAATGGTGTATCACGCCCTTGAGTTCCAATGTGAAAACGTGATGCACACAGTGTATCACGTGAACTGTGCTCTTCATCTCCTTAAAACATTCGTTCCCCTGTGATTAGGAGGTGAAAATGAATTATCGGAAAGACTCCCTCCGGTCACCCGCGCTTGCCATGCAAAAATGTGCTCAGTCCACAATGTGCTAATGTGAGGCATACATCTGTTAGTTACGGCACACCTATTGATAGTAACTAATAAATAAACAAATGGGTAAATAGGCAAGTGCGTAAATGATCAACCCTCTGATTGAACGCTATCTTTCAAGATTTCCACTTCAACCCTGTGAGGAAACTCCATGGCATCCTGGATGAGTCCACCTGTGACGTCGTTGTTGTGATGAACCCTGGTTGTGCGCGCATGACTTGCCGTGACAACGGCCAGCCGGCCAGGTGCAAAGCTCCTCCCACGCGTATGCTAATTTCCACGTCGTCGTCCCGTCTACCTCATTTACCGCATATTCGATCACTTTCATAGCTGTATCGCCTTATTGTTGCCCTATACTGCTACTGACAGCAGATTTTCAGATAGTCAGCTGATTAGTCAGGTGTCCCGAATCAGGGCACCTTCTAGTAGATCAGGTGGAAATAATTTCACCTGCACTTCTTCGTCAGCATTCAATGGAGTGCAGCGCCGGGTTGTTGACTTAGCCCAGCGCTCTGATTGCTGCTCGTCGTCTGGAAGCCATTCAATGGCATCTGAAAAGCGGTTGGCAGCAGAAAAGTAAATCCTCGCTGTCACTACCAGTCGCACTGAACCGCGCACGTACGCAGCACGTACGGCGCGAAAACGTGCACTTAGCTCCGGTGCAACAAAAACTTTATGTATTCACGAGGCCGAACGTCAGCTTGCGGACTGCTCCCCACATTTCTGTGTTAGCTGTCCTAGCGTTCTTATTCCTGGGCCTATTTATCCGCTGCAGCGCCATGTGAGCAGCTCAGAGAGGCTATTGTTTTGCTGGCAGGTAACTGGCTCGCTTCGTGGACTTCTCCAATTTCCTAATTGTCAGCCGATATCGACCCACCCCACCTGGCTTCGCACCTTTAATTGCGCCCCGTTAGCTGTACTCGTTTGATAAGTGGTACCGATCAATTATTAAAATTTAATTCATCTGAAATTTCCTGGATTATTACTAGGTTTATTTCTGAACAATTCTTCACAATATCATACATTCTCTGCGAAAATCTCACCGATATCAATGAGAAGGTTTTCAACCACATCCACACCTTCATGCAAGTCCATGCGCCTATTATAGAACAAAGGACGTATGTATCCCGACGACAAGCTCATTCTCAATTCCTTCCTTCTCGCCAATTCCTTGGTATCCTAGCTACTGCAGTATAAACAACAAACAATGCCCCCATGCCCCGTCCGAACAGGAAGTTTTCTCCTTCCCGTGACCTTGCTGACTTGCAAGAACTTATTGTTAGGAAGAAGCTTCAATTATCCATGTTTTTTCCTAGAATTTCCTCTTTCCTCTCTTAAAGTCCTGCCTGTCAAGCTGAACAACCTCTTGAAGTTGAAATGACCCACACCTTTATCGTAGCGCGGAATCTGTCGGTGTTTCAGGCTGAGCGACTCTTGAAATTTATATTAGTTCTTCTCATTGTCATCTATAAGAAAAAAGATGACTTCTCTGCTTTCCTCGACATGGAAGTACGAAATTTATGTGGATATTCATATGAATACGTAGTGATTTTTCTCTTTTTCAGGTATAAATTCATTTTCCCCGCTCTATCACATTCACTTTTTTTCAGAGAATCTTTATTTGGTTTCGGAGATCATTCTAGCATCAATATTAGGCGATTCCTTTCATAGAAACGTTTTTTTTTTCTCAAAATTCTTGAAGCACTTCCCTTTGCGCCCACAGTGACTTCAGTTGCTACCTATGTAGTACATAAATAACCGAGTAGTTGTGTCTCTGTTTTGTATGTATTTTTGTAGCTATAATGCTCTGGTATTACTAGGAAGAGCATCATGAAACTGGTGGAATAGTACCCATAAGATTTAAGTTAATAATTATGGAAGCAACAGCCAGAACTATGCACGTATCTAACGAGGGGTTTAGCTATGGATCCCCTGACTATCAAGCGTTAAACAGCATGTTTTATAGCAAGAAAGGTCGACGCTTCGGATATCAAATTACAAGATGCTAAAGAAAGTGTGTGCAAGTGTCACCTCTTTCATTGTTCGGACTGGAAAATAGAGGCTTTTGAGAAGAAAAAGGAAAAACCACTTTGGCATAAATAGAATCTACGAAGAGTTGAAATGCGTAATAGAAAATAGCTACGCACAGGTGTACTTCTAGGAGGGACTAGCCATGTGACAGTACAGTATATACCTACATTATTACTGATTCGTATACCTTCGTATACCTATACCTACATCTACACGCTCTTCGATGGAAAATCCTTTATTAATGCTCATCGTGCTATTACTACCACGGATAGGCAGAGCTACAAGAAATCGTTCCCTCGTCTATGCTCTGCTGGCTCGGAGACGGCCGCTGAAGTGACTTTGTCTGCAATTACGACCGCACTGGTTCCATCGAAGGGAGGACGCCTCGGTATGCGCCTAGAAGGAGATTTTACTGGGTGGCAGCAGGGAACATTACGTAAAATGGAAGGACTCACACCAAATACACATCTACATATACCAGTTGGCCGACACTGCCAAGTGGTCGCAACTGATTTGCAGACAAAGTCACCTCACCGGCTTTCTGAGCTAACCGACTGTTTACCCGTTTCACACGCGGCGATTGTTAAGTAATTGTGAGCTTTACCCGCGTTTCTCGACACCCTATCGAAATCCCGCATATTTTCCGGGTTACATTTTATCACTTTTGCGTCTCTCCAACTTTCACCCCTATGGAACACTTCATACTACGAATCACATTATTACAGAAGTTGTCTCAGCGTCAATCCCACGTACGTAATTCTTCGCTAGCCAGGATCTAATCAAAAGGTTTACTCTTAAAATAAAGAATATAGTCTCATTAAAAATATTAGATATTAAATCTAAATTTTTTGTTCTTGATTTTATTAAGGCTTTTAGCAATTGTTTTGATTATTGTTTTTATTTTACTAGCCATTGCTTTTATTACGTTGTATGAGCGTCATTTGTTAGGTAGAAGACAAAATCGTTTAGGACCTACTAAAGTAAGTTTTATAGGTGTATTGCAGGCTTTATTAGATAGGGTTAATTAGTTTAAGAAATTGATCCTGTTTTGGGATCGTATTTATCTATGTACTTCCTACGAGACTGTCAAAAAGCAAAGAATACACTGCGACAAATCGTCTACCAATTCATAATAGCACCAGTAATTCGCGTCACATGACGGATAATACAGATGGGAATTTTCTGACTGTCAACATTTAGCGAAATGTCAATTTCTCGGAGCTGCTCATTGCTTCACGCCTTCATCACAGAGAGGCAATTCCCTAATAGCTCTCTTGTTGAAATTGTGACGTTTTGGTAATATGAGATCTGAAGAAAAAACCTATTAGAGCCTCTGAACTAGCCTTGAAGAACGGTTCCGGGCTGTTCGTACATCGTTAACTGGAGAGAGCTGTATTCATGAGTGGAAGGAAACAAGGAAGTGAAGGAAATTGTTATAAGGAAATCACCCTAGGAGTTGGAAATTGTATTCTTTTATATAGTCGGAGATTTGTGGGAAATAATACGTACATATATGGTTAATAAAACATGCACATTTCGTTGTAGAACCCTCAAAACACATTTGGAGAGTGATGCACCCCAAACAAAATCTTGAGTAATATATGTACAAGTTTACACATACATAGTGCTTATAATATTTACTATACATACAATAACATTGTATACGGCATTAATATATGTATGGTGGCATTATTTATTTATTGGTACACTCAAGGTGCGCAAGCCAAATAAGGGCGTAAAACTAGGACAAACAAAAAAAAACCTTAAAATGCAGTGTTCAGCAAAACAGTAAAACAGATATGTAGATATCAATACATCAGGTGTAAGAATGTTTATTCATTCATTCATTCATTCATTCATTCATTCATACATTCATTCATTCATTCATTCATTCATTCATTCATTCATTCATCCCATTCATTCATTCATTCATTCATTCATTCATTCATTCATTCATTCATTCATTCCATTCATTCATTCATTCATTCATCCCATTCATTCATTCATTCATCCCATTCATTCATTCATTCATTCATTCATTCATTCATTCATTCATTCATTCATTCACTTCATTCATTCATTCATTCATTACATTTCTTTGCATTTGTGTAACAATGCTGGATAGTAAGATTACATATGTATATGTGCAGTAATATCGTAATAATACTGCTCATGTCCGTACATATAAAATTACCATAAATACCATAGAATTTCCTTAGTAGTTACTTTATGTATAACGTTGTGAAGTACATATGATGTAAAGTAATGATAAAATGTGGTATTTATAACACAAGATTTTAATATTATATCATGTAATAGCATATAAACACATAGGTACATTATATTCCACTGTAGAATTCATTTCAACCTTGTTCTTGTCAGTTAGCTTCACCAGCGACCATTACCTACATTCATGCTTGTCTTATTTTAGAGATTTCTTTTTTTTATCTCCATCTAATTTCTCTCCTTTTTCTAACAAGCTTTTTTTTCTGCTACATTTTCAGTTACATGATATAGTAAGTTACTGAAATTTACGATTTGCAGTTTACAACGACCAAATCCTTTTACGCCTGCCTCTGGCGCCAACAAATGACTCGCAGTAGATTCCTACAACACAGCCCTAACCTTCTATTTATAGCACGAAATAATGGCTTTCAAGTTCGCTGCCGAGAAGTACAATGTGTCTTGCGCCAAAATCACGTCGCCTCATGCTCTTGTAAAAAGACAAAGAGTTGTTTATTGCTGGGTTAACAGCCACCTATTATGCTCATTCAACGTCTTGTTGAGTAGCTGGCATGGATTGGACTGCTGACGGGGTGACGCACTACATCCAGCTATTATACTACTGCCGGCTGTCTGAAGCATCCTGCACTTGGAGCGAAATTCAACCGAAAAAAAAGCTAAATTACATGCAGAAATCCCAGTATTCATGATATTCTTTGTGAGTACAAAGAATTAGTATCATTTGTCGAATAGACATTTTTACAGCCTTATTCTTGCTGCTTTAATATGCATTACATGCTCCACAGCGTAGGTTTGTATTCAAAAAATCGGGCAACTACAAAGGCCTTCAAACAACTCAGGCAGCACCTTGGCAAATTTTCGTTTGTGAGTTGAGCTGCCCTTTAAGATAAGTCCTGTTGGGAACTAACTGTGGCTAAAAAACAGCACTCGCTTCTTCTTCCACGATATAAATAACAAAAAAAAGTATATAAAGAATCACATTACAAACATTTACACTAATCGCTGAGGATCCTTGTCACCAAATAAGTAATAAGCTGTTGGCTAAAACAGACTTCAGGCTGTATATATAACGCTGCCAACTAATTTGTCCGCGTAAAAATGCAAGTAGGGAATGAATGGCCACAATCCAGACCGTTCGGGATATGGCACCGTGAAAATGAAATGGTGGCATAACTCGTAAGGTTCGGATTTTGCCATTCATTTTCTACTTTGCATTTTTGCGAGCACAAATTAGTTGGCAGCGTCATATATCATCAAATGTTCGGCGCTACACCCTTTATTCGTCCTAAATCTTTGAGAACTTTAGACGCTTCAACTTTGCCTTCATAGAATTAGGTTTTAGAGAGTCCCTCTATTGAAGAAGCAAACAAAAAGAACCATATTCATGAGGGAAGACCGAGCAAAACTAGACTAACATTGCACTAAAACTATTGATTTTTGATCTGACGGTACACAGAACCCCTAGAACAACTGGATAACGAGCTTTTGGCAAGCAAATTTCTGACCGCATTTGAGCCCCTAGAACAACTGGATAACGAGCTTTTGGCAAGCAAATTTCTGACCACATCTGAATCTTGCTCGCCACAAAGCTGTTGACAACTTGTCTTCGCCTCATCGTGCCGACACCTTGCTTGCCGTATGAATGTGTTGCAACTTGTCCGCGTTTTTTTTAGTAACAACTTGCCATCATCCCACTAAAAAGCATTGCTGTGGCATCCTCAATGGTTACACCGTGTATCACGTGGGTGGAGGAACTTGAGTATCTCATCGACTAGTTGTACAGCTTGTTCAGCTCAAAGGTTGCCGACAACTTGCCAACAACCACAGCAACCAGAAGGCCTGCTGGTAACCTCTTCTTGGGAAAAAGTAGTCGACCACCTACTTTGGCTTTTCCCTTTCGAATAGTTGTCATGAGAAAAGGTTGCCGACGACTTCTTTGGATGGCATGATTTGTTGTTTTTAAAGTTTTTTGTTCCAGTTTGTAGTTAAACATCGAAGGATCACATCATGCTCCCAGTGAGGAATTGAGAAATAAGAGTGCTCTAAAGATTTTCAAAACATCTCCAAGATTGAAAGTACAGGTTCTCCTACCGTTAATGTTAATCCTTGAAGCTCACAAAATTCTTAGACAGTCCAATCTTGATCTGGACTTGTGGACAACTCTCAGTGCCCTATCAACTAAGTACTTGGAAGTGACTGGAGTTTGGTTCAAGTGATTGTCGTGGATTAATTGAACAATTATTGGTTTGGGCAGCCTTCACTCCCTAATTTACCCCGGGTAAGTATGAAGACGCAGAATATCAACCTATTATTTGCATTCATCAAGGTTCAAACGCACTGCTCTCACCGTAAAATATGTAGTAATCTATTCCTGGCCTAAATGCATCACAGAGATTTCCCGTTGTAAATGTGCTAACGTACCAAGTCCTGGAAGAATCATTGAAATTACTCAAGGCAAACGAATTGACCCCCGTGTTAGCGGAATTTTTGGGTAAATTGGGTAAATTTTTGCGGTGTTAGCACGTCTACCCTGAGTAATCTCGTCGATGCATGCAACCCCAAAGCTCACTCTTTGGCCCTTATGTATGAACATCCCCGCTGGGGAAGGGAGGGGTCAGGTATGCCGTCAAGTATTCGAGCACTTCCAAAAAGTGCTCGAGCGATTTCCCATGTATTGAATCCTTTATGGATCCCCTACATATGTGCAACGTTTTGGACCACCTGCGCTTCTCTTGTGCGTTTACCAGTTGAGAAAATATTTTGGAGGGAGAGGATGCACGTCTACTACTTCGCAAATTAATACCCGGACAAGAGCGGATCCAGAGCCGACACATCTTCATTGAAGCATTCAGGCCAGAAAGATTTTCAAAAATATGTGAGAAATTACGAATAATTGAATAGCAAGCCTTATCCCTCGTGATCCCCTACTAAGCCTAGGGGATGCTCATCCCCTCCCTCTGAAAAACCTCGTCGTCTCGTGAAGGTACAAGAGAAGCGCAAGTGGTTCAATACTCTGCGTAGGGCATCCATAAGGGATTCAATATATGGACAATCGCTCGAGCACCTTTTCGAACTTATCGAATAATCAACAGCACATCTGATACCCTCCCTCCCCAGCGGGGATGTTCACGCATACGAGCCTTTACCTATACCTATCGACATGCTAACCCATATGCGACGTTTTCCAGGCTCAGGTTATCACACTTACGTATGGGTATGAGAGTACACATTGCAGGAGCGTGTAGGTTACGCTTTGGATGAGCAAACCCCTGCTGCACATGGTCAGGCCATCATTATAAACGATGATGTGCGGCAAATTTGAGGGGGAACCACGGCCGGATTAGGATAACCGCCACTGTAAGTCTCTTTAAGAAGGATTCTACAAGATGATCCTCTTTAGGACCCTCACATCACTATTGGTTTTCCACCTCTTTTATCGTGACTTGTTACATACAAGCCGTGGCCTATGTTCCCGGACAAGATCTTTTCTTTATATCTCATGTAAAAACAATCCAAGTGAAACCAATTTCATTATGTTAACTTGAATTAGAAAACTTCTCAAGTACTGCGGGCCAGTTTTCCACTCATAGTCAGATGTACTAGCTTTGTCTTTGTAGCCTGAGTCTCGTAAACTGTACAGACGTTAGGTGTAAAGAGCACCTGGGACCCAAATAGGACCCCACCGGTGCCCTAGGCCTTTCGATGAGGCAAATATTAAATCAAAATCGTGTGTCCGAGGACGTAATCCGCCGTGGATTATTCTTGAAATCCTTCCAAGTGTGCCTTACACAACTATTGTTATTGTAAACGCTATTAGATAAATAGAGGCAGATTCTAACCACAGCTAAGCACCTGAACCTCAAGTTATGACGCAATCGATTTGCGTAACTACTGGATCCTTTGACTTCCGTCCATTTTGAGGATTTCCTTTTATCTGCTTAAACCACATCTTCTATGATGTATTCACCAATTACGTACATTTTTGCTATTCCCAAAGATTTCGAAAGTGGGGGAGGGGGAGGGGGAGAGGAGATCTGCTCCTATTGAGTCTGAACATAGAAACATCAAATAAATTGTTCCCCCAAGATATGCTATATCAATCAGTTTTGATGAGTTTCCCCTGTAATAATCAAATTTTTGAGAGATTTCACCATGATTTAATGACCTTGCAGATTGCAGATTGCAATCATTTTTGAGGTAATTCTGGTGCTTTGACGCCTTTAAATGAGTGATTAACGTATTATTATGACTTCCTTTGTAATTTGAGTAAAGTCCATTCAATCTTGTATTCATGCCCTCGGCTTTCTTAGCATGCACTTTTTCTATAAGCAGATATAATCTGCAAATTTTTCTTCTTATCATGTGTTTTCTCATGCAAAAGCATGAGGCATTGCCTTATTATGCACAGTCCTATGCTTCTTGATAATCTTTAATCTTTTTTGAAAGGCCGCTATGGAAACAATCCAGCAAAAAATGCACGCATCCGTGCCAAATGAAGGCTTTTGACGAGTTAACTGTTAACAAATTTCAAGCATCATTTCTATACGATTCCTGTATCATTGTTGGCTTCGTATCACTTGCTACTTTCTAAATACTTCTGATTCAGAAGAACTCGGTAATACTCGAGCCTGAAGTCCTTGGGTTGAGGTGTTACCGCTTCCTTACAATTTGTGAACATGTACATATTTTACAGAAACGAGCGTTTTCATAAAAATATTAACACGTTCGCGACCTCACACTTTTGGCATGGTGTGTCACATGGGCATACGCGCTTTTGCACAAGCGGGATCCGTGCTCAACAGCTTGAGCACGTGGTCCCACGCGGTAGGAATATTTCCTCCCCCGCATAAAACCCCGAATGTGCGCAAATCTGAACCCGACCTTTTTCTCTTTTGTGATCGTCAAGAGTGTTTCCAAATGTTTGTCGTCCATTCACTTGATAATGATTGTAGTTTCTTTTTCATGTGTATCGTTCTCTCTGGTGTATGTTTTAAGCACCCATTAGAAAAAGTTCGAGTGAAGATCTGCTCTGCCAAGTGCATGTATAGAAAGCTGAAATATTTATTAGTATAACTGCATAGAAGCTTGCTAATTATGACTTCTTCACAGAAATATAACTCTGAAAAGAGCGTGCTCACCCGGTTGAGCACGCGGTCCCACACGTCGCACTATGCGTGTCAACTGGTTGAACACATTGTCGCGAAGGTGGTAACATACTAAAAACAACAAAGGGGTCTCAGAAGTTTCTTGAGAAGCTAGTCATTCATGGCTTTCCATTATCCTAATCTAAGAAAATTTTTGTGAATGAACGAACTTCTTTTTTTTTCAAGAGGAGGGGGGGGGGCTTCTCAAGTGGAGATTCACGTAGATGTTTAGTGACTCCATGCCTACACCCCTACCTGGAACGGGTCGATCGTGCAGAATAGACCCGTTTTTCGAATGAAGGACCCACTATTGTACCTCAGAAACTTTCATCCGTTGCAGATGATCGAGATAAAATCGAGACAAAGGTGGGCAAAATTACTAGGCGTTATTTTTTGTACTTTGTTCAAAAAGCAGGTCCCAGTAAGAAGTCTCAAGAAGGAGTCGTATATAATAATGGCGAATAAATTATGTAGATGTACAAGGAACGAATATACATGTAGTGAGAGGCAGATGAAATACTGAGAAAATAAAACAAGGGATGGATACATACATATGCGTGTATAATATGAAAAGCAAGATGTATAGGCATCTGCAAGCTCCTGGGTGAGCATGTGAATATTCATCTGGAATACTCGTACAGAAGGGATCCATATTGATTTTGTTCCCAAAGAACAAACTGACATAGGTGCCAACAATTTTCACATGAGACCCTATATGTCTTACAAGAAACTTACTGGAGAAAAGAAGAAAAAAAGGTCACATTTCTCGACGTGACAACTGTCACATTTCTATTTCAGTCGTGGCCTATGTCGTAAAAACGTACCTATATTTGGAGGTTATTTGATGGGCAGAGGCTATTAAAGTGTCAAAAAGCTGATGACATGCCAGCATTTTGACACTTTAGTAGTAAAAATGCTGATGACTCTGCGTGGTCATGGTGAAGGTTTTATGGTAGCTGCTCTGACGCAGCAGCAACAATTTTCCATGCATGCGATACCATTAGGCTCTTAGGAGCTCCAATCACAGTTGGTTTTTGACTGCGTTACACCAACTGACAGTCACAGTTGCAGTTTATTACGGAATCAACACTTAATTCGAATGCTTTATCATGGCCTGATCAAATTCTTCACTTGTTATACTCTACCAATAGGGCAATTTATACTGGTTACGTGCGACTGACGCGCGTGCGTCTATATCTTGAAGAATAGGGTACAGTCGCATTGCAGTCGCATCGCAGTCGCAGCTCAGACGCACACGTTTACGTTTGCGACTGACGCACGACTGACGCACGCAGTTAGTATAAATTGCCCTAATTTCGCCCGACCTTATTTGGGATGATCTCGCCTTCTTCGGCTCTCATGTTTATATGGCATCCAAGTCGTTATCAATCGTGCCCATTCGTCATCCTTCATTCCATTCGTCATCCTTCATTCCTCTTACCTTTTCAGCTCATAAGAGTCTCGTCTTTGTTGCCTTTTTCGTCCAATCGCTCATCTCTGTGAGTCTCCATACTTTCACCACTCCATCGGCCCATTACTGTCAGTTGCAGCATCTTACATCTTCCTTTGCGTCACTTCCAGCTTTCTGATATCGGACCTTATTAGTGATCATGTTTCCTCTCCTTCTAGCAACGTTGGTGTTACACAATAACCGAATACTCATTTCTTGAGTGAGAGCGGGACTGTTCTGTTGCAAAAGATAGCCTCAAACCTTTTGAAGGCATTCCAGCACGATTGCATTCGGTGCGTAGTTTCATCAAACGAGCTGTGTGGGGAGCAGGGATGAGCGGAGTTCCGAGCTTCGGAAATCGGAAGTTCCTTAATTCTGGCGCCACGAAAACATTTAACTGCCAGGTTTATGGAGAATTGGTGGTAGCTGGGTTGTCTGAGATCACAGAAACTGTTTTTATGCTTCAAATCTCCTTGTATTTCAAGCTTTCATGACTTCCGACTTCCGGTCCTTCTCAATACTTCCGCTATGGGAAGGAAATGTGACAACTAAGGCACAGGCAGTGGTCTGCAAAGTTGATGATCTTCCATCAATGCAAATAAATTATATTGATCAACAAGATACAGACCAGCTGACATCGTTCCGGAAATGGTCTTCACTTAAGGCATCCCTATTGTTGTTGAAGAATCACGATAAGCTGCTTAACATCTTCGATCTCAGGATGGGCGGAACGGTCTCATCGACCAGATTCGGTAGCCGCGGTCCATCCGATGGCCGCTCGGCCATCGGACGTCGACGCCGCCGGCGGCGGTGGCGACTCGTGCGCGAGCGCGAACGGGCGCGTCGTCATGGTGAACGCTGCCAGTCGCCGGCCGTGCTCAGCACGGACTATCCGCTACGGCTCCTGCTAGCCACGGATCGATTCTGCTCCTGGACCCTGCTCTGCTCCTGAATAGAAGATGTATGTATTTTCGTTAAGTTCAACACGACGTCGTTCTGTATGCCGTGATGAGTGCAACTGCTCGTAGCTTTTCTATAGCGAATAGGTAATCCGGAGAGCATCCTACCTTCTCGATGAATGCGTTCTGTGAAGCGTAGATTTGCAAATTTCCCAGAATTTTCTGACAGTGGTGCAAAGCTCAGGGAGGGTGGCTGAACTAGAATGAAAACAGTGCTGTCTATTTCTGCTACGAATTCTACAGCCCCCTTCTATGTTATGCTAATTTCGTTGCCGGAAAAAGGCAATCTCGTAGTGAATATAGGTCTCCGCTCGATTCCAGGAACTCAGCGTAGGTGTCCCCGGTAGTACAAAGTATATTACTTTCCTGCGAAAAACTCATGCACTTTCTGAAATACTATGTATCTCGGCGAGTCTGCTATCATTTCTTTTATGTGCTTCGGTTCATATTTGACAAGATTTTGCTCCGAGAAAGTAGTCCTACAACTTATACTCAAGCCTTTTACCTTTCTTCGCCTTGTCCGCACGTTATTTTCCTTTCATTCCATAAAACACACAAACTCTCTCTCTTTCTCTCTTTCTCTCTGCCTCTCTCTCTCCACCATCATTTCCCTGACGATTCTACACGGGCAGTTTTCGAGTAAATTCCTAAGATTTCCACGTTAATTGCTTGTATCTTCAACACATTGCAGACACCAAGCACATTTTTGCATGGCGACCACTGTTGGCCAGAGGGCATTTTTCTGAAATTCACCATTTGCACCACCTGGTTCCACGGGCATGAAGAACACACTTCACGTGATACACAATGTGCATCACGTAGACATACAGGGGTGGAAAGGTGTGATGCACCATGTGCATCACGTTATAAGCAGTGTGTTAAATCTCAGTGAAACTATTCATTTCAGCTGCTTATGTTTAGTGGGGAATTACTAAGATAACCTGGAGATGTGTGCGAATCCTAGGTAAATCCTTTATAAATAGATATCGAGAAACAGTTTTCTGCTGCCCATTCACTTCGATGGGTTGTGTATCGGTATCGGGTATCGGTCATCGGGTAAATTGCAAGAAATTCTTATCTCAGTCGCACCTTTCGCGGGATTCATTGATATGGGGATCGATTCCGGTCGAGGTTCGCGTAAATCGTACATTTTCACAATGTCCGGCCACGTGGATTTCTTGAATTATAGGTAAGAACTAGGTGATTTCGATGGCTTCTGCTCTGATGTCAAATAAGACCCACTTGCGTACTTCCTTACCACATTCTCCGTAATTCTTCTGGTATTCACGTATCAAAAACCAAGGTGTCTAGAATGGAAACAAGTAAAGTTTGCGCTGAATTTTTGAAAACAACAAAAGTTACAAAAATTCAATTGGCTTGCCACCTTCTCTGGTTTACATTAGCAAATTTCCTAAGAATGCTATAGATTTCTGCATAAAACGAGGTAGATTTTCGATTACAAGGCGAACCTGCGCACTGTTAAGTGATTTATCGGCAGTTTCCAAAGATTTTCATCGATTCTAGCCTAAATGAATGGTTACAGCTAATGCGCACTCTGTATTTTTTTGCATCATTAAAAGCTTGAGCAACCTCATACCCACGGGTATTATTACCCATAGGTTACAGCTCTGTATACGCAGTCGCGTATGGGCAAACATGTTGATGGACGTCAGGAAGTGGGTAAATTTGGGTAACACATTACCATATGTAGCCTGAATGTTGCAGCCGGGCCGTGCAGTTACATTGCATTAGAAACCCATCCTACAAGCCATCTTGGTAGTCAAGTGTATTTAAGAAAATGACCGGCACTTACATATATCCATGAAATCATGAAGAATTTCCTGAAACCTTGAGTTTACATGAATCTGTAGGACTATGGATTGGTTTGAAAATGACGACTGCTGAATGATAGTCCCTACTGTCGAGCTTTTAGGCTGCCTTTTCATAGAATTCCTGCTAGTTCCAGCACTTTTTTGTTTTATTGTCTCTGCAATTATTATATTTTTGTTTGTGAAATGGAGCATATCTCAGCTCCTTTCCTTCGTGAAGAATTTACCTGGTAAAAATGAGCAGGTGACGAAGTGGTGCCCTGACAATCAGCTTTTGCCAGAGACTAACATGTAGGTAGTATTTCCATTCCAATCAGTTCCACGCTACCAGGCTGTCATTCGAACAACAATCATAAGAAATAACTCTAATCGAGCAAAAGCCATATAAGCTAATACATATAGATAGAGTCACCTGCAAGCACATTTGTCTACGTCTAGATTTTCTTCGAACGGAGCCACGCTTCTACGGAGTTTGGTGGTACGGCAATACCAATATTAGCTCCTCATTTTTTACTTACTTTGACAGTCTATTTGCCTGACTTTGATATATTTTTACTGACCACACGGTCCAGTCCACCCCACCTTCATACCTCACAATTTTCAGTAACTTGCATTTATTGCATATAATGGACTAGGTAACTCAATGAAAAAATGATCAAAATTATCTCAGGCAGAAAGGACACAACAGGCGGACTTAGGCGGTACGAAATGGTCTCATTTTCTTATTCATTCATTTATTTTTACGTTTTTTTTGCGTTTTACGTGTGCATAACACCCTAGCGTGGCTCTCGAGTTCTCTGCTGCTGGCAGAGGCAGACAACCAGAGCCAACACGCAGGGCCTCTTCGTCTCTGCCGAAGAGGGTCGCGCCGCGTTCCCGCCCCTTGCACACGGCCATTTGGGGTTCCCTGTACATTACAGCACGTCATCACTCGAGTGCCTAAGTACGTATTCGTTTCATATGTTCAGTATGGTAATCAAATTCTTCCTGGTTCCTTTGGTTTAATTACGAGAACCTCAAAATTTCCACAGTTATGGAAAAATCCATAGATCTCACAGTTTCGCCAGTAGGGCTTGACGTGGAAATTATACGAGCCAATTCCACACCTCACATTCACAGTGAATCTCGTTATTTCTGTACCTTGATCTTTGATCCCTGAAGTAACCGGATAAGCAGCTTTGTCTGAGTTCTTGTCCATTGATCGCCACGCCTGTTCACATGCTTTCCGAGATTAATTTCCTTCATCGATATTCCGCTGCTCGTTCGCCTCTGTGAGAATTTTCCACAAGTGTATCTACATCGAGTATGACTCATCTTGTGAATACGGAATGGAATGGGAATTGGGGTTTACGATCGGGTAGCACGGAATCCTATGTAGTTTCTACCGGGAATATCACTTCAACGGGGTAACTAGATGGAAATTCTCATGATGTGAACTGGAACTTTTGCACAGCATTCAGTTTCAGTTCAATGATGCCTCTGCAAGTAGAAAGGGCGGAGCGACTCGCAATTTTGTGCGCAAACCCTTGAATTTGCCTAATTTTGCAAGCAGGTGTGATTCTAGCTAAATATTCGTCGTTGTGTGAGTAGTTCTCCATGCGTAGTTGATTTATGTAGTTTCTATGTTCATTTCTTGATCCTTCAAATACCTCTTCGCCCTGTGTGACATGTACTCTGCTGAATTAGTCTGTTACAACAACTCCCAACTACCTCCATTTTTTTCCAAGAAGACAGGATTTCCTCTTATTTTTCGTACACTTCTCTTTTTCTCTCTGGGTATTCTTGCGTCTGCTCTTCGCGGTCCTTTCTCAAACACCCTCAGCGTTATTCCTAGATTACTATGGAATGAATATTGCCAATAACGCCTGTATTCAGACGGGTATGACTGAAGACGTGGATGGCCACGTCCTCGACAAGTACGATCTACAGAAAAGACTTGGCAAAGGTGCGTACGGTATTGTGTGGAAGGCGATCGACCGAAGAACAAAGGAGACTGTCGCGTTGAAAAAGGTGGGAGTGATCTTTTTCTATAGCTGATGTCAGCGGCGTAGTCTCACGCGCACGTGTCGCGGCGCGGCCGACGTTGGGTGCTTACGACAGCTTGCGTGTGGGTCCACCCTGCTGACGTAGCTAAATCACTACAAAATCAGGTCAAAGCCCTTGCACTTTTACGGTTGGTGTCTTAGTGCTGTTCTCAGGAGTCGATAGTCTCTTCTAAATGAGCGGCTCCTGGTTAAATGTGCATGTACTTTCTAAGGTTCATATGTAATTTACCTCTTGACAGGTAATAATGTTATTAGGAAGGGGAGACGACTGCATAAGGACAATAACATTCTCATGTTCACGAATGAGATAAGAGTAATCTTTGCTAAGTTTGGGCGTGCGTTGGACTTGCGATAATATACCAAAATATAGACCAAGACATACTTATTTCTGACAGCTCGCCCTTCACTGACCTCGTCGATCAGCCAAAAATTGTAAGGAATAACATGAATACTGGTAAACACTTTCTTACCAGCCATGAACATTGACGTTCAATGCAGTCTCGCTGCCACTCAAGAGCAGGCTTTCCTCACGGGCTTTTTTTTTTACCCTGGCGCACGTATGCTTTTGATTACCCATTAAAATAAATTACCCCATAAAAGGAAATGCCACGAATAATCATCTACGTTTCAACTATATCCATGGTTCTAACATATAGTTAGGGACACTCCTGGAGGAGTGAAAATAACTGATTCCTGTGTGAGTGCTCTCCAGAAATCACTTTGGATTTTCATTGATTTCAAATTCATCCTGGTAAGGTAATTCTGGGAAGATTAAGCGCAAAATTGAGATGGTTTATATTATTTGGAGGAATCTACTCACTGCTTTACGTCATGGAGTTTTAACTATAGGAAGGACAGAATAATGCATTAGACGCTTACCTATCGATTTATTCGAATTTCGAAAATTCGACTCCAAATTCAAACTGGAAGGATAATTGAAATGACGACACGCACGGTACACTCACTACATGATGTTGCTAAGGTTGTATAAACGTACTCCTTCTGATTGGGGGCGTTGTGGGGGAGGGAGGGGGGTGGTTCTTTCGCTGGCAGTCCATCTCGCCCTCAGAGCATTACATGGTGAGGCGATTTTGTAATAGTGGTGCAGCGGTCCTGATACGATGAAGCGCTACATGGTACTTCAAACGTGAACGTAAACAGTTCTGCATGAATCTGAAGGAGTTATGACTGCGGATTCGTGTCCTAACTCGTCAGGATTCACTCGCTGCTCGTGAGAACGTGTCAGACTCGTAACTAAACCGCGTCGCAGCAGTGCTGCTCAGCGGATGCGTGGCGGCGCGCCCAGAGGACCTAATACTTAACAAAGTGACTGAGACTGTATGCTGTCTAGCTGCAGTATAAATTCGGTCAAGCATTGCTTTCTCAACTAACACTCACTTCTGAATGAGAGGAATGCGGAGGCCTGAGGCCCATGGCTAGGAGTCGTGAAGGTAACAAACCCTGGTTAGCCACATTGTGTCATGAGCCATGGCTCTTTTGACCTTGTCCACGCGTAAGTGATGCCTTCATGGATTAAGGGCAAATCCCAGCGGTTGCTATAGTCTGGGTAGCACCTCCCTATCATCACGCAAAGTGATGTAATCCTCTTGACAAGGAAGTGTTTATGCCGATATGTGAACCAAATACACAAGATCTCGTGAAAACAATTCTGATGGGCAACACAACTAAGTCTGCTAGGGCTCGAACAACGTCGAACACAACAATCTCTCGGCCTCACAACGATAATCACAGTTGTAGGTTTCCCCCCTGTAATTTACGGGTGACATTTTTCATCATGAAATGGCAGCCGATAATCTACTACAAGCAGTTTAGTTGCGATACCGGCGCTAATTTTTCTTCTCTCACGGCTCACTATAGGAAAAGAACACAGCTCTAATGGTTACCTTTCCTAGAGATAATGAGTGAGGCAAGGGAGTTCAGGATTGTAGGTTTTTTTTGAAAAGCGTTGAAACCCCCAAAAGAAGCCCCTTCTTGAGTAGGTATTTTGTTAAGGCACCATATTTCACGTCAGAAGTTCTTCTTTTTCAGATTTTCGATGCTTTTCGGAATCAAACGGATTCACAGCGGACATTTCGTGAGGTGATGTTTCTGCAGGAGTTCGGACGACATCCGAACGTCATCAAGTTATTCAATATACACAAGGCCGACAATGACAGGTGCTAATTTCCTTTGCTTCTTAAAAGAATTCAAAAGAAAAAAAAAACTCAGCTCCGTTGATGACTCCTGGCTGAGCCTGAAATTGTGCGAAAATGTAAAATTATGTCATGGTCATCCTAATTGGTTTTGCTGGCTTCGCTGGCATTGCCCCGCAGCCGCAGGACAGCTGCGACGCGGCTCTGTTACTTCTAACACGTTCTAACATGTCGTGACAGTATCCATATAAATCCTAACGGATGTCGACGTGACTCCACTGTCTTAACTTGTTATGATCTGTGCGACGTGTGTCAGGACATGTCAGAATTCAAACAGAACCGCGTAGAGGCCGGCGTTACGGGCCCGTAGACTTTTTGCGCTATGTTTCGTGCAATATTTAAAGGTGGTTGTACTAGAGGACTGAGAAAAATCAGTGTAGGTGGATTCATTTCATTAATTTCATCATTTGTCTCTGATTCATTAGTTTTCATAATTTTTCATGATTTTCATAATTTTCTATCGTTACTACATATACAAGTGTATATCTTATTTTTAAGATAGGTTTGAAACAAATGGCACGGGGATGAGGGGTGGAGTCTCGTATGTCTCATTGGTCAGTTCATCAGGCCGCTTTTATTTTTGTTGTGAAGATCAGGCTTGTTAATCAACTTGTGAGATAGGTGAGATTAGACCAAGCTTGAACTGTGTTCAAGTAGACTGAGCAACAACATCTATAGGGCAATTTATACTAGGTGTGTGTGCGTGCGTTTGACGCGCGTGCGCGTATATGATGAAGGATAGGGCTTCGCTAGCGCAGCCCAGGCACACGCGTTTTAGGCCTCGCAGCGCTCGCGCGTCATTTTCATTGAGGATGTACACGCCGCGTTGACCAATCTTCGTGGAGAATCCTCCACAGATGGATGCGTGCGTCCGACTAGTGAAAATTTCCCTTACCATTGCAAATGATTCTTGCTGCAGATGTTCTGCTCCGTGGAAAAGTGGAACACCCACTGGAAACGTGTCAATTTTTTTTTGCTCAGAGATCTGGAAGCTTTGACATTTTATATTCCTTGTACCTTTGATATATTTCATTTACATTCGCGTTGTACTTGCGTCACAGGGTTCCAAGCAGGCTCTGTTGCTTCCAAAAAGCTATTTCTATTGGACATTTGTCTGTCGGGCAACGGCTGTACCATGTGGAATAAATGAACTTTTCAATCTTCTTCGTATATTTCAGGTTCCTGGAAATTTTCTAACCAAAGGAAGAGTTCCACTTCGTGTGAGAAGTGCTAGAAAAGCCTAATTCTCATTTTCAGGGACATTTATCTGGTGTTTGAATACATGGAGGCCGATTTGCACAATGTCATCAAGAAGATGACCATCCTGAAGGACGTACACAAGCAGTACATCATGTGTCAACTGTTCCGTGCGATTCGTTTTCTACACAGTGGAAATGTGCTGCATAGGTGAGGGTGATATCAATTGATATCAATTTTATCCTGTTTCGAAATCGATGTCCAGCCACTCTCGACCAGCTGCCAGTAGCAACGTGTTGTTGCCATACTACTGCGGTTGACTGATTGTTGGATAGTAGAATAAGGAGTTTTCTCAGAACTCAAAAAATGACGTGCGGTGTGGGTTGACGTGATGTCGTGGATCACGGAGTGTGGGAGTTTGATCCCGTTAAGAAAGGATTATTGGGAAGCTTAATGGACCGAGAGAGCATTTAGCTAATTAAGGCAGAGCTGTTATGGATATTTTGTGATAGAGCTAACCTTAGTGATAACCCTTGGTTTCGAGTTCACGATAAGGAGGTGGAAAATATTCTTGAAATGGTCTAAGAGAAAGAGGCGCAGGAGCAGGTTGACAGAGGCGTTTAGAGACAGACAGGAAGACAGAAAGACACACATACTTACATACAGACAAACAGACAAATAAACAAATGAACGGACGGACGGGGCCCTCTCCTCTACCCTCTCGGAGGAGAAAAAATAATAAATCCCGGCAAACATGTATATGCCCGTCTATGATGTAAAGCAGAAAAATCGGTGAAATCAATAACTCAATAACTCGATATTCTGGTGGAAACTGGTTGCCACGTCCGTGTTGATGAACACCAGTAAAGTTGTTCTCACTGATGCCTGAGCAAAAATGAAAAAAAGGATCAATAAAGTCAATAAATCATTACTTTACGCAAAACCGTTGTCATTTTCTTGTTCACCGTATAGAGTAACCATAGTAGGCATGACCTCTCCAGTCTCTGGCGACAAAATGCGGAAAATCAATAAAGTCGATATAATCAATAAGCTAATCGATAATCCCTGGCAAAGGGTGTGCTATCACCCCCGGCGGCTCATCACGGACCAACACGCAAAATTTGGTCTGGATCGGTTCATCCTCCACGATTTCTGCATGAGATTTGGTCCCCACGCTCCCACGTTTTTTTGTTTCGTAGATCATAAATATCCTGAGCATCCTGGATGACGAAAACTAAATCATCGATTTTCTAGTTTGTATCACCATCCGAACACTCATATGAGAATTTTGAATTTTTCTTTTCATTACGAAGAATTTTTCACGTGTTGAGAACTTTTTGCTGACCTGTTTAATGTACGACGCATATTCCAGGGTAAACCGTGGGGGACGGTCCTTTATTAGTTACAGGTGAGTAAATTACATCGAATTACAGTAGCTGGACTGCACCCACCCAAGGAGGGACTTTCGGTCAACCAATTTTTGGTGGGATGGACCGTCCGGGTACGGCGATGTCCATCCGATTTCGGATGTATTGAGACGTATTGGAGCTTCACATGGAACCTCATAACCGTAGAGGTGTTCTATAGAATACTAGAACCATCCTTAAAATTCAAAAGATTCCCTGGAAAATTCCATCCAAGTTCCATATGTGTTTGTCCAAGGGAACATTGTTCCAAACACTTCCTAGTGAAGCCCTAGAGTATTCCTAGATTCCTATCCGACATTTACTGAAAGTCACTCGACATTAGCTCGCACTTTTTCACCTGAGAATTCATCCACTTACTCCACTTATGGTTCCAATATCCAGAAAGGTACAATTCGCTCCACCGCTACTTTTTAGCGTTATTATGCTCTCTTCTCATTCGATACTTTCTAAAAATTCCTCTAAGAATGTTCTAGAACGTTGACTTAGCGGTCTGATTGATTTTCTGAGACGGATTATTCGCTGGCGTCCCGCTTACATCACCTACTTCCACATCGATCATCGTTAAGCGGCTTTTTCCTCGTCGATCTAAGTGCTGTGCGCTGCACTCTTCCATTTCCCCCGTCTAACATGTAAGCAGCATGATCAAATGTGCACAGCCGGAAACGATTAAGTTCTTTCGTCTGAGTTTTGCCAACCGTCGACTTTCGTCACACTTTCACCGTGGCGAAATCTAAAAGCGGGTACAACACTTAAACAAGAAGGGCCATAGCACATATACAAGCCCCTCGACCGCTTGATAGATAGATAGATAGATTTATCACAACTATTTAAGACAGTCATGAGATAAGGTAACATCACGATACAATACGAACTATTCAAGAAAATTACAGCTGATCATGAAAAAAATACACTACAAAGTATTCATAGAAGCACACAATCTAATACCTTAGAAATGCACGTGGAGCGATTTGTTTGAACAATGCAAAATTTTTCAAGCAGGGTGCCAAACCTCTATTTAATTGCAAAAATGCGGACACTGCTCGAGCAGTAAATGATTGCTGCCTTATTGTTCCTTTTGGTTTCGGATATGAAATCTTGAAGGGAAGTCCTCTTGTCTTGGATGGCAAGAGTTCGTAAAAATTTGTTAATCGAATTTTGTACATGCTGGAAACTATCTTGAACACAGAACATACATCATACAATTTCCTCCAAGAACTTAAGGTATGAAGACTCTACAACTTATTTCGTTGCGCAGTCTCCGGAATATCAGAGTATTGAAATCTCCAACAATGAAGTGATGCTTTTGGGCCTGTAATTGGATGGGTTCGAAGATGGTTCTTTTTTGAGAATTGGAGTTATTAGGGAATGTTTCCATCTTGCTAAGACCTGGGAAGACATCACAGACTGATTAAAGATATAAGTAAGAGGCTTCACAATAACATGTTACGTTGCAAATTGTTGCTTTAACATGAATGTTTTTGAACATGAACCCCTGAAGCAATAAATAAATAAATAAATAAATAAATAAATAAATAAATAAATAAATAAATAAATAAATAAATAAATAAATAGGTGAATAGTGCGAAAAGGGAGTTGGAGAGGCATCTGACATTCATTGAAAAGTTCACCTGTCCCACACCTTATGGCTTGTTCACATATTAGGTAACTACCGCAAATTCGAAGAAAGACATGTCACCAACAAGTCAGAACGTTCTGGACGTGTCAACTAGCAAGTCAGAACGTGTAGGAGAGGCCAATTTCACGACTTCTGTTAGGTGGCCATCCCCCCCCCCCCAAATTCTCTTTTTACCACAATAGCGCTTTTGTGGATTCACTAAGGTTTTCTTTATTTCTGTCCTCAATAAGACATGAGCAGCGTTTTAGAAATGTGTGGTGGAAACTAGGCCAAGCCATGAGGTGTGCTATAAATTTGGTGCGCAGCGATTTTTAAATTTTTTTGTTTGTAAAAACCAAATATACGTACGGTAGCATTGGTCAAAGGTCTGCACTGAAGACATAGCGGCTTCTTGTACACTTTCCATGGAAATTTTCAAGGAAGGGTCACGTGTGGTGCAATGACAGCAAGCCCCCTGTGGCGTACACGATCGGTGGTTCGATCGCCGCCCCTGGTCAACAAACCTATCCATTCATCGTGTCTGTGAATTGATATCTGCGGAGACTGGGAGGATTAAGCACTGACTTAGTACATTGAATGCCCTCTGTAACCCACCCACTACACATACACACCCAATACCTCTACAGCATTCTCACTTAGATGAACTGGAATGTGTTATGCATGTCGGACCAGGGACGGGATTAATCAATGCTGACCACTTCATCCACTTTATCACTTATTTTCTGGAGTGGAGAAGGGATTCGATGGTTAGGAGCTTGAAGCTGTGGAAAGCGGGTTGTTCCGAAGTTTTTTCTAGCATTGCAACTTGCAGCCGTTTCCCTCCTTAGTTCGTGGCCAAATACCCGCTTTTTCGAAGCTCAATTATTCAGTTTTCAATAGCGCAATGACGCAGGTTGCTGTGCAGCTATTATTTGTCTGTAATCTTTCCTTCCCTTTTTTTGTTGTTCGTATTTTAAGTATGCAAGTTTTAAAGAATCTGTAGATTGCACACTCTATTCTGTCATGTTAGGTGTCTAACATACTTGAGCGGATGCTACAAGAGAGCTAATGGTCAGCGACCTATTTTTGTCATCTTGGGCAAAATACTATCGGATTCGTTCCGGGGTTCAGTCACGCAATAATGTACGTCATGGAAGCTCAGGGATTCATGTCGGCGTCATCGTTATCCAGCGACCAATGCGCAGACTATTTCCATGATTTCCTGGACAGACATGCAGACAGACAGACAGACAGACAGACCGATCGACAGACAGACAGACAGACAGACAGACAGACAGACAGATAGACAGACATATAAGTACATACATATGTACATGCAGAAACAAAGAGAGAGAAATCGAGACTGCATAGGCCGTTTGAACAAAAAAAGAGGGCGATCATGAAAAATATATTTTTTCTTTTTTTTTTACAATGGACAGCACTTCATATGGTCGCGGACAACTGTCCCTATCATGGCGCACACGCCCTGTTGAAGATGATTATAATTAAAACTGTTTGCAGAAGTATTTTTCTTCGTTTTAGTACCATCGGTTTGAACGTGGACAAACGTTCTGCTCTGTGGGAGTGTTCAGCTGAATAAGGCTCACATTCACTTCATTATAAATCCAATATAGTGTTCTTACAGCTCTGCTTCGTAGAAAATTCTAGTCTTTAACAACATCTAACAGATGCACATCCTTCAATCTTATGTTACATACGTATATGTACATGCTTGAAATCGAAGCTGTTGGAGCAGCACACGAAAAAAAAACACGACGCTAATGTCTGCAAGTGTTGCGGATCAAGTGTGAGAAAGCACCGTAAATGATGGTATCATGCGAGCCTCCTTATTGGCTGTACCTATCTACCATATCCACAGGCCAATGAAAACAAGTGCAGTGCATCATGTCATCTCCACTACATACGTATATATATATATATTAAATGATACGTGCAATTTGTGTAGAACTGCTCCAGACAGCAAATTCCAGGGATCTGAAGCCGTCTAATGTGCTGTTGGATGCTGACTGTCGGGTGAAGCTTGCAGACTTCGGCTTGGCGCGGTCGTTATCTTCGGTGAGCGCATCAAAATCCATTTTATTATGGCAATAACGTTTGTCAAAAGCTTATCTTTTCTACCAAAGTGAACAAATCAGTCTCATTGGGAGCTCCATTAGGATATATCACACTTCTTAATACTATAATTCTTCAGTTCTGCCTTTATCTTATGTCAAATAATACATTTTCCAGCTCGAGGACTACCCAGAGGGTCAAAACATGCCCGAGTTAACCGAGTACGTTGCAACCCGATGGTATCGTAGTCCAGAAATTCTGCTGGCCGCGAAACGCTACACAAAAGGCGTCGACATGTGGAGTTTAGGGTGCATTTTGGCCGAAATGCTCCTTGGTAGGTCTTGCATTTAACTCGAAAATACTCATACAAATTGTCGGGAGGACCGCAGCAGAAAGAGATCGCGCTCATGTGGTTAAGAACCGAGAGACGCAGAGATGAAAATTTTCGGGAGGACCGCAGCCGCTATTCGGAAGAGATGCAGCAGGAAACCGAAAGGACCGCAGGTTATCTATCAGTTCTTCCGGTTTTCTGCTGCGATCCTTCCGAAAAATTGTCTGAGATAGCGTTGAGTCGATTTGTCCACTCGCACGCCCCTGAGCACCTTATTGAGGAGGTTAGAATAGCTCGAAGGATCAGTGAAATGTGCGGATGCGCAGACAATCAGAAACCCGTTGTGCATGTCGTAGCGGATGCGAGCGGACTTCGACCACTGCAGTTTCCTTCAGTATTTCCTAATAAAAAGTAAAGATCACATGATTTTTATCTAGTTGATTCTCAAGTTTCATCTGTAGGTCGCGCCTTGTTTCCTGGGACCTCAACAATTAATCAAATTGAACGAATTATGAACACTATCGCTCGCCCAAGCAGAGCAGACATAGAGAGTATAGGTAGGCGAATCATTCATTCATTCATTCACTCATTCATTCATTCATTCATTCATCCATCCATCCATTCATTCATCGATTTAGGTAGTCATTATGCCGTATCGGTACTTGACAAAATGCCTCAAAGGCCTCGAAAAACGTTGGAATCTATGATTACCACTAATAATCCTCATGCTCTTGATCTCATTCATAGGTAAGCTCCCATTCTTCAGGATTTTGATGTCTCTTTTTCTGATGGTATCACTTACAGGTTATTGATTTTTGCCCCACATCGTCGCCTTACCGTCGAGCAGTGCCTCGTTCATCCCTATGTTGTGCAGTTTCACAATCCTGCGGATGAGCCCATTTTACCCTACGATGTGAGTTTCAGAAAAATTGCATCGTGATGCTACTTATATCTGGGGGAGTGTCTCTCTGGGAAAATTTGAGAAATCATCTAGAAAATAACATTTCAACGCTTCTCGGCATCCAATCTTTTTTTACATTTTCAAGCTTTACTAAACATTCCATTATTACCTTCAAAGATCGAACGAAAAAAAAAAAGAAAAATGCATTTGTGATCAAAAACCACACATACGTAAGGCCGTGAAATTCACACGGAAATCAGTTGCAAGCAGCCCCTTTTAAAAATCAGTACATAATCACTGCAGCAAGGTGCTTGAGGTGAGGTGAATTTCGGTTACAACTTCAAGGCAACCTCAACCTTCAAATTAGCTGAAATCTAACATCGGTATGATATAGGGAAGGCAGCTCATGACCAGTCGCTTTTTCCATTGAAATTACGAGGTTTTCTGTCTTCCGTGACCATCCATAATCACTCACAAAGACCAGCTATCCGTGTTACAAGAACTCTACAAACACCGTTCCTGTCGACCCACAAATGTGGAATGATCCAGATTCTCCCGAATTAGTTGTGCCCTTGATGAACTGGGTTCAGGGCTGGGATTCATGAAACTTTAACCAAGCAAACCAATGGTGGTTATCGTAATGTTATCTCCCTGACTACTTGGTGCTAAGAGACGCAGGGCGTAAAAGTTGGCTTGCTGACTTGGTTTTGCTTGATTATGCGTTCATGAATCCTAGCTCAGAACCAGTTCTGGTAAACATACATACCACCTCGTCCTAGTGCCTTGAAGGCGATTGTGGGAATTTCCATGGTGATAGGTTTTTTGCTTCAATAATGCTGCCACCTGCCAATGAGCAGCAATGATGCGCAAGCTTGATGCTGTGGCAAGTCGTGTTTACGGGCATGATCATTTTGTTCCAGTCACTGGGATTCACTGGCTTCCATACATCCAGTATATACTAGAAATGTCATAGTAAACTTATGTCTCGTAACGCTAACGAGCTCTGCACGAATAGCTCACTACCTTAAGGGATTATCGTGGTAAACAGCAGCACAAGTTGCTAGCTTGGATGGGAGCACAGATCAGCAGCTTATCAAGTTGAATGGAACATGAATGAGGGCTCCCCTCGTCAATTAGTGGAAGACCCGCATCAAAAGGGAGTGAAATGAAGTTGTGGAAGAGATGAATATGAAATAGTTTTCAGTTTTGAGCGACTTTTGAGCGAAAGTAGGTTCCTTCACCTTACTGATGAGTGCAAGAAGTAACCTATTTTTATGCTTAGTTTTCGTATACGGTTGGTGCACGAAAGGAAAACTGAACAGACACCAATAATGATAGGAAAATTCAATATAACTTTAGAATATATTTTACAAGCTCCGGACCAGGACCGAAGTAGGATCCGCACTGCGTTTGGCAGAGTTCCCCTGAAGATCGCTGAGGCAATGAATGCGTATGCACCCTATGCTGTGACTAGGGAGAAGGAGAAGGGGACCCGACGTAGCAGGTCAGCGCTTTATCCACCAAAAATCCTGCTGTACCAGTCTACCGACCTCGCAGGAATGGAGGTCTTGATTGGCAGGGGAAGAGGATCGGAAAAATGTGTTCGCAGTTCGCAGTTATGAGGTAGCCTTGTTTTTCTCGCAGTCTTCATCTTGCTAGAGCTTGCCTTAGCCATGGGCTTTGACGACGTTTGGTAAAATAGAGGATGTTACAAAGTAGAAGCACCTTTGAGTAATAAAGCTAAAGCTACTTGTACGATTTCAGGTAAACCTCCCACTCCCTGATCACATCCAGTTGTCCATTGATGACTACCGTAACAAGCTGTATGATATGATGAACCAGAAAAAGACGCATATCCGACGAATACAACACGATAGAATCAAAATTGTAAGTTGTAGGTTAGCCACTTCGACGATGAGCCTCATCAGCCTAAACTAGTGGCTTCAGGTGGAACGACCACAGACAACTACAACAAAACCATCAACGCCAGTACGAGAGACAGCCAAAACGAATGGTCGCGTCAGTTCTGGTGGTGCTCCAATAGCGCAAGCGGAATGCAGTGATACTGATTACGACACGGCGAGGAGTTTGGCTAGGGCAGCAAGTGTAGAGAAGAATGGTAGTCTGCACAGTGGCAGTACGCTTAGAGGTTAGTTGTCACTCGTTGGTACGCTTGTTATTTCGAAGTTGGACAATAGAAACCTAGGTAAATAGAGCTTTGTAACCAACTTACGCAATTGGTATCCATTGATGTACATCAATACGAGGTAAAATCGGGCGGTAACTCCCGGCGCTTTGGCGTCAACTGTTCCCAGTCACATTAATTTTTTTTGTGTTCATGTATGGCGGAGTCACGCGCGAATAAATACGAGCCGGCCGTGTAGGGCGGAGAGAGGGTTTGATTGGACCAATCACAGAAGCCTAACACGCGCTTTTTGTGCCTCATTGTGGTCCACACTCAATTCCTCAGGATTTTCTCTATCAGCGGGGGACATGAGCTCGGAAGCTGATAGAGGCAATTGCGCTATATGTACTCGCAAACAGAACTGACTTCCTATTTAGTGCCGCTGCTCCAGCACTACAAATACTTTTGGATTTGAATTTTTAATTTGAACTGAGCAGGTCCTACTCTAAAGCTAACAAGGCTGAGCAGTTCGATGGCCGAAAACGATGTAGACTAGGGCGAGTTTCTATGCCCACTAAAAAATTTGGGCAAGATTGCATTTGGAAGTCCCTACTCTTATGAGATGGCACAGGTGAATTTGAACCGTAGTACATAGCTGTATTGCATCTGTATAGGCTACTTACCTAGGAGTTGAATTGCGTCCCCGAAAACTGAGTTCGTATGAAAAGATTTTTTCGATTAGACGTTAGACGTAAGTTAGACGCACGGGTAATTTTCGGCCACTCTGTGCCTGATCAGGAAAGTGTCCATCTAATCCAAAGTCGCCTACCTATGCTGAAAACCGCATCTATTACTTTTCCTTTCATATGGTGATGTGAAAACGAGCATTGGACAGACTTTCGCCCATGAGCTCGACAACAAGTCGTTTATGATGCGGGCGGACAATAGACTGTGGACTACTGGTAAACTTATGTTGGAGAAATACGCTACTGCTAGGGAGGCAATGAATTGCTGAAGCTATTTTGACTACATGCGCCCTTGAGCCTCTACTTTACTCATGTATCCCTCATTCATGGTGTGGTCCTGAAATGGAATCAGTAAAAAAAAACATAGAATCAATCTTTAATTGAATGTAGTACTCCCTTCAACCTTATTTCAAATGGTTTGGATGCAAATATTAATATAATATCTACTATGCAGTCATACTAAACTGAATCACATTATTTATTTATTCATTTATTCATTCATTTTTGTTTATTTATTTATTACATGGGGAGACCATGTGGGCAGAAAATAAATGTAATTAATGTATACATATTACATATCATAGCAGCAACTATAATACATGAACGAAGCGGTGTATTCTATTGAAAGTATCGGAAACACATGATGACCTGATAAATCGTTTTGCTATTAGGTTGGTGCAAAAATAATGCGCGTTTTCGCTGCTTCCTTTTCGGTGCAGAAAACTTCCGGTGTTTCTTATCATCTGTATGAGAAGTTGCACATGGTTTTGTAGCAAATTTCATGGCCTTTTCAAATATCTCATCCATTTTGAGCGAAATTCATGTTTTTGGTGAATTTTTAGTTGTGGAACGAAAGGCGCCAAAACAAGTTTTTTGCCAAACTCACTTCAGCGAGCTGATACTCGATGGCATCGCAGCAGGAATCGCTCAGAATATCACCATAGTTTTGGCGAAGGGAGTGTGAGCGAATGCATTCCGCCGAGCTGCTCCTGGATTTTTCGGCTTGGTGTGCCTTGCTTCGAAAGTAAGGAATGTCGCACAGGTCTTCTCAGGGTTTGCGACCCCCAACTGATGACAATTATCAAACAGCACCCATCCAAAACAACACATTTGGTTTCGCGGAACATTGCCGGTGACTGTTGTGAGACCATTCCTCCCTTCAGTTGAAATGGGAGGATGAAAAAGCTCGACGAGTTGATGTCGCGCATACTGAATGACTACCACATTGATCCTCGTTGAGAGGTGTGCTTCGCACCTTTGTAGTGAAAAAATTGCGACCAAACAGTCGGTCACTTAGTAATTAAATATGAAGTACAAATCCTCTTCGACAAAATGAGGTGCCTTGCTCAACAGTTGGACGAGGGAGATGCACCGAAACACTCCCAGAAACCGAAGCAACACCAAAATGAGGTCACGGCGACTTTGTGGTGACCTGCTGCAAAAATTGCTCACTGCAGCTCATTCTTTCTTCCTAATTTGGTAAGTGGTTTCAAGACGTAAACGAATTAAATTAGAAAGTGACAGTGTGACCCCAGCGTCGCTCAATAAAATGGATTGTTCACTCCCACAGGGTACCGTCCAGGCATACCCTGCACGACAGATTCTTCACAGGTTGGAGCAACTGAGCTAGGAAGCTCGGAGTCCTACATCATAATCAGCAAGCTTCTCGCTCACCGAATACCGCTTCCCCGAGAACCTGGACGACTTCTTCCGGGAGAATTTTCTCGAAGACTGAAGTAATACCAAAACTGCTCTCCGGAAGTTTGTCGATTCTAGAAGGTCCTGTCAGAAATGCACGGTAGTCGGAGAACATCTATCTTATTGCTAAAGATTTGCGGATTACAACATTTTTAAGCCTTTTCAAGAAGATCGATTTCGAAAGGAGTTATGAGGTTCGGAATCAAAGGCATGAAAACGCGCATTATTTTTGCACCAACCTAATAGTTTTTTGAATTGTTTCACTTTAATGAGGATGCAATGATTTTTGCTGAGATTCAAATACTGCTTTCCTATGATGGAAAAGATCTACATTTAAGTAACCATAGGGTAAAATGGAAGGAAATGCATGTGCTACAATGGTTTTTTTAAAATATATTCTCTTCGGGCTGCATTTGTTAAACTAAAAATCTCGTTTTCAGAACGTGCTCAATCAGCCGATTCGCGATCATCGAAGAGCAACGGCACCACGAAAGGACGCCGAAGATCCATTGAAAGGCCTAGGATGTTTGGCGGAATCAAGCCGAGCAGACTCATGCATCCACATAAGCTCATCTCTAACTACTAATCCCCTAAATGGCGACATTCATATGTACATGCAGACGCTGCATTTGTCACTCGGAAATAGCTCAGTTGCGTAGAAATTTTATGTGGAAAAACTGTATTAATAACGGCAAGTTTGGTGCAGTTCAGAGCTGTTGACTGCTCATCAAACGGACCGAGGGCTATTCTGGGGACAAATGAAGCGCTGAGATTTCCCTGCCTTGCGTGCTAACTGCATCAGGCCGTTTTCAAATCTAACACCTATTTATGTTCCATTTCTTGTGTATTCAAGGCCTGCCAGGTTCGAGCACCACGGCATCCCTCCCAGCAGCTCTCAATATAATCTCACTTCGTGATCTCAGCAATCTCGATCTCATCACTCTAGTCCTTAAATCGACGTGTATACGTTATTTGCTTCTCTGAGGCTTTTCACACCCATGAAACGACCTCGAAGTGCCAGTGTGATACTCTAGTCAGCCCGTTTTTCCTTGCTGGATCCCGCTGTGCATGCACGACGAGTTGTTCCCACAAGTGAGTTGTTCTTGTTGTCTTTCATTCAGACGTCTACTGTGAATGATGCTATATGAGTTGTCTGTGCTCCAACATCCAATAATTTGTATACGGGAGAGAATAAACGGAAATTTCTTCGTTGTGGTTGTGTAAGACACAAATGATCTGTGTACTCAAACGTGGGAAGTAATCGACACCACCGGTTTCCGCCTTCGTGGCCACGTATGAGCTATGGGGACGGGTGCGCTTCGTTGCGAGAACTACAGAGTTGCCGAAAAATACCCCTGCACAAAACTTCAGTGCTCTAACTACGTAGGTTATCAATTGCAGAGGGCTCGAATTTCTGTAAAATTTTAGTGATGACTCAAAATATCTTAAAAACTCATCAGACTTCAAAACAGCCTTCAGTCAGAAACGTTGGCTCTCAATGTCTCCATGGATGATGTACATGATTCTCGCAGGGACTCTTCACTGATTTCGTCCCAGCACATTTTTAGGGCTTCTTTCAGGGAAAACAAATTTTTACTGACGACATAGCAGATTTTTCTCTTCAAAGTGACTACGGAATAAATCCATTGGGTTAAAATTTGGGCTGTACAGAGGCCATTTTCCATGCCCCACGAACTCAGGCAAACGCTCAATCTTCAATATTTTTTGTTTCTTCTGCAGGATCGGTTTCCTGTCACAGGCCATGTCTTCTTTTTTTCAAAAAGTTTTCAGATCTCCATTGTTTAGGCATGTCCTATAGAATTATCTCTTGGCACATACATATAAGTATGAATCTTAGCATCGGAATCCACAAAAACTAGTGTAATCTTGCCACTCGTCATTATGTCGATCCACAGCGCCAAAGATAGGGGTTGACCTGTTCCAGCAACATTTGTGCCTTGAAGTAGGGCCACGCAGTAGATTCAACCAGAGTGGCCCAGTCACTCTGGGCGTTTTCTACAGCGAAAAGTTCCTCGCCAGCAAAGACGATCGAGTGGTAACGAGAATGAGGAAATCGCTTCAGCTCTTCCTGCACAAATTCATACTCTTCTTTCTCAGAGTATCGCACATGATGTGTGTTTTTGAGAATGGTAAGGATAGATGATCAGATCCTCTCACACAATTTTTCTCACGGGTCTGCGATCGATCCCGACCTCTGCCGCCAAGTTAGGCAAGGAAACCACGGATTTCTGTCGATCCTATTCCGAGCAATCTTCGCCTTCTTAGGAATGACTGCAGTAGTAGAAAAATCTATCTCCGTTGTCCTCACTGTTTCCGAACTTTTCAAAGCTTTTTATTTATCTTGAGCAGTTATTCGGTGCAGAAATAGCGATTTCACTATGTAAGGCACAGACCTTCACTCCCGATGCAGTTGAATACTGGCACTGCTCATAACGGTGGAGGCAATCATTACGAGATAACTAATACTTAGAAATAAGACATAAGGAAGTAATAAGAAAATGAGAAAAGAACGCGAAGAGGTCCGGAAATCCCACAGAAATGGGTTTGCACGCGTCGTTTTCGGTTAACCTGTAGGTGACACAATAATGCTCAAAATTGGATGAAACAGTGAAGCCCCGGTTAAGAAAATTGATGAAAAATTTTGTTCGGGTGATGGAAACGATGAAGAAAATGAGAAGAAAAAGGATGCAATTGAGGGGAAGGCGAAGCAACAGAAGGCAATATCAGGAAGTTGGACGGAAAAATCCTTATTAGGAAATGTTAACAAACATTCAATGAAAGATTGTGATGAATGTGTGTGCATGTGCAGTGTGAGTCGGCCGGAACGAATGACCTATAGGTTACGAAATTCGAGTTGGAGCACCCTGTCTGCATAGAAAGAGTCCAAACTTGCGGAACCGTTTGCGTTGTTCTAAAGCAATACTTTTCGCTGCAGTTTCAGTTCTATGATTAATAAGGGTGAAGGGTATGCCTGAACTTGCCTAAACAGATGAAGGCAAACGGCAACTGAATTACTAACACCTACGTCTGTATGACGGACGATCTCTCCCCCCCGTGGACGACCACCCTTCACTTTTGGCACCGCTGACAGGCTTGAGACCCCTCAGACCCCCTTCGCTCCGCAGACCTCCGGCTTCCCCTATCGCACCTATGTGTGCGATCAAGGATTGCACATTTTCGAGTTGAATCTTCTATAAAAAGCTCAATACGTGCCGAGATTATACGTATAAAGTTTAATCTTTGAGAGATTGGACGAGAAAGTCACCCAGTGGAGAGTAGGATAACGAAACTGACAACATCATCGTCAGTCGAAGGTTCTACCTGAACGATGTCGGTGTTGCACCAAATTCCTACACCGGATCAGACCATTGCCTCCTTCGTGCAAGGTTGTTCTCAAGCAAAGAAAGGAAGGCCGTGAAGTTCAAGGAGTGGAGGTCTAAATCCGTCATCAATTGGGATTTCTTCACTTCATTAGCTAGTTTTTGGGGAGCATGCCGTTGTCAACAGCATCGACAAAGAATAGCGACGGTTTCTTCAACATCCCCACAAGAGCGCGAAGGAAGCCGAGGGTCCAAAAGCCACAAATAAAGGACTGTCTTATGAAACCCTCTAGCTGACACGTCAGCGCGGGGCAGAGAACCGCAACTACCAGCTGACGGCCGAGGTCGCAAAATGGTGCAGAGAAGCGATAAAAAAAGACCTCGAACATGGACTAACAGCAGTGTTGGCCTAAGCGGAGAGGCGCAGATAGAAGCATTCGCAGCGCCGCCGAGACTTCGCCAATTGCAAGACCAAGATGCCCGCCCTCCGGCGCCCAGACGGAACAATTTCTCCAACTGAACGGGTAATGGGGAAGGTCATCCACTGCTTCTTCTCGGACCCGCAGTGCTTTCAGGACACTGGCAGTTCTCTCCTTACCTGCCTACCACCCGTCGTCTACAAGTTTTTTCATGCGAGTGATCCTCAACAGAATTGAATGGCTCCTAGATGAAGGACAGCCGTGCGAGCGAACAGGGTTTCGAGAAGAATTCAGTACGATCGACCACATCCACATGGTCACTAGATAAGTCGAGAAAAATCAAGATGCCTTTTTCTTTCACGTTCGTCGATTCGAAGATCCTTTAAGACAGTCGGTCCTGGAAGCCCTTCTGAACCAGAGTGCTCCTATTCAATACATGAACATATTTGGTGAGCTCTTTTGCTGCTACTCGACGCCCAAAATTTCGCCAACTCGAGTATTTTGTCGCCGGGCGACAACTTTTGCCGCACACTCACTTATGTCGCGCACCCTTTTTAGCTCGACAAGGCAGCATGCTGCTCTACAAGAAAAGATCCAGTTGATGGCAAATGCCCCCTATAAATTTGAAACAATGCTTTTTTCGTCTTTTCTGCCATAAAATGTTGTGCAACAACGGTGCTGGAAATAAACTGGAAATGAGTACCTATAAGTCACTTCAGAATGAAAAATGAATAAAATCTCCAGGATGATGAAAAATTAGGGTATAATAATAATCAACAAACGCATTGCATACTAAACAGCATCTCCATCATGCTTGCGAGTATTTCTGAATATAATGCTACCATCAACACGCTCTCAGCCAAAGTGGTTGTTCATATACATATATTATCGCCTTTCATGCATTACTCTTAAGCAAAGTGAATTCAACATTTCCATTCAGTCTATCCATCGTGACGGCGTTTTCACACGTTTTTGCACCTTTCCATTTCCGCGGGAATGTCAGGAGGTCAAGAACTTTCTAACATTCAGATGGGACTTGACCTCTTCATCTTATACATTTGTGCCGTTCTGGTCGACAGTCAGCCATGCGTACCATTGGATAATACAACAGTGGATCACTCCTATGAGAAGGGAGGAGCACTCGAAACGGGTCATATGCTTGCTATCGATAACATTGATCAAGCTAATAAAAACAACGATGAGGAGGCGACCCGGAATCTTTTGATAAGAAAGAACTCGGTGAGTTCGTTTTCTTCACTCTATGTGTAAAATTGTGATCTTCCGCATTCACACTGGTGCATTCGTATATGTGCAGTGGACGTCAATGAAGGTGGCCTATCTGCGGACTCGATAAGGACGCCGCGCAACCGCTCCGTAACTTACGTATTCTGCTGTTTTTTTTTGCAATTTCTAGCAGGTTTTCTACCCGGTTTGAAGGATTTTTGAGCAAATCGGGAAGAAAAGACCCTAGAAGTAGCATTTCGGCGGCGACGACAGCGATCTCGGCGCGCGCGGCGCGGTCGCGCAGCGTCCTTCTCGGGGCTGCGAGTGCCCTCACCTGTATTACACAGGTCGTAGCTGGGTAGAAGAGATGGAAAAAGTTGGGACCTGTCACCATTCACGTAGTTCGTCTTAGGACGAGGTGGAAACTCGGCAAAGCAACACTGGTGTATTGATTTACGGTTAGGAAGTAGAGCATACGAATGCAGTACGTGTGAATCAGGATAATCTGAAGGTAGTCGAAACCATTTCTGAACATCAGGCTGCTGGTAATATGACGCTCGTATTCCAATCGACTGAAACCTATAAGAAGGCCGTGGATCTGTTTTCGCTGAATCGTCTTACGGTGAGTGATTGTACTGTCACTGTCCTCAGTCCGGCCGTCCGCATGAGGCCGGACCCTTCTAACTTCTATGCTCTCGCATCGCCTTCACGAATTTATAGCACACCTAGAGGAGAACGAATTATTGCAGGGAATCTTTTTGAAGAATGAGAAAAATATTCTCAGAAACATGGTTCCTTTGAATGCAGCTCCTTCCATCATATTTAAACTTTTTATATACACGAGGTTCGATACGTGAAAATGCCTCATTTAGCCTGCGACAAAAATGGTGCAGGTGAAATAATGAGTGTAAGCTTGCACTGAACTTCCAAAACACTCCTTCACATTCATCACTTTCTTTGTTACCCTCATTCTGAGGGGGTGCATTGTGCCCTTGGCACAGTGCTACCCCTCATAAGTGTAGTGAAAATAAATAAATAAATAGATAAATACTCGCTCTCGCATTACAAAGCGACTAAGAAACTTGCCATTTAGTAAAACAAAGTCCCTTTTGTCGTTCAAAAGCACATCCCATTTTTAACGTAACGGCGTCACACAAAAGCCACAAAAGCACAATGATACTGCTTTGGTGTCGTTATCACTAAAAGATGCTTGCGAATGTCTAAGGCAAGAACGAATTCGTCTGTAGCTTCTCTTCGCTTAATGAGCAGAATCACATGCCTCTCACGCATTTGCAGACCTCTCTCCTGGCACTAGTTAAATTCTAGGCCTATCCGACCTTTCCCAAGCATGAGTGAACTCAGTGCTCAGTGCTTCCCCAGCCATTTAATTATTAATCCTTAACACGACATCGTCCCAAAGCAGCCACATAGCTCAGGCCTTGCCGAATTCGACCATGCTTCACCTTTCCACAATCTCGTTTCTTTTCTTTTATATGCTGTTGTGATCAATATCCTTGAACAATAATGAAAACTCATTCCAAACACACATCGCCTCACGCAGGGTAAGCAATTTATTGCAGATCTCGATTACCCAATTAACAAACACAATATGATTACACTTATTTTACACCTTATCATCACTCAACATTTGGACCAGCAATAGTAAATGAATGAACGTAAATCTGACTAACCTTCAATGGTAACATCACGCTTGCTGTTATTTGGCTAACCGCTTCCAAAGAATCTTCCGGAAATTCATAATGTCCAACGAATAGGAACTGAGTCCATACTTGAGCTACAAGTGTGTCTGGTAATAAGGGTGCAGACCACAGATCAAACTTAGAGAGGCAGAGGCATTGAAGCGAAACGGTCATTTCAGGTTTACGACCACGAAGGAAACGTTGTGGCGACGGTTCATCGTTCCCTCAACTACACAGAGGATTTTCACTTCGCGCCTCGGCTACACTCAGCAAAGAAATACGAAGACGTTCTGAAGTCCCGCAAAGAAGAAAAGGAAGAAGAGGACAAAACGACCAATCCTAGAAAGACTTTGCTAGGAAGAGACAAGTACAAGATGTGGGGGGGATCGAGAGCACGCAAGATACCCTGGGCACCGAAGACACCCAGGATAGTACCCAAACCACCTGGGGTACGACACAAGATACCCAGGGTACCACCTAAGGCGAGCGTACGACCCAGTGCACCCAGTGTACCACCTAAAAAACACTGGGTGCCCCCGCCACCCGGGGTAGCACCCAAACCATCTGGGTTACAACCCGGTGTACCACCTAAAAGAACCTGGGTGCCCCCGCCACCCGCGGTAGCACCCAAACCATCTGGGTTACGACCCAGTGTGCCACCTAAAAGAACCTGGGTGCCCCCGCCACCCGCGGTAGCACCCAAACCATCTGGGTTACGACCCAGTGTACCACCTAAAAGAACCTGGGTACCACCGCCACCCGGGGTAGCACCCAAACCATCTGGGTTACGACCCAGTGTACCACCTAACAGACCCTGGGTGCACGGACCACCGGGGGTAACCCCCCAACCATCTGGGATACGACCCAGTGTACCACCTAAAAAACCCTGGGGGCCCAAGCCAAGCGGAGTATCACCTAAACCATCTGTGGTACGACCCAGTGCACCCAGTGTACCACCTCAAAGACCCTGGGTGCCCAGCCCACCCAAGGTAACCCCCCAACCATCTGGGGTACGATCCAGTGTACCATCTAAAAGACCCTGGGTGCCCGGGCTACCCGGGGTAACCCCCCAACCATCTGGAGTACGATCCAATGTACCACCTGAAAAACCCTGGGTGCCCAAGCCAACCGGAGTATCACCTAAACCATCTGTGGTACGACCCAGTGCACCCAGTGTACCACCTAAAAAACCCTGGGTGCCCAAGCCACCCGAAGTATCACCCAAAACATCTGGGGTACGATCCAGTGTACCACCTAAAAAACCATGGGTGCCCAAGCCAACCGGAGTATCACCTAAACCATCTGTGGTACGACCCAGTGCACCCAGTGTACCACCTAAGAGACCCTTGGTGCCCGGACCACCGGGGGTAACCCCCCAACCATCTGGGGTACGATCCAGTGTACCACCTAGAAGACCCTGGGTGCCCAAGCCAGCCGGAGTATCACCCAAACCCAGTGCACCCAGTGTACCACCTAACAGACCCTCGGTGCCCAAGCCACCCAAACCTTCTGCGGTACGACCTACTGCACCCAGCGTACCACCTAAAGAACCCTGGGTACCGAAGACACCTGGAATAGTACCCAATCCACCTGATGTACAACCCGATGTGCGACCTAATGTGAGCGGGGGAGCCGAAATACCCAAGGTACTACCCAAGGAACCAGGCGCACCCAAGAAAACCGGGGTAGTTCCCAAGCTACCAGGAGTACGCGAGGTAACCAAAGTACCCAGAACACCCGGGGTACCCAAGGTACCTGAAGTATCCGAGGCACCAATGGTACCGAACGTACAGGGGGGACCCACGGTACCCACTGCAACCGATGTGATCGATTTCCCCACTATACCCACGGTACCCGAGACGGAGATGGGACCCATGGCACCCGAAGCAGACATGGCTCCCAAGATACCCCATCCACCAGAGGCAAACATGATACCCGAGATTCCCAGAGCGAACGAGGCAGACATGGTACCCGTAGTAACGGAGCAACCTTTGGAGTCCCCTTGGGTGAACTTGGTAACGAACCTCGCACCGGTTCTGAATAACGCTATCATGTCGGGACCTACTTATATTACAGCATTAAAAAGGTCGTCCAAGCCTAAAGCTGTTTCAAGCCCAGGAACCTCTCCATACATGTCCCATCCGAGTCCTGGTTCAAGCCTCGGAACAGATCAGTACGGGTACCAGCCTAGTGCTAATCCGAGCTCTGAAACCAATCAGTACTTGCCCCGACCTAGTCCTAGTTCAGGCTTTGGAACCGATCAACACGGGTACCAGCCTAGTCCTAATCCGAGCTCTGAAACTAATCAGTACCTGCCCCAGCCTAGTCCTGGTTCGAGTCCCAAGAACTATCAAGATATGTCCCAGCCTATACCTGGTTCAAACCCCGAAACCTATCGAGACATGCCCCAGCATGGACCTGGTCCAAGCCATGGAGCCAATAAAGATGTGTCCCAGCCTAGTCCTGGTTCAAACCCCGAACCCCATCAGGGCATAAGCCAGCCTAGTCCTAGTTCAGGCCTCGGAACCGATCAGTACGTGTACCAGCCTGGTCCCAATCCGAGCCCCGAAACCAATCAGTACACTCCCCAGCCTAGTCCTAGTTCAGGCCTGGGAACCGACCAGTACGTGCACCAGCCTAGTCCTAATCCGAGCCCCGAAACCAATCAGCACCTACCCCAATCTAGTCCTAGTTCAGGCCTGAGAACCGATCAGTACGTGCACCAGCCTAGTCCTAATCCGAGCCCCGGAACCAATCAGTACACTCCCCAGCCCAGTCCAGTCCAGCTTATACCTGGTTCGAACACCGAAACCTATCAAAACATATCCCAGCCTAGTCCTGGTTCAAACCCCGAACCCCATCAGGGCATAAGCCAGCCTAGTCCTAGTTCAGGCCTCGGAACCGATCAATACGTGTACCAGCCTGGTCCTAATCCAAGCCCTGAAACCAATCAGTACCTGCCACAGCCTTCACCTGGTGCAAGCCCCGAAGCCTATCAAAACGTAACCCAGCCTAGTCCTGGTTCAAACTCTGAAACCTCTCAAGGCATGCCTCAGCCTTCACCTGGTGAAAGCCTCGAAGCCTATCAAAACATATCCCAGCCTAGTCCAGGTTCAAACCCTGAAACCTCTCAAGGCATGCCTCAGCCTTCACCTGGTGAAAGCCTCGAAGCCTATCAAAACATATCCCAGCCTAGTCCAGGTTCAAACCCTGAAACCTATCAAGACATGTCCCAGCATGGACCTGTTCCAAGCCTCGAAGCCTATCAAAACATATCCCAGCCTAGTCCAGGTTCAAACCCTGAAACCTATCAAGACATGTCCCAGCCTTCACCGGGTGCAAGCCTCGAAGCCTATCAAAACATATCCCAGCCTAGTCCTGGTTCGAACCCCGAAACCTACCAAGACATGTCCCAGCCTTCACCGGGTGCAAGCCTCGAAGCCTATCAAAACGTACCTAACCCCAGCCCTGATTCAAGTCCAGAAACCGACCAAGACATGTCCCAGCCTAGTCCTAATTCAAGCTCCCAAAATCGATGAATATGATCAATGTTCTAGCTCTCCCCAAGTTCATTAAGTGCTCTCGTTCCCTTCAGTTCAGTATTCAAGATTTTAAATTGTAAGGAATGACGACGAATCAAAATGCTCAGGAGTATTGTTATGTAAATGATGCTGATGCTCAGAAGTATTGTTACGTGCTTCAGCCATTAATAAAATGCTTCTTATCTATTAGTGGCAAACAAACGGGCTCAATCTCTGGCATCAGCTTCAGGTTTAGTTCGTAACAAATTTAACTCTAACAACGGAAGCGCAAAAGGTCAGACTCGCAGATCGGAATGAAACTTATATGTCTTAAATCTTTATCAAACAAGTTAATAGGACACATTTTCCATTTCTATCCCATGCTCAATGAAGCGGTCGTAGGAGAGGTTCCACAACACTGCTGCAGGTATTGTGGCCTAGTAGCCAGTGGTAGAATGGCCGGGTGGCCTAGACCATTAGGCGCGAAATGGAGCGTTTCAACCATTTCGGTAATATCCATCTTGCGTTTCCGTATTTTTGGTCTTTTACCTCATTTAAAGAAGTATGAAATGTTTAGATGAAGTATTGACTCTCTCAGTATTCGAGGTTTGAAGTTGTAAGGAATGACAACGAATCAAAATTCAGTCAAACACATACCCACATGTGCTTGAACACAGCTTCTCGTTATAATCCTCCTTTTTGTTTCAAGGTAAAACGATAACGATGTTATAGTGACACCAGCAAACTGTGCACCGATCAGTGAAGTACTTTGGCTGTTTTGCCGTTATTCCGTGGCTAGTTCATTGACCCAAAAATTTAATGCGTACACCTTATTCTCAGAGAACAGTGGCTGATTTCGTCTAATAAACCAAACCTGTACCAGCAATCCTCTCTATTCTTAGTGCAGGGCCTAAAAACAGTGTTGTTGTCATCCGGCTGTCTATTCTGCGGACATTCTCGAAAGGGCTTCTTACCCAAGGTCTTCACACAGCTAAGAGTCTAAGTGAAAATAAGCGCCTATTCTGGAGTATATGTATGTCGCCACAAACTCGTCATGTCTAAGTAAACGGAGGAAAATAATCATTAGCTGAATCAATGTGACGTACATTGAGCATGAGTGTGCTATGTTATTCATGTGTTTGGAGTACTTAGAGGGCACAGCCACAATTCAATTCTGTGTACATTATTCAGGTAAGCTCTACAATCTGACCTGAATAAATGGCTAGGTGTGGATGAGTACCGCAATAAAAGCCTTTCTTCCTAATGTAGGCCACTCCGAAGAGTGGCTGCACATCTGGTTCTCATACGTATAGGTACTACTCTTGATCCCAGAAGGTTAGCAGATGCCTTCCACACCTCTCGTACATTTTCCAAAAACTTAAGAGAAATTGCATGTTCATGAGAGATAAAGATGAGAAAATGGCCCATCTGCGGCCTCGAGAAGGACGCAGCGCGACCGCGCCGCGCGCGCCGGAATCGGTGTCGTCTGCCGCCGGGGCCCTATTTCTAGGCTCTTTCCTTCCCGATTTGGTCGAAAATCCTTGAAATCGGGTAGAAAAGCTGGTAGAAATAGCATAACAACAGCAGAAACATCGGTTACGCGCGCGCGGTACGGTTGCGCGACGTCTTTCTCGAGGCCGCGAATGGGCCAACGCCATTGACGTCCACTGTACGTAGCTCGTTGAGTATCATGGATGTGTTGCAATCGCCCACATTCGGGGAATCTGTGCGAATTCTGTGATTTTCAAGAATTCTACGTCCGGAACTTATGAGATGTTCCAAGGCTCTGCCTGTTGTGATTGGTCCAAATTGTGATCCTGACTCTAGATGGTGCGTATACGTATGAGAACCAGATGTTCAGATCATGTTTCTGTTCTATAATACTAGTTGCCTTTGAAGGTGTATTGCAAATTACTACTACTCGTTGATGATGAGATTCATTCGTAAGAATAAAAGCACCAGACATCCAAGATTAATTTTTGAAGTTTTCCGTGGGATTCGCTGGGTCACCACTACAGCCAGCATTACCCCAGCGAGAGATGTAGACGTTATAATAACGATGATGGTCATTGAACGATGCGTCGATATTGCGGTCACTGCATCCCCGGCTCTCCTCCTCATCGCATTCCACGTAGTCCGCCGTCGTCATGTCATTGTTGTAGTAAACCTTAACTGGCAAAATACTATGAGGTAAGTTTTTCCACTCAATTGTATCTACATTGTCCAACCCTCAAACCCTTATATTCACTGTCAGATGTTCCCTTTTTCAATTGTGGCATTATACCTCGGATTTATGATGATGGTACTGTTCCAATCCCTCTGGCGGTACATGCGGCACAACGTCATGGTCATGTGTGACACGGAATGAGTACGGGATCTGAACGAGGAAGTTATGTTGAAATATCCTGAGACGACGTTGTTTGTTCTCCAGTTACTCTCTCCCGGTTTTTTTTCAAATTTCATGCGAAAATTCAAGGAGCATGGAAGGAAAACACGTCATATTTGCCCTCAAGCGAGCAGACTCTTACTGTTTGTGGAGACACTCTTCTTACGTTACCTAGAAACCTGCTGAACTAAGCTATACACATTGAGGAATGCATGGGCACCACAGGAACTGAACTGGATTATCGTACCCGCTTTGTATCACATCACCACTTCAGCAGGGTTAGGGCAAGAATTAACACTCTATCATAATTGCTAAAAATCTAATTCATAAATGCTTTTCACCAAAAAATTCTCAATACCCATATACAACATTATTCTAATTAAATGCCCTACTATAATATTTACAGTTAAACGTACTGTTAATGCCAAAGGGCGTAACGTAGGTACGCATCTCACAAAAATTGGCCTAGAAGGTTAATTTTAGCCTGTGATCACGGTTATCACCATTTTGTATGCCACCTTCGGTCTCTTGTCAGAATCTTCATTTTGTCTCACCATCCAACACTCCTACCCTAACCTTCCGAGGACGGGAGTTTCATCAGTACACAACTAATATGGTGCAGTTCGACCATTGATACGGTATTTGAAATGCAGAACTAGAATTTCTGTTACACTGGAATTGGAGTACTACCGATTTTTCCTACCTATTTTGGAAAAGTTCCAAAACCCACCTGATTTCCATGAGCATCGGCAAACTTCTTGTCACCAGTGCGTGGCTGTCCAAACGTCACTGGTTTTATTTTATTCCCGTCGAACAGTTGCATCTTCACTATGTACGACGCGGCCAGCGATGCCATTGCTCCACCAAGAGAGTGGCCAACAATCTCAAATTTACAGAAGAACCTTCACAATAATAAATGCAGCATATACGGTAAGCAACTCACCCACAGCTCGTAGTCCTGATATTTATGCGTTGTAGCCAGGAAATCGTCTTTGATTCCTCCACTCCACACTGATGCGAAGGCATTGTAGAAATATGTGGACACTGAGCCGCCGGCTACCCAGGGTGTCTGAATAGAAACCAGGTCATCTTATATGGGCGCAACCGCTATATTTTTTCTTTGCATAAATTCTTAAAGATAGCGATGTAAATGGCGATACCCGATCTTCAAGGTTAACTCGACAAGGTAATGCTCGAAAGGGGCTTCATCATCTACTTCATACCTGTCACCCCTCTGATAAATGCTTTGCCTCTATTCGGCGCAGAAACAACGTTCATTTCGAGAAAAATAGAATCGAGTAACCTACTTTCTCTTCAAAAACAGTAGCCTCAGACTCGACGAGAAGTTGCAGTTGTCCGAGGGTGCCCCTATAGATACATTACAATATAGACAAACTTGTATTAGGATATGCAATCAAGGAACTGGATCCAAACTTCCACGGGGCTGCAGCTCCTACCTGAACGCCAACATTATCGCTTTGTCCACGTGATTCACAGCCACATAACCGCTACATGTGTCCACTGCCCATTTGTCGCAACGAACACTAATTTTTCGCAAGGCCTTAAAATATGTATAATAGGAGCAGGTTGGTAAAGATTTTATTATTGGAGGGACATGAAAACACCCTATTTCTTCATGCTAGTGTTGTCAATGTTCTTTTTTTTGACAATCGAACTTTCACATTAACTTTCAAATAACTCTCATAGTACCTGTTTTGATAGGATTTGCTAATCAGCCTTCATGGTGTTGCGAATCTGACAGAGGAGTAATTGAGGGCTGATTCATGTTTTTATGCGTTATTGACGCATTCCTAATGTCTCTCTCTTTCTCTTTTTCTTCAATTGTAGCAAATGTTTGCTCTTCCGTTCAATTCTCAAATTCCTTTTTTCTACCAACGGTGCCTTATTGTAATTTACACCTCTGTCTTTTACCTGGCGCCCTTCATGTGCATTAAATAAATAAATAAATAAATAAATTTATAGCATTAGGTGCTTGCTTCAGTTGCGCGTCAGACGTACTCATCCATTTGCCGAAGACTTTTCATGAAGACCGCTCAACGCGTCATTCATATCCTGAATGAAAAGAACGTGCAGCCGCCGCGACGTCACAAACGCGTGCGTCTGAGCTGCGTCAACGTTGCGACTGGTCCTGTCCTTCATCATGTACACGTACGCGCGTCAAACGCATGCGTCTAGTATGAATTGCTCCCTTCAGAAAGCACTGTGTGCCTCCAACGCAGTCCCTAGAAAGGACCACCAAGATCGTTTCTATTGTTTGAGGAAAACTGCTCAGATAGCTGGATAAGGCAAACGCAGCACAACCTGGCAGGCCACACCCCCAAGACATGGAAGGCAGACATTGCTGCAAGAGGAAGAACTGCTGCATTCCGTCTGCTAAGAGCAGCAAACTTTGTTCACACTGGTCACGTTAGTACATATAGGAGACTCGAGTGCTCAAGGTGCACTCTTATCCTACAAAATGTTCAGCATGGCGCTGTGATCGCCTGTGCATCCACTTCACAAGACTGTAAATAATGATCAGCCACTAGAGCCGCTACAGCCACCCAACCTACACCAATGCGGATGAAATTATTCCATCTAGGTTTCAGTGTTCCGTTTTTTTTTTTCGTGCACCCTGAGAGTATAAATAAATAAGTAAATAATTAAATAAACAAGTGAAGAATTTGAACAGTTGTCTTGCGTGAAAAATCTAGCAGACTTTTAAAGATTGCTCATCAGAAAATTCATTACCGTAGCGTTCTGGAATGTTCGGCTTAGACATGTCTGCGGATTAGCACCTTCAGTAGCAGCACACAATGGAACGACTTTTGTTCTGGCGAACTCGTCAGAGAAATGTGGCTGAGTGGCAAGTACAGGGCCACATTTAGCGCAGGAGATCAGCACTGTGGCGAGGGTGACCCTCAGCAGCGTCGAACGCATTGTTGCTCTGGGTAAGGAACGAAAAGAACTCCGGAGCAGCAGTTTTATCTTTGCAAAGCCATTATTGCAAGGCTGACAATTATTTCGTAGGGAACCTCTGTGATAAGGAGCGGAGCAGCTTTCTTCGTTGAAATCACATGGGCATAAAAATGATAACGTCTACTCAGCTCGCAAATGAGCGTTTGTCAATTACAAATTGGTTTTGGGCTAAGACATGACTCCCAGGGAGGTCATTTGGGTCAGGAGTCAAAGGGCAGAAGGCGTGATAGCTGAAATCTTTCAGAAGAAGTTAAAATGTATTATAATACAACTGGATGAGCACTCACGATAGAAAAAAAATAAAGTTTCTTTATTAGATGAACAAATGAAAAGGAAGAAAACATCACTAAATAACATTCAAATGCAAGGATTCACGTTATATACATACAGTTGGGTGAGTGTTAACGATATTTTGAACTAATTGTATGCCAGGTTCTGGTAAGTCATTGCGGCTTGTGGATGAGTCATCAGGTAGGAGAATTGAAGATCCGAGTCTGAAGTGGAAAAATGTTTGTTTTTTTTTATCATGAACCCTTTCGCCCATTGGAGGCATAAGTTTCCAGATGATTACCGTAGTTTTTGTGGAAACATTGTAACTATCAGGTTGTAGGGAAAGTTCTTGCGGTTTTCAAAAGTATGCTTTCTTAATCTCACGCTGCCTTGCAGCAACCTGTCTTTTGTATATATGAGGAGCTCAGGTATGTGCAATTTTATTGCTATCATTCGCTGTAAACTCTTGCACAACACCTGCTAGGAAAATGGACTTTTCAAAGCAGTACATTTACGGCCTTCCAGTATACGGCTTCAAATCTTGTAAATCAGCAGCCTCATCCATTTGCCGTATTAACACTGCATTTGGAAACGCTACAGTGATCGAACGCACTGCAAAAGATTGATCCAGACGCTTTGTTGGCGACTTCAACCTCAATGTTTCCGCATGGTCGGGCCGCGCGACGAGTTTTCCTGGCAGGAAAGGTATACCTTGTCGGATTGACTCCATTTAGCGAGCAATAATAGATAGATAGATGCACTTAGATCAATTATTGCTTTTCAAACTTGCGCAACATGGATGAGTGGGAAGCATAGAACATTCTCAGTGTGCTGGGCTTCACCTTTGTTCCCGGAAAGGTACTAATCTGCTCTAAAGTCAACGTGGGTGACTTTCTGGGGCAAAAATCTTTTCTTTCCATCCGAAAATTACGTTACAACAAAGGAATGCAGTGGAAGCTAAGAATAGCAAAGAATAACAAATTCTGTTTACGGATTTGGCCACTGGATTAGCGAAAAGGCCACACCCTTTCCAGGATCACTTACGAACCGCTCCACAGACTTTCCACCCAGAAAGTCGCACGTTTGTTTTACTCTTTTTTTCCTCTACAATGCCGAAGGCTATACTCACCAGTTGGTATAGATGCATAAGCGCTTCTCCACGGATACTGATTGAATCGAGGATACATTCCAAGTTGCCCAGTAGTGAATGGGGGCCGATTAAACGGTGATACGTACCCGAGTCGATTATATGGTATATTGAAACGATTGAGGTATGCCATATTATTGTTATACGGGGACATCATCGGATATCCAGGAGATCTCTGCAATATCTCCGTTGTAACTTCAATAAATTGTGGCAACTAAGTGTTAGAAGGTGCTGCAGGGCGCAAACTCACAAAATTCGATAACGGATATCGAAAGATGTCGCCAGTCGTCGCGGCTGGCATGAACATATCGCTGTTCTCTTCAACTTGTCCAATGCTATCCACTGAGATCGATTGAGGAGATATATCGAATTGATTCTCAGACACGACTGACTGTTTCGGGTCAATGATTTCGGCACATGAAGGAGCTAAATGTGTTGTGGGCATGAAAAAAAGGCATCTGCAAGCAGTGTTCTTTTTTCGCTTGGAAATACCTCTCCCCTTGCGTGTCTCTGAGAAATTACTAGGTTGTCGGAAAAGTTTTTTGAAATTTTGAGTTACCTTTCTGAAATTGTCTCTCTTTTTCAATAGAACTAATAAAAACTGTGCCATATATGTGCCCTCATTAGTGACAGTAACTCCGGCAGTAGCAGAGGTTGGTTGGCAGTACCCGCGAGTGGTGGTCCCATTGTAGTTCCACCTAACTCAGAACCACCAGGCGTACCAGGTCTACGGGCATCAATAGGGCAATTTATACTTCAATTTATACTTGATGCGTGCGACAGACGGGCGTGCGTCTATATGATGAAAAATAAGGCCCAGTAGCATCGCAGTCGCAGCTCAGACACACGCATTTACGGCCTAACGGCGGCTGCATATTCTTTTCATTGGGGATGTACATGCCGTGTTGACCGGTCCTCATGGAAAATTCCTTGCAAATGGATGCGTGCGACTGATGCGCGACTGAAGCACGCAGCTAGTATAAATTTCCCTAATCTGCCCAAGAATTTGCTTTACTTCTTGGTTGATATTTACCATTTTTAGAAATTTTTTGCAATTCTCGGTGCACCTTTTTCGGTGTTTGAAACAAATAGGTAAGTAAAAAATGTGACTTGAGGCTGTTAATTCATCACCCACCCTCTAAATGGAGGGAGTTTCGAATCAGTGGAAGAGGCACTATTTTCGCAATTAAAAAAAATCTGAGTTCCTAAGCTTTAATTTGCTTGGAAAGATGGAATGAAAATAACTTAAATTTAGTTTAACACTATCCATAAACTTTTCTTACGGTCAATTGAATATCAGTGTGAATATTTATTCTAGAGACAAGCGTATCCTCAGAGAACTTGCAACCATGCGTTTCAGTGAGCGGATGTATGATAGATGTACTATGACAGCACCTCTACTTACCGTACACAAACAATGGGAGCAGAGCGAGCAGGCGAGACATGCGAGCTATCAGTGGCCGACTGCGGCAAGGGTGTCAGCGAGTGAAAGGGTCGATGAACTAGTCCACAATTCGAATAATCCCTTTGCCGCTGAGTAGTAATGAAATCGGCACAACAGCAGCCAGTGTGACCCACCTACTGGCCTTACGCTCTTGAATTTGGACTAATCCAGGATATTTTTGCAATCGTCAAAAACATGAGGTGAACTGACCGGAAGGATTAACTGGTCCAGGGTGAAAATGCATCGTTCAGCAGCCCTTGCGAGCGGATCGTAGTTCAGTTCTTTTGGCAGTTTCATGACTTTAAGTGGTTTTTAACGCTTTTTATAGAAATTTCTTAGTAAGAATCACAAGAATGATGTGTTGATTTAAATCGAACCACATCTCTTAAGGTGTACCATTCAGGAAAATGTTCTCTACACTGCTGTAATGATAAACGCCAGACGTCATAAGTCCGAGACCACGTCCGACCACGAAACTACGAGCAATAGTTCATATGAAGAATACAAAATGTGCGGAGCTATGTGAAGCCACCGCCCACTTATGAACTCTAATAGAAGCAACGACAAGCCAATTTACGCCAATAAGAGGCCGTTATAATTCAAAAATAGTTTTCATGAGATCTCGTTACACACTGTTTGCACACCTATATCAATGCATGGGGAAGAGTCACACACACCAACATCAATACATCGGGACTATTCTCAACCTGACAATTCTTATTCCGAATAGAGTAAATTGAAGCTTCGTTGGGTTTTTTTCGCGCGCTGGGCGCCCAGGTGTAGATCACTTGTTTTTGCTGAGCACTGCTTAATGATCACAGAGTAGTTAGTGACACCACACAGGACAAGAAAATCTAAGGAAATGGAGGCCTTTATGAGATTTTACCCTTACTACTATTTTAACTCTACCCAGATATAATATTCAAAGCATCTTCAGTTCATCTCTATGCAACACTAAGACAACAGTATGTATTGTACAAATGCCAAAGTGAGAGCTCCTGCAATAGAAGACATAACCTGTCCTTATTCCTTGTGAATAGTAGTGCATCCAGAAAAGCCTCAAATTTAAGAGAAAGCTTTTATTAACATCTGGGTTCAATTACATTCACAAAGTTACGTAAGAAATAAATGTAAGTAGTAAGAATCAGTTCATATTAAAGAGGAGTTGTCTAACTTCATTTATAAGTTGGTAGTTGGTCGATAAACCCAGGAAATCGTGCCGGGTCCTTGTTCAATGTGCTCTGTCATATTATTTCTGAAAAATTCATACTTAGGCATGTTATCGCCGCTCGATTTCAGCTGGACATCATTGGTTGCACTGGAAAATCAGCAAAAATACTCAAGAACAGCTTACTCCAACTCAAGCGCTAACTTCTACCCAGGGAAAAATCTTCATGGATCGTTCTATTGGATTGGCAAGTAAGCTTATGCCTATTTTTCTTAATTATTAGGTTGTCGGGAAATGATTGGAACACTTCACCAATGATTCTTTCTTGCATCCCCTCCTACGTGACCTATCTCCATGACATGTGAGTGTGTGATACCCTGCCCTCTGAGCATCTGCGCCACTGGTATGTAGGGACATGGGGCTGCGTTATTTGTTATATAGGAGCGAAAATAAATGAGCAACCAATATGAGCGATTCCTTTGTACGAGCTCATCAGTGGGAGCAGGAACGACGACAACATCATCATGGCATTCGCAACAGTGCTCGTCATCGATGCAACCAGAAGTCGTCGGTTCCAACGTTTCTTCTCGGGCGCTACGTCTCCTCAATGCCATTTTCCTAATCGGAGATATCCTGAGCTGAAGAGAAGGGCATGCTCCATCGAGGTTACTGGTAAACAACCTGATGGAGAACAACGACATTTGCGATAGTCAATTTAGGGCGAAGGCCGTCAATATCGGAGAAAAGAAACACCAACGTGTCCAGGTGCACATTTTGCTTCACAAAATACGCCCTCACATGACTTTGTTGACTCGTCGACAGTAGCGGGAGCAGACAAGGACCACGGTGCTACCCATACCACCCTTGCCCGGACTTGAGCTTCCCATTTAAAATCTTATCTGGTAGCTTGAGCACTTCCTGACCGGGCAGCACATCGCCAGCTTTGACGATTTTCGATCACTGACCGATGACTTCTTCCACATGTACTAACATGAATAATGACCTTGCAGTGCTGGAACTGTCTCCGATAGGTGGCCCCAGCAGATAGATGTACATGGTCATTACAGCATATCTTGAAGTTCTCTAATAGAAGAAAAGAAGTTTGAAGACTGAAAAAAAATCCAGAGCGTCTCAATCATTTCCCAACAGCCTAATAGAATAGTTTTGTGAGAGTTGATAGAGGAGAGGCACTGGATATGGATTGATGGTCGGGATAACTAGCCCACTACAAGTAAGGCCCGGTCACATAGGCTCCACCCACTTGATTTAAGCCAGGATACGCATGTGGTTGCGCAAGCAATCCTGGACAGCCCTGTCGGCTAGAACTCTCAGTACCTAGGGCTAAATTTTCGAGCCCAACCCGTCCGTCTCCCCCACTTCTGGGCGCCGGCGCCACATTATCACGTTATAGCAGTGGACCCGTCTCCCCCACTTCTGGGCGCCGGCGCACCCTTATCACAGAGGTGGGCCCGCAGTGCGTCTGCAAACAACATAAATATATGATTGAAGTAGGATAATCGCCCCACTCTTCCTTCGAAATAGGATGAACGCACAGACACACACACACTGGTAGACTAAGCTCGTTATTATAAGTCATGATTTTGCATGCACAAAACTTGGAAACTTTGAAAATAAGAATGATTCGAGTACACGTTAATAAACGACTAACCTTTTTCTCATTTTTCTCGCTCGTAGATGGCTTTTGCTTGTCCTTCTTTTCTTTCTTGTTTTCCTTCGATTCTTTCCCCTCTGGCCAAGGACCAGAGGCCACGCCAGGTACGACGAAGCGGGTTCCAACTAAATGTGTATGAAAAAACGTACTTCAAACTATGGTCACTTCATACGAAAGCCTTTTCAAGCAGTAAACTGCTGGAAATTGACACCTACAGCTCACCGGCCTATTGTACACTATACTGACCAACAAGGCAAACGTGATCGAGTACTATGTAATATGGCTCCAGGATTGACAACAAATAAAAGGGTTTGCAATTTGAAATACTCACTGCAATTTGTTGTCACTCCGTCCATTATCCACTCTTCGATCATGTTCTGTGACGACACTGAAATATAGCACTCAGTAGGAGGAAATATAAATTCAACCTCAATTGCAGTCAATTTCCTGCTTAGCTGAAAACACATGTTGATAGCAGTGAGGTCAAAAAAAAATAAAACTAACTTGTTAATGGAGCTGACGTCGTAATGACGATTGAATGAAATGGGTAATTTCCGCGAAGCCGATTTCAAATATCAACATGTTCATCCATGCCTTTCCGGAAATAAACATGTCCTGGGCATGTGATTGGTCGCTTGACCTGGAAGAACTTGAACTTTCTGGACAATACACATCCCCAAACGGGGATTAACACGTTCGGACACGTCCCATTATTGGAGGTCCTTTATCACCTGTTTGAACAGGTTAGAACGAGAATACGAATGTCAGAGGAGAGGGAGAACGGTGAGGTCAGTGAAGTATGTGGATGCGCAGACAATCAGAGTTCCACGTGGCATACGGTGCAATTGTGAGCTCGACACATTACGGTCACAATTCACTTTTCTGACTTAATAGCAGAATTTCCATGTTTGCATGGATTTTCCGATTCTATTTCACATCCATGGGCTAAAAAATATGCAGAAAAAATTATTGCTAGAAAATTTCAGAGAATTTATTGGGAAAGAAGAAGGACTTCGCGAAAGATGGTTTTCACATGCGCTAGATTCTTCTTCGAATACGGTGTGGCTTCAGCGCAGAAGATGTTTTCAGGATTTTCTAAAATAATACAACGAAGAGACATATTTTTTTTATTAGAGATTTCAAAGTCTCACTTACATTTTTGTTACCAGTGACATTGCAAAGGTGTGGAAAGCATCGATTATGTGTACTGTTATGTTTAGTGTTGATCCAGTTATTATGACTGTACATACTGAGTGGTTCCCAAAGTACAAGGACTATGCTGACAGAAACTTCAAAATTCGCTTATGTGTCGATCCATCACGTCAGCAGTTATTAGAAAACACATTACTTCGTACACTGTAAGATTCCCCATTGGTAAGTAAGCAGCCACAAGGACATTTGTTTTTTATTTATTTATTTATTTATTTATTTATTTATTTATTTATACACTCAAGCTGCGCAGCCAGAAGAAGGCGTGATGCATTAAGAAATAGAGATAGATAAGTGGAAATGGAAGAAAGGTGAAAAACATTAACTAGAATAAATCCGAAGATCTGTCTAGTTGGTCAATATTTCTTAAATTCCGTTCAGTGAACACAGTTCTCCAGAAGTTCACCAGAACCTGCACCAATTTCAGAGGATGTCGCTGTTATGTAGTAAAAAAAAATCCGACAGCATCCCTGGATTCGACGCTGTGACCTCGTTTGGTGCCGTTGGTTGTACAGACACCGACGGCAGCAGCCGCGCGGTTACACTTCGCGCGGTCTGTTTACGGGTCGTGAACCACCGGCGGACGGCCACTGTCCTGAAAGCCGTTGCTGCGTTTTCTTCCACGCCAACTGCTATTACTTCATTTTCTATGGCAATTTTGCAAATTAATGTGATCATATTAGTGATTGCAAGGTTGAAGAGTGCCATTTCGAGTCTCTAGCAGACGTTTCTACTGTAGAATTCTCGAGAATGTGAAGCGGAAGGGTGGTTAAGTGTTCATTTATCATTTTTTCGGATCGCAGAGGAAAGAAGAATTTGACCAGCAGTCGCATCTGCAATAAGAGCTTTTACAAGGGATTTTTTGGTAGGCATGAGCTTCACAGCTTTACAGGCGGGATAATCTACGCCGTATGTACATTCGCTAACTATAAATCTCCATAAATATGTATGTTTTAATGTAGAAGGCAGTATGCGTAGTTTTGGTCGACATCTATTAGGACACGAGTTTCCATCGTCTTTTCTCATATGTATTAGATCGTTAAGTATGAAATGTCAGATTTTTCTAAGTGATCACTCTGACAGTCGATATCTTCAGTGTTTCATTTGATTCCTTCCCATTCTTCTACTCATTAGCAAGTCATTAGCCTCTTAAAGTTGTTTTCATGATTTTTTATTAGCTTTCTAATTTTTGTTGGGAACCGAATTTTGTGAAGCTACTCCAGGTCCAGAGAATTTCTTCAAGCGCTCAGTTTCAGAAATATGTTGAAGGTTAAGAGCGAATAGCCTAATCTATGCTAGTCCACAAAGGTACCTTTGCATATCAACTAGTTCTATTCCATGACCTTGAACGGGCTTGTCAAATCCCCTAGGAGTGAAGCTCACCTTACAGCGCTTCTGGTGATGAACATGTGTCGCCCTCAGATGGACAGCGTGACAGATCAATCTCGATTTGTCGGAGATTTATCGATTCTTCGCTGTTTCTGCTTGCTTTTCCTGTAACTAGAAGTTGAACTTGCTCTGAATATTGAACTTAATAGCTAGAAAATTTGGATACATAACATGTGCTCAAAGGTTTAAAAAAACCTGGTCGTTCCTCCTGAACATACTATAGGCGCTGCTATTCTGATTCTTTAGGTTTCCAAAGCATTGAAGTAGGTCAAGTAATGGAAGAATAAGTGTTCGAAAAATTACTATAAAAGTAAGGAACTGAGAGCAAGGCAGTGCGAACTCCTTAACGAACGCCTTAGTGTGCCTTCTGCTGTAATTTTAAGGCCATCGTTGGTCTGTCGTCGAATACTCTCCGAAATTTTTTCTCCTTTTTATTTAACGGAATGCTTTCAGAGAATAGCTGAAGTGCAATGATGAATCGGCCTGCACTTTGGTCTGAAACGTGGTGACGTCGAAGGATTCTGCACCGTTCCAGTCGGACTTAGAATTCTGATCCTTGAAAATTATCGAAAATTCGTCAAAATTCATTTATGCACAGAATCCCTTCTTTTAGGTTTTTTCTTTTTGTTTCGTGGAAGTCCCTTTCAACTTTTGTGCGCAGTGGTAAGCCTACAAATCGACCAGCTTGGCGACATTCTGATTTCGCTGCTCTGTCTCTTAAGGGTTCAATGTTCAATTTGGTAAGGATTGAGGTTCAGTTTGCTTCTGTCACGTTGAGGAACACGACACCTGCATCTATTCAACCCCCTATAGGTTTTAAAGTTGTTTCGATCCTTGGAGTTGTGATAACCTGCAAGGGTTTTCATGTGTGTTGGTAACCTGGAACATCTGCCATTCGAAAAAAAATTATAACTCTCGGTTCATGCTTTATTATTTGCCAAGTTCTTCCTGCCACATGTGAGAAGTATTTTGTTGACGCAACGCTTGTCTTGACGGCACGCATCTCTAAAATACTGTACTTGTTGTCAAAACTTCATCCACCTTTGTCTTATCTTTGCTCTTCCGGATTATCGTATTTCTTAAGCCTCCTACCTTTCTTGAATACTTTTTTCCATTGCTGCATAACGCTCACTCCCTTTGGTCTTATCGGTTAGCGGTTCGCTGTTGGTTGATTCGCCAGTTCGCTGATCATCCCAGCAGAAAAAATTCTAATCTTTTCTTATTTTCCAGTCCGCTTTCTCCGGGGAATGTTCAATCTACGACGACATTTCACTGCCTCACCCAACACGACAACTATTCTGGCTGATGGATACACTGATGATGCCTTGAACAGCAAGTATGACAACCATCGGTGAGTAAACAAAAAAAGAACAAAGTACCTACACTCCATTTCGTTCCTTCCACTATACGGGGACAAAGATAAAAGAAATAAGACCACCACCGGAACTCATCAGTAGTGAGTGGTGGTCTTATAAGTAGAAAAAAAATGATAAGAATTAGACCAACCTGATCCGCTGTAGCATCTTCTTCTTCTTCCTCTTGTTTGTCATCGGACCCGAGCAGGGCATTGGTGCACGTCTCAAACTTGGGTAATTAAACCTAAGTTATTAGGGAGAGCGAAACAGGGAGCGGTATACTGTTGCTGTGACCATAAGAGTCCATAAAAGTTAATCAGTAACCATGTTTCCTGGCATGAGTGACAATACGCGTCGAAATACTTGTAGTCCGGTAATAGAATGCGTCTGTGACTCTGTCTGCAATTACAGCCGCGGTGCTGCGTCGGTAGGCATATCAATTGGTGCGATCTAATTTTCACACTTTTCTCTGAAAGTTCGTATACGTTTGTGATGTGATTCCCTCCATCATGACGTCTTCTATCGTCACTTAGTAAAATTTAATACCAGACGCATGTACTGGCATCCTCCCATCGATCAAATCAAGTTATCAGCAGACTGACACCATGTCGTAGATGTAATTTTGGGCAGAGCCACACTGAACCATTGTCCGTCGGTCAGGCCATTAACCTTGGGTCACGTTATCCTGTTAATTCACAAAACAAAGAGGTACACTGAATCAAATACTATCTGTGAAGTACATAACTTCCATTGGAAGCGGTTACTTTTACTGATAACGCGGATTTGTTGTCACACTACATCCGTTTAAAATCCACTTTGCCTTGTCCTCTCCACAAGAATTCCAGGATTGCTGGAACTGCTGTTATCGCTCTAAACACTTTTTACCTACTGATGGCACATTTCTGTAAAGTCTCAAGCTGTCTGACACCAGCGGCGGACGCAGAAAGTGGGCGTGAGAGGGGAGGGTGGGAAAAAACTGGGGTCTCAGTCGTTTTGGGGATCCAGACGGAAAATAAGTTTAATAAAAGTGTTAATTATAATAATAAATAATAAAAATTATATTGAAAATAAGAATAAAAATCAACAATTAAAAATGAACTATTACAAGATTTTCATTTGTACTGTAATAAAACTCCGAAAATGCATCCCCCTGCTCCCCTCCCCCCCCCCGCGTCCGCCACTGTCTGACACCACAATGTTTTTTTTACGGTTTTCGAACTGCATCGTTTTTACCAAAAGCTAAACGTCCCTACCAGAATCCTTCAGTCAACCATAGATTTGGTCTTTGAGCCTATGGGCCCCGGAATCCAAAGATTAATGGGTAGATGTGGCAGGAGATACGGGAAAAATAACACGGAAACAGCGCTCGCACCGTTGTTACACGTTGCTGGGACATGTGGTGTCTAGATGCAATGACTAGAATGTGATTTCGATTTCCCTTGCTGCACCTTCTTATTTTTTTCCTTTCCATTCTACTATATGTTATTGGTATCTTTTTTAAATTGGGGAGTTTTTATGAGAAAAATTAGTGGTAGCGATCAACGACAGGTATATGCACTGCGTTGGATATGTAACTCGCCAGGAATCAAAGCGCTTCCAGAATAATTACCCCTACTGACGGTACGATTTTCTGTTTTAAGAGAATTCTACACAATCCTATCTGTTTTGACAATAAATGATCTCCACTTAGTTACGGTAAACTACAGTATCCGCTTTTTCTGCTGTTACTGTCATACGTAGAACGATTTGGCCTAGACGAACTCCCTTGTTTAGCCAGAGTCGCTGTTCTTAAGGAATAGAGGCGCCATTTGTTTCGCTTCCCCATACTTCTCGAACTACGAGCTGAATCAACCTTACGAATGTGAGCTGAGATAAACTGCTGTTCTAACCGCATAATTGCTCTCACAGAGAGTTTACAACTCGCTCATGATTCACTGAATCTTGTCCACATGTTTATCGGGTTTTTCGTAAGATCAGCTGCCAACAACGCTGGACTGACATTGCTTTGTGTTTTGTTGGAATGTGCGGTATGTAAGTTGAAGGTCTACTAGTGCCTATCCTTCTCGGTATGAAGATAAAGGCCAAAATCAAAATGAAAGATGAATTTAAAAATAGCTCAACTTCATTAGGAGCTGTCCTTGAGTTGTTCTGCTCCCACCGGTGGAGCTTTTATTGGAAATCCTTCTCGAAACGTCGTGTGTTGAGAGCCACGGAGAAAACTAGTCGAATCTGGTTCTGCCAACGTTACATTCACCCTTTTTTCCTTATTTTTGTAAGATTCTTTGAGTGATATTTGGTGGATTTTAATAGAATCCAGTCTATGGAGGGCTAAATATCAAAGCGGTTTAAAAGCACATTGGACAAGATAGGTACATGGTTTATTGTTTATTGTTTATTGTTTATTGTCTGCGCACTTTAATCTCTGGAGAGGTACATTAATCGAAAAAAAATCAAAAACTCGGGTTATGTCATGGATGAGATGTGAACAGAATCGAATCGATCTCATGATCCAGCGTAAACCCCACGTTACCACAATAAATAACCCATCCCCACTGCAGCTTCGTCTCACGAGCGCTTCTTATGATTTTTACGTTCTAGCATAGAAACTGGTTATCCAGTATCTTTGAGTATTTGATTTTGTGATCTTGAATACCATGGTAACTTCCAATGTCTTCATGGGACCTCCCCACTTCTAATGCCGCCCTCGAGAAATGTGATTTCTCACAGTACAATCTAGTACCTGAAGAAGGTGGAGAAGACCTGAAAAAAAAAACCGGGCCCTGTGTGAAATTTAGCAGAAAGATAAATCCGCTTAGACGAATTTGCTGTTCTGATCAGCATATGCTGATATCCAGCTGGCATTCAACAACAGATGAGTACCTCATGAAATAGATGTGTGTATCAAGGCATTCTGCTAGAGATTTCCAATCCTTCTATACTCATCTTTCTCCGATTTATAGAGAATCACTACCAGGGATGAGCGGAATTCCGGTTTCCGGAAGTCGGAAGTTCCTGAATTCTTGCCTCATGCGACCTTCTGATTTCTAGATTTCTGGACGATTGGCAGTCGTTGGGTCACGCCAACTCAGACGTGCTGTACTCATCGCTCCAAATTTCACAAGATTTCGAACTTCCCACAATTTCCGACTTCCGACTTCCGGTCTCATGAAGTACTTCCGCTCATCCCTGATCACTACCCTATTTGTTGCGCGTTACCTCTCTTCACTCCCCATATTTTCATGTAATGAATAAATCCATTTGGAAAATCGGCGTCTGGATGTTCAAAGGCTTATGCTTTATAGAATTTGATGTATATATTTAATCATGGATCTGGTTCCCAAGAATTTGGGAGTTTTCTTAGGTTCGCTCAGGTAATGTGTTCCAAAGGCTCGATAATATCGTTTGACTAGCGAAGTGAGGCCCCAGTTTCTGTCATGATTTCCTTTTGAAACATCGGAAAGCACTGGAGCCAAACGCAATGGTCCAGTGTAAGAACGATCCATTCTGGAGTTATTCAGAATTTCAGCATGGCAAAGTCGGACGTGGTGCTTTGAAATAAATGCTATCGGAAGTATTTCCGTGGTCCTTGTAATAAAATTTCTCATGAAATCTTGTCCATAATCACCCCAACAACAAAATCGATACTTGGGCATCACTGAGGATGGGTGTTAAGAAGATGCTTATACGTAAGGTTCATGCTTTATTGATCAGTCCATATGGATCTTTTACAAGATCGTTTATTACTGAGCTATCAAGTTTTCTAACCAGCCTGGATGAGTTGCGAAGAAGTGGCCGAAGATAATAGAGACCACATCTGACATTAAAATGCTATCCCGGGATTTTTTTCAGGAAAATAAAGTTCTTCTCACAAAATAGTGAAATTCAGCACTGAACTACATGGATAAGCGACAAGCATTGCTCACAAACGCTCTACTTTGCCCGTTCAGTTTTGTCGGCGAAATGAGCCACTAGATCAGTCACAGTTGAAGCTGCTGCAGCGGCGGCTCTCGTTTCATCTCCGAAATCCACGAATAGAACGTGCAGCCCGTCATTTCCGACCACTGTGCACGGCCTGGATGCAGTGATGGGCGTTGTAACAAGAACTCATGAAGTCGTGTCGCGAGAGTCATTCCATGAAGGCTTTTTTTTAGGCAGCTCGTAAATCGTAAATGAAGAACTGCTCACTCACACAAAAACTCACTATGTAAAGCTTGGCGGGGGAGCTGTTGCTCATCTGTCAAACAAATCACAACCGGATAATGGGGCTCGGCTTTCATCGCCGAATGGCTGGTCATTCATTTTCTCGTTTCTTCGCACATTTATTCGGTTTCATTCAGTTCATTCATTCATTCATTCATTCATTCATTCATTCATTCATTCATTCATTCATTTATTCATTCATTCATTCATTCATTCATTCATTCATTCATTCATTCATTCATTCATTCATTCATTCATTCATTCATTCATTCATTCATTCATTCATTCATTTATTTATTCATTCATTCATTCATTCATTCATTCATTCATTCATTCATTCATTCATTCATTCATTCATTCATTCATTCATTCATTCATGGCATTCATTCATTCATTCATTCATTCATTCATTCATGGCATTCATTCATTCATTCATTCATTCATTCATTCATTCATTCATTCATTCATGGCATTCATTCATTCATTCATTCATTCATTCATGGCATTCATTCATTCATTCATTCATTCATTCATTCATTCATTCATGGCATTCATGGTATTCATTCTTTCATTCATTCATTCATCCATTCATTCATTTGTTTATTCATTCATTCATTCATTCTTTCTTTCTCTCACATTCACTCCCGCGTTCATTCAGGCTCTAATTTGTGAGAAAATGCTGTCTTTCCATCACTAAAATTTCTCCGCGCTTCTTCTGAAGAGGCGAATTGTATGTATACACCAGGTGCAACGTAAACTCCGCCCACTCAAGAGAGCTCCTGTTCCTAATGTTAGCTCGTTCTTAAGAGTGTTTCTAGAGCAACTTCTTAAAAACCTACTGCTACTCATTTTTTTTCACGAATTCTCCAACAATTACTATCAAGCAGCTCCCCTAGTTTGCAATGTTACTGATTTTCTTGTTATATATATATGCCTCTTCTGTGTCGATATTCTTGAACATTCTCTAGGAACCTTTTAACCACTCGCTCTTCCGGATTGGGCTAGTTTTCGTAACAAAATGTGCTGTATTTCGCTGTATTTACCATAACTTATCATCATTCTTGAATAGAGTATATACATTTTTTTTACAGACGAGTAAATGCGAGTAGGTGGCAGCGTTCAAAGAAACGTTCATGACTCTCGACACTCTCGGCACTACCGACGCACTAATGCTTTTAAACATCGTGTTGTAACGTCATATAATGCGACGGTGGAAACTTGTAAAAGTTCAGGAATGGGGCCGTGACTTACCTGTTCGTGAAGGCAATGTCCCAAGCGTTGACCACGTAGTGCAGCCTTGCGTCTCCCTTCCAGAACAGAAAGATCTGAAATACCTAAGAATACTTCTCCACAGCTTATCTCTTCCTAAACTCTTCAAAGTCCTTCCTTCTATTCCAGCTGTGGATATCGTCAAAATTGATGAATCAGTGTTTTTGCGAAAACGTACAACTCCTCCGCCTGACGCTTTTGTTTTCTTTTCTGGTGGCCTCATCTGTCAAGATAACGACGTCAGAGTTAAGGTGATGTGGCTGACGAGCTAGTTGATGACTGCGTTGTCATGTAAATAGCAGTAGTGGTTAACAGACAACTCGCTCACCGTGACAGTTGCGCGGGCTAGTGAGTCGCGTTGGGACGGAACTGTGAACCGTCCTATTCCTGGAGCAGACTTGGGACTCCCATACACTCTTCCACCCCTCCCCAGCTGCAAAAGTAATAAATATGGAAGCGAAATAGTTCATTGCACTGAATGCAGAATACAAATGAAATATATGAGGTGGACGTCACCTTGAGCATCAACCTCCGCTCTTCATTCCCCGATAGTACAGTAAATAGAAAACCGCTGTTCTCGGTCCTTCCCCAGAAAATACAACTTTGTCCAGGATGACCAATGAAGTGTCGGAGTGATGTATTGAGTAGAAACTATGTTTTGCTGACTTTCCCAGGTTCAGGGGGGTAAACTGACCTGACGCTACTCGCGCAAAAGCAAAATGTCCCATAGACGGACTGTGTGCAGTTCGAGATGCTGATCTCAAGCACGAGAACTAGCGAAATGCGATGAGACGTTTGACCGTGTAGTGCACAGATTAGTAACGCTGGAACTACTCTCGGACCTCTGAAGAAGACGGTCCTCGTCGGAACGTTAGGTCACAATAAACATTTCCACCTTAACAACCTACGAAGAAAAAATTGTATGGGTATATTCAACCTTTTTTCTTCAGGTATAAGATTCGGATGTAGCCACACGAGGTTGGTACCAACTTTACTCTCGGCTTACGTTTCCGCGAGATCGCCTTCTTCAGAGCCTGAAAGGATGAAATCGGTTGCGATCTATCCGAACAAACGTCTGTCTACCCAAAATTCTAAGCCTACTTTTGGATCACATGATAAGAAGCGTAGGTGGAAACCGTGCCTCAGGCTTGATCCACTGAGTGGATAATTAATGACGGCCACTGCAAGCCAGAGTAGTGGGGTTAGTTAGATCAGAAGAGCAGCCTTAAGCACCGATAGAGTTCCCGCATGATCGAGAGGCCCACCGATAGAGTTCCCGCATGATCGAGAGGCATTGTTCTTCGCGGATCATCTTTGGATTATCGACATGAATCCAGAATTCCTCCAGGGCTTTGTGCACCGCAGTTTGAATCTCGTGCGCCAGGATTGTGATCTTAATCTCAAAATTGGCTCCGTTATGACACCTTATTCTGTGGTTAACTAGAAGAGTTGCGGGACGCGAACTAGCTTTCTCATCCAGTTGTTCCTTAATTTGAACACAAGAAGGTCTGCCAGTTTCTCCGACTTACTCATCCCCGCATTCACTGCATGAAATCAGGTAAAGGAGTACAGGTATAATCACTCTTCACAACGCTAAGTCACAAAAGTACCACAAAATAATTTATCGTACAAGTGAAACACACGAGAAAAACGTGAAGCGCGATGTATCACAAGCCGTTGATGAAAACGAAGAATGAAGATTCGGCAGAAAGAAAGTCGTCGGTTCAGCGAGTACTGGAGCGGTTGGAGAGGGCGACGAGTGAATCCTCAGCTCTGGATTCTGGATGAATCCAGAGCCTCCTTTATAGCTGGAGATTCGCGCCAATCACTCGTCTCTTGCCGGGACGATCATTTGATCCATCAAGCGGCACCCTAGATCGCCACACAGGAGAAATCTCTTAGGTTCTCCCTATTTCTCAAAAAACTTAAAAACCGTGTTTTGCATGGGATTGAAAGATGCAAATCCCACGATTAAGACATGCAATCATTATGACATGCAACATTAATCAATAGTTCTACACCACCAATGTTCAAATCCATGCCAAACCCATGCATTCTCCTGCAAAACCCATACATACCCATGCATTATCAATGCGTCTCCAAAAATCCGATGCAAATTCGATGTAGAGTGTAAGAAAAATCCATGCATACCCATGCAAAACAAATGCATCTCCATGGGTGTTCATGGGTTTTGCATGGATTGGCTATCGTCGGTATAGAACTACTGATTTGAAAAACAGTGTTTTGCATGAGCATCTATGTTTTAACCGTGGAATTTGCATCTTTCAATCTCATGCAAAACACGGTTTTCAAGTCCCCTGAGTAGGGTCACTCCACACGGTGGTCACGAAAATGATATTCATTTTGCACCGTAACGCAGTGCTGTAGGTTTACCGCACGTCCACTGTAGGTACTGTACATAGACGTATCTTCTTCCAGAATATAGTGCAAAGTTGCACAGTCGCGTCTTTTGAAATGCTCAACACAAAAGTGACATCCTCTTTATACCGCAGGGCATTATTACATCGTAGACTACTGTAAATATAAATAGTTTCTGCAGTACGGATACTGTACAAGAAAGCCTTAAAGGGCAAAATCGACTTTAAATTTTTTCAGTGCACCAAATACTCCCTTATTCTCGCCGTGTCCTAAAAATAACGCACAAATCCGCATTGGTTCAGAGAAGCAAGACCTGCGTTGTAGCGAATATGTTGAAAGAATAGCTGAACGGCGCAGTTTCTATCTTATGGCTATCGTAGAGCCGCAAAAACAAAGTAGCAATCCGAAATTACTGTCGAATCGATGATCATCTTGTCATACCCGCCTTACAGATTGAATTCGCCGCTTTTAAAGCTTTTTTTTCAAAATTCGTGATCCATCACGATGATGGATCATTGAATTACGATCACACTATCAAGAACAATGCTCTCCCGTAAGAAAGTGTAAACATTTGTTCCGGATCCATTTTTTACTCACATTGCTGTCTCTCGTGTGATCACAAACGTTCGCTTGTGTGAAAAACTCCTTACATTACACCGCAGCGCTGGTCTTACCACATTCCAGACATCGTGCTATTTCCGAGAAGTTCTTGAAAGTTCAGTGTTTGTGACGCTGCTCAGTAGCTGAAGCTTGACATCTAGAAGCTGAGGGCCTTTGTTGTTGCTGGTCATAGCTATCCCAACTCTTGGGGTTGGGTAACAGATAGGTAAGGTCCCACGATATAACAGTAGGTTTCAAGGAACCCTCGGCTTTTTTTTTCAAACGGTTTCCTTTGGAAAAATAAAACCTACATGTATAGCAACTTCTTTTCCTTTCTTTCTTTCCGGTCTTGAGCCATAATAGAGCAGTGGGAAATGGAAAAGAAGTTGGGACCCGCGCAAGGCCAACCGCTGTGCCGAGGAACGGGTCGCCTAAGTATCCTAAGTAAGTATGTGTAGCAACATCATCCCACTCTCTGGCTCTCCTCCACCTGAATTTGCTCCTCATTCCCTTTTCGTGACTTTTTTTGGCCTCTACTCGACCATTTCCTGCTCTATTAGGTGTTAACATAAATCCTCGCGCTCTTTTCAACTGCGATTTTTCCTAACACATTGTTATTTTTCCGTAACGTGCTTTATACCACCTGAAAGCGCTTTCCTTCCTCTACAAAAAGCCAACATGAGTTTTAACAAAGTATTGAATTAATTAATTGTTAAGCTTAGGAAGAAACACGCTAAACTGAGGACAACAGAGACCAGAATACACCAGATACTGTTTTAGCCTGTAAGCAATGTAGAACATATATGCGGAAGGACATCACCAGTCAAACTTTTGGAGGGGCAGTTTGACGCTATTGGCAAATTCCATGTCCTCTTATCATAAAACCTGGGCATTTTCTCGAACTAATGATATCTTCAATGTTTTTTCTGCCATACAGGTTGTTATAGGAACACCTTTATTAGCCGAAGTTTCGACAGAAAGTCGTTTTCAAGGCCTGAAAGTGGATCAACTTCTTTGAATCTGCGTTCTAACCCATCAAACACCTCTTCTGACCTGCACATTCAACTCATTCCGGGCAGATAACCGTGAGTACCGACTGTAATAAGGAAACTCACCCGGTGTTCCACCAATATGCGGGATGTTTTTCCGCACACTACTATACACGATTGTCACCAGCGGACGACTGAGTGTTGCTCAGCGGTTGTGCATGAGCTGATCGGTGACAATCATATAAATATCTATAGATATCTAATATAATATCTATATAATATAATATATCTATATAATATATCTATATAATATAATATCTATGGATATTTATATGATTGTCACCGATCAGCTCATGCACAACCGCTGAGCAACACTCAGTCGTCCGCTGGTGACAATCGTGTATAGTAGTGTGCGGAAAAACATCCCGCATATTGGTGGAACACCGGGTGAGTTTCCTCTTTACAGTCGGTACTCATGGTCATCTGCCCGGAATGAGTTGAATGTGCAGGTCAGAAGAGGTGTTTGATGGGTTAGAGCGCAGATTCAAAGAAGTTGATCCACTTTCAGGCCTTGAAAACGACTTTCTGTCGAAACGTCGGCCAATAAAGGTGTTCCTATAACAACCTGTATGGCAGAAAAAACATTGAAGCTATTGGCAAAGGTAGGTTCCGACGTTATTATGGGCAAGATCAGTTGATCCTTAAGTTGGATTCTTTCAACAAGATTCCCTCAGTAATTTTGTAGCTTCGAGAAGTATGATGTTCATAGAGGCCTCCACGATTCCTCTGGATCGATTCCCAGGTTTAGTGAAAGAAATCTGTCTGGTCGAAGTGGTTGATGTCATCGGGACTAAATATGTCTTCTTTGAGCTTAAAACCCGCTCATGACCAGTCATTTCAAACGAAACATCTCTTTCGAACTTAGTAGCGGTCGCCTGCGCAGTTTTTATGGTCTTTCGAGCTTTAACTGAGTGGCAGGATAGGCATCTGTCAGTTGCGCTTATTTTCATAGACTCATCGCCCCTCTTCGCAGGCTTAAAACACATGCAAACTGTCGTTTTAGAGAAAACTGTTCGCATAGTTTTCATAGAGGAAGATTAGCGCTTTCGACTCCTATATAACTTGTACCTAAAAGATAGCAAATAGGTGGAGAAACGTGTGTCCGTATAAAAGCGCAAGGACTAATGTTAACACCTAACACACCTTATGATCTTAACAACGAGAATTTTCTACATCTTATAACAAATGAATATGTAGAATAATCTAGTGAATTCTATCACGACAGTTCCATACTGTACGACCACTTCCGTGATTGGTCAGTTCCGCAGGTTACTGTAGCTTTTCACATTCGTTGGTCATCGTTATCTGAGTTGACCAGATATGAGCAGAACTTGAACTGAAAAATCGCGACTCCTATTCAACAAGCCTCCTGCTCTACTCTTCCTCTACTACTTGCCTTCCGAGCTTTGTTCCAATCGTCAGCGCGATATCGGCTGAGCGGACTTCAGACAGCTGTTGCGAAGGTTAACACCGCCGTGCCTGCTGAAATTTAGTGGATTGTTTTTCACGCCATTATGGGGCCCATTCCTCGTCAAAAGTGCTTGGGACACCGACGTCGATAGAACAGCATGTGATCTTATCTATGTACACATTTCTTGGCTTTGGTATGTAATGCATCAAAGATTCTCCACTACCCCTGAGGTAAACATCAGTGGCGGACGCAGAAAGTGGGCGAGAGGGGGGAGGGGCGTGGGAAAAAAGTGCGGTTTCCGCCGTTTTGGTGACCCAGACGAAAGATAAATTAATAAAAATATTAATTATAGTAATAAATAGTTAATAAAAATTATATTAAAAATAGTGTTAAAAAACAAGCAAAAATAAACTAATACAAGATTTTTATACGTATTGTAAAGTAATTTCAAAAATTTGCCGACCCATTCTCGGGCGGGGGGGGGGGCCTGCGTCTGTCACTGGTAAAGATATAGTTCTCTGGATTTCTTTTAGCAGGAGATGATGAAATAGGAAAGTAAGGAGGCGAAGAAAAGCTTCACTTGTTTTCTGATCTCTGAAAACGAAAGAACAGATGGAAAAAAGGTTCTGTTTCCTAATGAGAAGGCCGATCATTCAATTGTACGTTGATTCGTGGGCGTTCATTCATTCATTCATTCATTCATTCATTCATTCATTCATTCATTCATTCATTCATTCATTCATTCATTCATTCATTCATTCATTCATTCATTCAGCTTTTCTGCCCCAACTGTCTGGAAAAATCAGGGGCAAAGTGAAAAGAACCGAGAATTTCTAAATTAATCCGTAATTCTTACCACTACATAAAGATGTGAGGGGGTGGAGATGGGGCCTTACCAGGCTACGGTAATTGAAGCATTCGATCAATAAGCCGATTATGATAGCCTAGTAACGCCCCATTTCTCCTCACGATGGGTGATACACACCCCGTGAAGGTTAACAAATCCAGCAAACCAAGTTCCACAAGAGCAAGTGGCCAAATAGCAACGGTGCTCGTGAACAATATATCGAAAAATGGAGCACTGTACCGGAAGGATTGGTGCGAATGAGTTCTGTGATTGGATGATTCATCCACCTGGCTCCTTCTCATTTCCTGTTGGCTTTCTTCACGTTGCACTGTGGTTTTAAATTCTTTTTTCATTCTTTTACGAGGTAAATTCATATCCCGAAGCTCTCCGATGGTTCACAGCGTAACCAGTGCATGAAACGGTAGCACACCTGAAACTCCAGTGATTATTGGGTGATATGGGGAAGAGAAGCTTAAATTTAGTTTCACACAACACCCCACTCATTTCTCCTGCGTTAAGACAACGAATGACAGCAAATAAATAACATATGTGAGGCGAACAGTTAGTTATAGCTCTAGTTGCTCTGCATTTCGAAACCATGGCTGAAGATCTCCACGAATACTCGCCTGCCCACACATACTCTCTGGAGGATCTCTGGATGTCTGTATGTTCCTTCAAAAGGTAGGTGTCTGAATAAGGAACAGCATTGGTGCTCTAAAAAACATATAAGAATCGCAAAAATCCGTGAAACAAGGAAATAACCGCAATCGCTACACAGTCGCCTTTCGCCTTTCTCAACCACCCAATTAAAACTTTTCTCATTAATTTGACATCATCTCTATTCTCCTTTTCAACCATGGTCTCGAAAACGAACGAGTGAATGGATGCTTGAGTGAATGAATGAATGAATGAATGAATGAATGAATGAATGAATGAATGAATAAATAAATAAATAAATAAACAGATGAGGGGGTCTACTGAGTGTCATTATCTCGTGAAATGTGAAGATAGGGAAATTGAATTTCTTGCGAGCTTACCCTCTTTTCTATTAATTTTCTACATTTTCTACTAGTCTGTTTCTGTTTGTGGAAAAGGGTTTTCAGGTTTTTATGAGCTTTTTTTCCAATAACTTATATCCCCAAAAAACCTGTTCTGTTGTAAAAGACATGTAGGTAAATAGAAGTGCACACAATGAACGTGAATTTGCCTCCAGAATTATCTTTCTCAACCCTATCTCTTATTATACTCGAGATCGAATAATGCATTAGGTACATAGCTTTCGATTTATTCGAAATTCGAGAAATTCGATATCGAATAGGTCTACTGTTCGGATGTTTGATGAAGAGGAAGCAATAGAATTCTATGGGAATGATAAGCAGGCTTTTAGTTCTCCTTCTTTCTTGAACATTTGAGTTTTTCGTATCTAATTCTGCGTGAATGTTGAATGATTTGATTTATTCGATTCTTATTCGGTCCTACATAACTATATTTCTGAGCATTCGAATATAAGGTTCACCCCTCGTTTCTTGTCACAATGAATTAAAATTTTCATTTTATTCTATTTCTTCAGACCATAGCATAGGTGTGACTCGGCTTCCCAGTGGTATTTACGTTTTACTGCGTAATTTATTAGTGTCCTCGAGCGCATGACACCCTCTGGTCCTCCATACTCCCACGTTCATTGGGTAATTTTTCCACTCACCTGGGATTCGAAGGCGAGGAGCCGCTGATTTTCTTGCTTATTCTCTATAATATACGATCAGAAGTCAGTAACACAGCAGCAACTGCTGCTCCTCTTTTTTTATTATGATGGCTTGGCGTCGGGATGTGGCTCTGCTGAGACGTTTATTGCTGTCGATCGGGACTATAGTAGTAGGCTATCGGTCTATTTTTACTGATTCGCCGCTAGACTTACCCTTTCTTTATCGGATTTCCTATCTGAAAGGTTCTGTGGTGATTTATAATGTCTTTTTGTTATTTTTCACCTCTCCAGCTTGTAATAGTTCTTGACTTTTCCCACTATAGGTTGGTTCGAAAATCTTGCACCAAATTTTACACTTTTTTTTCAATAATCTCAACATTATTGTTTATGGATAGGACCTGGTTTGCCTGTTATATACCTGGTATATACAATACAAAAAAATTGAAGCTTCCCTGAAAGTCCCATAAAAATATTGGTTTCCAAGGACGCCAACCTGAATTTTGAGATTTTCTCGTTTGTCAGTTTATTCCTGTCCGAAAGTTAGTATAATAGTAGAACTAGTTAGATGAGAAGTAGTAGAACTTTCTATCACATGCTATTGTCAAAGAAATCAAGGGCAAGAAGTTCTGCATCGAAAAATAAAGGTTGAGGCAAGACTTTGGACAATCCTGATATTGTTCTCTCCGATGTATATATTCGCTCCAAGCGAGATTGAACCACTAAATCCTTATATTTCCTGGAAGAAATTGACATGTTCTATGCTACTCGGATTTCTTACAGTATTCCTCTGATGCCATTCGTTTCCCCGTTCCCTACTGTACACCGTCGAACTTCTTTCTTGTTTTTTCTTGCTTTACAATGATTGGCACTGCATTAATAATCTCGCTCTTCCTGCCCTACGGTAGAAAGATTAAGTGCCCATAACATTGCTCGCTGGTAAAATGAGCGATTTCAGGGAACCTAGCTTCTGAATGGATTTATTTCAGGAATTTCGCGAGAAATAGTACGTTTTTGGGGAATGTCATGCTTTACCACACCCTTCTCTCTAAACGTCTTGTATATTACCGCTCTTACGCGAAATCTTCTCGCTAACCCGTCACGCTTTGTATGTATGACCGTGTATTTATGAATACATACATCACTATTTACTGCTGAAAAAAGTGGAGTTATGAAGAACTAACTCCCGTTTCCCACTTCTCAGGGCGGCTGGGCTAAAAAAGAAATGCCTCCAGGGTCGTCAAAAGTAAGTGAAGAGAAGCTCCAGTACTACTCAGAACCCCAAAAACAACTTGTCGACAAGCATTTGGCGAGCAAGTATAGTATCTGATCGCATCTGAAACTTGCTTTTCCAAAAGCTTGTCGACAACTTTGTTTTGCATTTCCTTGTCGACATTTTGTTCGTCCAAAAGCTTGTCGACAACTTGTTTTTTCTCTTCCTTGTCGACAATTCGTCCGCCAAAATGCTTGTCGACAACTTGTTTTTGAGGTTCTGAGTAGTTGCAATGAAGGAGCAAATGTGAAAGAATTAGCTCACCGCGTGAAGGTTGTGGTAGAGATAAGAAGCACTTGTAAGTACGTAATGGAAGTTCATGCTTGGGTAATGTAAACTATGTAAGCTTCTCATTAAAAAAAAATGCTCGCTTTGCACGCACTAATTGCGTGCAAAGCGAGCATTTTTTTAATGAGAAGCTTACATAGTTTATGATGAGGACAGCTTGAGCCAGCTCCTGTAAATTTTATGGCGGTAGGCTCACAGCAGGTATAAGAAGCATGCTATTTGTACAGAAGTTTCTCGCTACATCTATATGAAAAATTCGATTCGTGTCATGGCGAGCAGGGTTTCCCTAGAAAATTCTTCTGGATTTTTCTTGGTGTTTCGTGTGGTTTGTGCCATTTCTTTTGATATTATCCTAGTTCTCAATGTAGCCCGTAATGCCCACCTGAACCATCCTTTTCATACCGATCACCTCATTCAAAGAAAGGGATAACGAACTAGCATTCATTTCATATTCTTGTCTTCATGAGGATCTATTCGAATTTGTTTGTCGTGGGTATACTTGGCCTTCAAAATTTTTAGACAACTTTTGTTCATCAGCGCTAGAACTGAAGAATTCTTAGAAGCTGTGGATAGATTCACTCAGTTTGCTGGCGTTAGATTACTTCAGTTTGGTTATCATTTCCAGAAGAACTCCAGTGGTGATTGATGTGATCTTTCACCATCTTACTCATTTACATTTGTCTTCAGTCCTCAAATAAGTACGTGCGTAAATGTGTGAAAATACAGAAAATGTAGAAATATGTATTAAAAATGTGAATATTTAAGTAGACTCAATCTCTGTGTAACCTCTCATGACGAACATCCGACTATTTTGCTGTGCGATTCCTCATGGCGAACATCTCCCATCGTGCGGACACGCGTTTTTATTGGCTTTAAACTTCACATTGAGCTTTGCCCTAGAATGTGGAACCACTTTGTTCTTATTGTGTTGTCTGAAAAAGGATCAGGTCATTTGCAAGAGTCCAGAAGATCTCTATATTTCTCCTGTTCTTTTTCATTCATTTTCTAACGTTATTTTCTTCGCCCAAACAAAGATGAAGAGTGTCAAAATTACTAATGAGATTTTGGATAACACCATTATTTTTGAGCACGTTTTATCCATGAACGATTCCGTGGGAATTTCGTTGTATGTTAAGTTAAGACAAATGATGTCATAAAAACTGGCCTGTTGTTCAACGAGGGTGAGGGGGTTGGCTGCCGAGAGGTGGGGAGGGGTGGCATGGATTCGAGAGCATTGTTCAATGACATGAGTGTGCGAAGTAAACATAAACATCATTCTGATTGTCTAGAAATAGCTGGTATAAGTCCCAAGAAGTTGAATTAATTAGTTAATTGCCGCCATCCGCTCCCTAGCCCATTGGTCAGTGATGAAGTTGATGAAACAATGTCCTAGAACCACCATTTTCCTCAAGTACACTGTCCCACCTTAAAAAAATTCTTTAAGATTTTCGGAAAAAAATGATCTTTCAAAACTGATGATTACAACAGCATGCGTGATTCCCTGCGAAAACCACCGAAAACTACTTTTTCGAATTATCTCTTTTGTGGAGCTTGTGGGCGGAGCGAAGGCGGGATTACGGGGTCCCCTCATAGTTCCTTGCAGATCATTTATGGAGATCACTTCTTATTCTATTAGCGAGCTGGTGATGAGCAACTCTCTTGAGGAGTACGAATTTTCTCACAAGGTGTGCCCTCGGGAGTGAATTATTTAGTGAGCACCATAACTCCACCCTCCTTCCCCAGCTCCGCCCACAGTCTCTCCGAAATCTGGGATTTGAAAGGGGTTTTTTTGGCAGTTTTGCACGGAGTCACATATATTACTGTGATCAGCTGCTCCTGGAGATTCTTTTCTTATGGAAATCTCAAAAAAAAAGTCCTGAGATGGTGCTGTGCCGTTGAGCCGAGAAAAAAAAAGACTTCAAAAATGCTTATTAAAGACACCTGTCTTCCTCTCTGTTTACTGGACTTCTTCTTATTTCCGTCGACGTAAAGCGCTTGTGGTTGATCCTCAGAGGTGTTAGGATCTTTGTTTATACTCACGTATGACGTGTGTGAAATTCGAAACGCCGTCTTCTTCCCGCTTGACTGATCTTCATTTTGTCTGGGCAGCAACCGACACCCAGATCATCGATCAGTAGCTCTCAAATTTCCCGATGGCGCTTCATGTCTCACTCCATGGTTTCGCGAATTTCCCGTCTAAACTCACCTAAGCTTTCCTCCCATCTCATGAGGATCTTGAATAGAGCAGGCTGCTTTTCTCAGCTACAGTAAGCTGGCCATTTATCCCATCATTAATTGGCGCATGTCGTGAACCTTGTTGGAGAAAGCTGTGAGCAAGGCTGTCGCATGGATATAATCTGGTAAATGTGTCTTCTTCACACTATTAATTTTATGTTTTCAGCTTTTCCCGTCCCACCTCTGAACAGTCGGGCACATCGCTCGGCTCGAAGATTCGATTTTCGTTCGATTCACTGCTTTCACGGCCTGATCACACAGATATTGTAAGTTCAAAATATATCGTTTAATCAATAAATTTTATTAATCCATCAAATGTCACCCTGGTAAATGAAAATAGGGATTGAAATTGAAAATGGAAGAGAATTATTGGACCAGTCAGGTAAATCATACGTTTTTAGAGTAACACTTGTCAGAACTCTTCTTATCTACTCCTAGCCTTCATCCGCTACATCGCGTTCTCGGCCTTTTGCTGAGATCGAAGTTTAGAATATATCCAGGATCCTTACCTTAGTGATTTCGCTACTAGTCAACGTTGGGCGGCTTTCCAGCTCTTCCTAGTAAGGCTTCTCCTTGAATTTCCTACAATTTCTCGAATTTTCCAATCTATTTTGGTCTAATGGTCTTTGTTTTAACGGAAGAGCCTCCACTGGCGCGCTCTGGGATGGTTCTTTAAAAAAGGAGGCAGAAGGGACCATAGTAGGGACCATAAGAAGGCCTTATTCTTATAACATGAATGCTCTACCACATCACCTTCTGGGTTGATTTCTCTATCATGTACATATCATACTATGCTGTAGAACACATATCAGTATCTACTCTATGCTTTTGCGACGACACACTTCAAGTATATAAAATAAATAAATTAGATAAATAAATAAATTTTTGACCCTCTTGAAAAGTTGCATCTTCTCATCTCTTCACTGATTTTGACCCCACCTAAAAAAAATCTTCGTTGAATCACTGCAGTTCTTTGCAGCCCTTTTTTATTTCAATTATTTAAGTTTTACCGAAACTTCCTTTCTGAGCTTCCAGCATTTGAGTTTTGGCCGTATTTTGTGGTACCTCTCTGTACTGAATCCAGTCTGCAATGAAAAATTTCAAATGAATGGAATAGAATGTTTGAAGGATGAATAAACAAATAAAAATGAAATAAAAAGTGGACCGAAATGACATCTGTCACTGCACATGCATAAAATCGAGATAATCCCTCAAACTGACTTTTTTCAGATGCTTGGACAACGTCGCCGTAGTAGCCAGCCAGAGCAGATCCGACTCAATCGCGGTCCCCCGAAATCGTGGTTGGGAAAGGTAAAGTGTCTAGTTTCTTGTATTTCTTAGACTTCTAGACATATCCACCCATGCAAGATAGTGGTTTTCGGGAGTTACCAGTTATCTAGCAGTTTTCTGCTTTCAGTAACAATTAGATTTGGTTGACTAATAGAACGAGGTCATAGCAGAACAGCTGAACTTTTATTGAAATAGCTATGAATTCAACCATTCTATTTTTTATGAGACGAATGACGGATGCCGTCGTAACTTCTGAGCTGCTACTAGCTTCGTTCCTTTGTTTGTTTCTATATTACCTTATTTATTTATTATATTTGCTCATCCACCGATTCATTCATCTATTTATCCGATATGCAACAACAGCTGTTCATAAAGAATGACGACCAGTTTAAAACCCATGAAGTCGTATGACCTGAGGATAAATTTAGTCTTTTGACGTCTGAGATAAATCGAAGTGAATCCTGTGAATTTTAATGGTCTTTTCCGAAGGAACACTTGCATGAGTCCCTTTATGTACAGAGCGATTTTGAGTCAGTTAAGAAAAAAAACTTGTAGTACTGAGTTGAAAAACTAACTCGCCACACTCTGCTCAATATTTTAGTATACATATGCACCATAAATGGTAATGAGTTACGGGTAACCGTACCCACGTCTTTGAAGAAGTCATAGCTGTTTTTTTAACGTTCTGGCATTACTGAAAACAAAATGTTTGTTGTTATACCAGCTGAAGACGGTCTTCATGTGCTAGTAATTAAAAATTTAGCTCATACCTGTGTTAATGTTATCACACAAGGGTTTCAGCTCACCAGTGAAAATTCTTCAAAGCGGCTTCTCTGCATTCTATTACTGATGTAGACATTTTCATGTTAGAATATAGCAGTATTATTGTGTTGCGAGATGTTAGAAGCCTTCCAGGACAACATTCATCCCCAGACATGCGTTGGCTTGCCTACGTAGATATGACGTATGCACGAGTGAAAGTACTAGAAATTAGGAACAGTTGTCCGCCTCCCAATGGACTTGCGTGCAAGTCAAAAAAGAGTGCCTCAATTCGGAATCGATTTTGAGATTTTTGCACCAAAATGATTGTCAGCTGACGCTTATGACAATGGTGCTCGTTTGGAAACTGCCAACGTTCTTGTTTCTGAGCCGTTTTTCCGCACAGAAATTAAAATGCGACATCTGCCACAAGGAAACGCTTGACGCCAAGCATTGACAGCACCAGCTGCATAGCCCTGTGGCAGCTATCTCACTAGTACCTGGAATTCTCCACGAAATAGGTGCATAGCAATGAAAATTGCGCTCTGACATTTTTCTTCTTTTTTAGGGTTCATGTATGTCATGGTCAGCATTTCCTGGCAATTCTTTGGGGGTAAAAATCCAAAAATCAATACTGTGATGGGACATTTCCCTCTACACTTGAGATGTGTTCATTTGCCTAACACATTTTCAAGAAACAACTGCGGTCTTTTTGTGGCTGTGGAGATGATCTGTTTCGTTCATTTGACATGGAAGAAACCTTCTGACTGCAATTTCCCAGCGGCTATCAGAAAAAACTGAGACAACTGCAATTCATCGTGCAAGACATGCGTTGGGAGCATGAGCTCGGTGATGTATCAACCAGGTGGAAGAACATATTTTCATTGGTAACCAGGGCATCATTGGAATGAGGAAAAGGGGGGATCGCCAACAGTCGCGCTTGAAGTAATGCAGTTTTTGCAGTGCTTGGGCAGTTCCAGTTGTCGGAAAATAAACTAGGTCGCTTGAGAAATGTGCATCATCCCAGGTTCTGCTCTCTTAATTCTTTGAAACATCTATTTTTGATTTTCTGGTCCTATCTCATTAAATATCTTTGCATTCTTAAAAAAATCTCTGCCGAGAGACCCCCCCCCCCACCCTGCTTGCTCATCTAACTTATTATCTCGTCGTATTTTCTTGCTGGAGGTGAGCACCATATTTTTTGTAATCGCGGACTCATGTATTTCGCCCACGTTCGAATGCAAAAATAAAATAAGTAAGTAAAAATAAAATATTACAGTAGTTATCCGACACCACTGATAAACAGCTGAGTATCGGTATTTTCTAAATATCGTCACTGGCACTGTATTCCCCAAAGTATGTACAACGTTTTCGGCTGCTGATATTGCAGCGACACTTGTTTTGGTACATATCGATTGTGGGCGGTGCGTCGCTGTCCTCGTCTCGCCGGCAACCAATCGATGCGCATCGAAGCCAGTGTCGAAGCGGCCGCAGTGACTGAAACCACAATAACCCCCTAGAAATATGGCGGCAGCGTGTGCAATGCTATGACATGGGTTGCTTGGAATTCAACGTAGAGCTGCTATACCTAGGTTTTTTAGTAAAGATAAAGGGAAAAGGGGAAACCTGGGAGTATAATGGAGGAGCGATAATTAATAGAGCAGCTACGATTGGTTCATGGAAGTCTGCTGTGATTGGCTGACGGTCCTGGCACAGAATGAAGCCGCCACCTTTGGCTACGAATTCAAATCAAGCCAGAATTTTTCCCTCACAGCATTATGAATTAACACCTCAATAGAATCAATTTTTCTCAGGAATCTGCACAATGAAAAAAAATCAATTTTTTTGGTGTACATTGCTCACCCTATACACTACCTCGACCAAATTCTTCCAGGCAAAATACTACTATGATAAGTACAATTGTCGCTATTTCGCTCCATTTCTACTACTATTCTTCTATTCCCTGCTTGGAGCATGGATTTTCTACCTTGTGGAAAATAGCAACGAGAAGGAAATGAAAATGTAAGTGCGATGGGCGTGGTCAAGTGATCTACATCGAAATTTGTTATTGTTTTATCATTTTAGAGACGAAGAACGGAAATTGGATCGGTTAAGGAATAGCACCTTTCAGCGGATCGTTGGAGCATTTCATACAAGGACAAGACTGGAGAGAGCCACGAAATCCAGGTATCTAGGCCTTTTTCCCAGAAAATTGCCCAAAAACCGATAGAAATTAGGATTCAATTTGCCTACATTCTCTACCACGGGCATATTGAGGAAATCTGCTTGGAACCCCTTTGTGTGGAAGAAATTTCTTATTCCAGGAATCTGCTCCTTTGGTATGAGAAGGAGCTCCAGAGGGTAAAACTCCCAGAAGCTCTGGAATGGGATATGTGGGGTGCACTTTTCTATGTGGGAACGATTTTCACCACCATAGGTAAAACATATTTAGTTACATTTTTTTCGTGCTTCCACGTGATTTTCAGCCAACCATATTAACACAGACACTCAACTGTCCAATTACAGCTTACTGTAATTTTAGGTTACGGTAATATTGTCCCACGAACGGTTACTGGTCGAGCGTTGTCGGTCGTATACGCTATCATAGGTGCGTTCTGATTTTAACTATTCTTCGTCAATGTAATTTCTCATATTTTCCTCTTAAATGAACTTATTTTCTTCATTTTCCTATGGACCTTACCGTACACCCCAAAAATTTCGTTTTCTGTGAAAGGTATGCAGAATCCTGAGGAATATCGTTGTTTATACTCTACTCATTCTCGAGGTACCTTTCAGTATAGAGTAGGTATTACGCAGCCGTTATTTTGCTGTGTAGACGTTAAAAATGAGAAAAAATTATTTTTACACATGGAAAATCAAAGTTAGAGAAGTCTTGCTTCGACATTTACTTCAACTCGTTCCAGACTTGAGCCAGAACCATGGCAGGTATGCATCCGTGAGATAACCCAGGGTAAACGGATTACTCCCCTCTAAAATTAGAAGGTAACCTTTGAGGCCGTTAGCACATTCGACCTGGGTAGTATCAATGGTGCGTGCCGGCCCGGAGCCCGGACGCATTATTGAGATTACCCATAATGAATGTGTTGACGTACCTAGATTTACCCAGTATCTGACCACCATCAACGCAACCATGTTCACCCATACGTTGTCTGTACCCAGCTACCACCCATGGGTATGAGCTTACCCACTCTTTCAATGTAGGATCCGGCTCAGACCCAAAGTTATCAACGCAGAGGTCTCAGGAGCGGGGTGGGGGGGGGGGGGAAGCTAAGCTCCAGTTGGATGGAAGAGCCTTCCAGATCAGTCCATATTAAATTCGCCTGTTCGATGAGATGGTTAAGCATAGGTACAGTAAGCCATGACGCAGCACAGACGCAAGTCAGACGCATGCATTCGAGTGTCGTGGCGGGAAAGTGCGGCGCTTATTTTTTGGTCGAACTTAAATTTGCTTATTTGTTGAACATGCCCCGCTCTGTTTTCTATTTTGCTAATTTTTTTGTGCTTTTTGTTAGAAAATTTTTTGTTGAAATTGGAAAAAAGAAAGGGTGGAAATCGTCCGCGAAAATCCGATTGACGCACGCATCTTCCACGAATGGCAGTCATGACAGACCGGAATTCCTAGTACAACACGAGTGGTTGTGGAATTTTTTGTATTGTGAAAGTTTTCTGCATTTTGTCTTTTTTGCCCGTCATATTTTGAATACTTTTTTGAACCATGAAAAACCACTGAAAATATGTGGTTGGAATTGTGAGGAGAAGTTTTCTCGGCGTTTTCGCTCAGACATCGTTGACGCTCTTATTGTTGTACGGGCCGTTGACATCGGATACGTCTCTAAAATCGTCGGAAACTCTACACTCCTCTAACACATCAAAAGATCAGCCGGTGTTGATCATAGCATTAGCGAAGACACCTGAGAGAAAAATTGGGAGCTCACGAGGGTAAGGTAGCTCTTTCACAGCAGATTAGCAGAGCTATTGAATTGCCGTTCAAAAGTGGTGGCGAACAGCAATGTAGTAATAGCTGCACGATGAAGTGGAAAAAAAGTGAAGATAACAGAATTTCAAGTAATGAATGAAAAAGAACGCAGTAATAAGCAATTCCTTCAGGTATACCACTTGTCCTGGCTATACTATCAAGATTTGGTCAATTTCTGGAGCATACGATCACACGAGCATGGCTACGACACCGTGACAGAATCAAGGATGCCCATAAAAAGACGCGTAAACGCCTCACCGCGAGGAGCAAAGAGGGGTAGGCGGTAGTTTCCGTTTTAAGAGTTTATTCCTTAAATTGGGAAGGTTTTTGGGAAAAACATTCTGGACCAAAAATGAAAAATGATTTCTTCGAAACCTCCGAAATGAAGAGGTCCAAGAAGAGGATTTTCGACATTGTTACCAGGAAATACGTACGTATCTACACCAGGGATGAGCGGAATTCCGGTTTTCGGAAGTCGGAAGTTCCTGAATTCTTGCCTCATGAGAGCTTCTGACTTCTAGATTTCTGGACGACTGGCAGTCGTCGGGTCACGCCAACTCAGACATGATGTATTCATCGCTCCAAATTTCGCCAGATTTCGAACTTCCGCCAACTTCCGACTTCCGACTTCCGGTCTCATGCAGTACTTCCGCTCATCCCTGAACTACACGATGTGATATGGTGATTAGAGTCACCTGAAGACTCTTCTGATGTTTAAATCTCAGAAATGATTTCAAGGCGAGATACCGCCCCAGGCACTTGCACTTTTTCGGCCTCTCTGATTTTTTTACTAAGACAACCCAAGATCTCCAGTGGTTTTCTACAGTTTCTAGAGACTTACTTCATTTCCGAGTTTGTGCCACTCGAGTTTCTTAAAGTTTCTTTTCTGTGTATGCACTAGTCCAGATTGGGTAGTGGATAATACATATCATATCTAAAGCATGTGTGGCACATCTGGCTTGGCTTCTTCGAGAAATAATCGCATAAATATTCCTAGCTCTCGTCTTGCCTCAACTGTAGCTACCTTGTCCATTCTCTTTGTGTTACCAACTAATTTTGACATAAGTTGGCCTTCTTAGACAGTTAGCACTTCACCGTTGTGTTATACCTTACGTGAATGGTTGTTTTCTTGCCACAACAATTGTGTTGATATACGGAATAAATAAATAAATATTTCAGGAAATCTCTCGAAAGCCTCGAAGAGGGCAAATTGACATCGCCTACGCCGTCAGAATTCCTCGAAGAACATCTTATTGAGGATTCGAGGTTAGTTTTTCTACAACACAAATGGTTTTGCAATTTTATGTGCTGGTCTCGGTATCAGATTCCATGTAGAAATGTAGACGATCCTGAACTTCTCTGAATTTCAGCCGTAGCCGCTATTTCAGTTTTTTTTCGCACGAAGAATTTTTAAAGCAATGTAAAAAATTGTTTTTGTTTATTTTTTCTTCCATTCTAATTTTTGTACTCCACTAGTTTTATTACTCACTATTACCGTGTATTTTTGCCAAGAACTTTACTACTCAATGTTGGCCACATCTCTTTGACAGAAACTCCACATTGATCTTTGCCTTTCCCATGGTTTTTTTTAACCGAACTACTACCCTTTCCCTCGTCTACGCTTTGGACTCTCGATATTATTTGTATAATCTCCATTCGATGGAAATTTCACTTCAGGACCATCCCAATCTGGTTGGCGTTGTTGTTCTGCATCAGCTGGATTTGCGCTTGTGCGGCACTGTTCTTGATCTGGGAGAAACGATGGACATTTTTCACCAGCTTGTATTTCTTTTTCATCTCACTCTCCACTATAGGATTAGGTATGCGTTTTTTTTTCTCCTAATTCTTCTTATATTATATACATCGAAAGCTTGTAACAGAGATAATAGCGTTTTTTTTAAATAAATTACACAAATAACAAATTAAATAAATTACGGGTAAGTTTTAAAGCATGCTCAGTAGCATATGAGTAAGTAGCACAACACCTATCTTTTTTATGGAGTTGCAATGCTGAGCTCCTCCTCCCCTTAGATCCGGAGGAACTTCAGGCGGAAATTTTTTGTAGTGTGGCCACGCCTGCGCATGATACACTCGAGTTTTCATCACCCAAACCCTACTCAGGAAACCTATGTAAGAACCGTGTTTTGCATGAGATTGAAAGATGCAAATACCACGATTGAAACATATGCGCAAAACACGTTTTTTTAATAGTTCTATTCCAGCAATGAATAAATCCACGTAGAACCAGTCTCCAGAAATCCGATGCAAATTCGGTGAAGAACCTACCAAACATTCACGATTTTCTTAATCCCATGTAGGGGTTCTGCATGGATATACATACATGGGTTGTGCATGGGTCTGCATGGGTTTTGCATAGATTTCACCATTTCTGGTGTAGAACTATTGATTGAAAGACAGGGTTTGCACGAGCATGCATGCCTAAATCATGGGATTTGCATCTTTCTTGTTTTTTTTCGTACAGAACACGGTCCCTAGATTTCCTGAGATCTTAGATAATATATACAAACTATAAAAGTGCCGGGATTCATGGACGTTCCCGGAAAGATTCTAAGAATCCCTCTCCTCTGGATTGGACGGGTTGCTTGGGCAGAACGTGCTACATTTTCATTTATGACACCATAGCCTCGTGTAGACGTTTCAAGGGGCTCTTTAATATTACCCTAATCGCTTGGGATTATCCACTTAATATCGATTTTCAATTTAGGTGATGTCGTCCCTGATCATCCACACATGTTAATTCTGATGTTTTGGCTTGTGATCATTGGATTATCGATCGTTTCTATGCTACTCACTGTGATCCAGATTAAATTCGAAGAGTGTCTGTACAATTTGATGATTAGAATGCAGGTATGGTCGCATCCAGGAAATCGTCAGTTAATTATCAGTATTTATGCTTCCAGAATCCTCTGATTTCAGGAGGAATACCACAAAAACCTAGCCAGCGGCACACCGTTCGATCACGACGAGATCCGTCGTCGAGCCATGGAACACCAGCCGCTCCTTATGAAGCTGTTCGGTCCAGACCTTATGTCTGAAGATCAAAGAGAAAAGATTGAGGAAAAGGTATAGCCACTCCACTGGGTATTGCACGGTGCCACCCCGCTTAATCCCCAGTGAATCACCTGCAAATCGGAAGGTTCTATTTCAGGCGGAACAATTTGAAAGGGTAGTTCGTATCACCAACAACAAAAACATCCAGACTGAGCCACCAGCGGCTTTTGGCGCCGGCACTCAAATGGAGCACAACGCAAATGTGGGTCCTACAGGGAAAAGTCGCCTTCCGGAAAAGATTTTCCCTTCAGTCCATACTTATTTTACAGAGTATGGCTTGCGATCCGATGTCGGAATCAGATCACGTTCGCATGGCAAATGGCGAGACTCAGTGGTCAAGGTAATCAAAGGGTATCTCAATCAATATCTATGTTTTACATTGGTTACTTCAAGGCAGTTCCCATCAATGCTACCAGAAGAACACTCATCTGACAGTGATGATCACGACTCAATGTCCGACGCTACTAGTTTGCCGATGGATTCGATCAGGTAGATCATTCAATCAATTCAGTGAATGAACGAATGAATGAATGAATGAATGAATGAATGACTAAATGAATGAATAAATGAATAAATAAATGAATAAATAAATAAATGGATGGATGGATGGATGAATGAATGAATGAATGAATGAATGAATGAATGAATGAATGAATGAATGAATGACTAAATGAATGAATAAATGAATAAATAAATGAATAAATAAATAAATGGATGGATGGATGGATGAATGAATGAATGAATGAATGAATGAATGAATGAATGAATGAATGAATGAATGAATGAGTGAATGAATGAATGAATGAATGAATGAATGAATGAATGAATGAATGAATGAATGAATGAATGAATGAGTGAGTGAATGAATGAATGGATAACATTCCACATCCCGCTGCTAGAAACTACCAAAAATGGATTTTCCGTCAAAAATTGAAAGGGAATTATTTGAGAAGCATTTTACCCATTCCATAACTTTACCTCATTTTCATGCAGTTACGGTAAGCATAGGTTAGATACTGTATCTCACCAATCTTTTCGTTTTTTTTGTTTATGGTACAGGGCTGTAGAAATCAATGAATGAGCACTCTAATGAAGTATTCATTTCCTAGACTTTACAAACTCTCTCTCTCTTTGATTGCAATTTTCAGTTTCTCGGCACGCAAACTTACAGACCGAAGTCAGAAGAAAGTTGCATTCTGCACGGGATGCTCCAATCATGACAGCTTATCGAGGTTTCTCTATAATTTCTTAGTTATTTTTCAAGTAGTCCGTAGAACATCTATTTTTGCACGCGTGAATATAGATAAACACATAATTATGAAAAAAATGATAAACACAGACATAGAAAAAAACTGGAACACTAAAGCAAGCTACACTTCATTACCACCTTCACTGATTTCTTGATAGGTGTTTTGGATGCTTTTGATGGCAGTGATCAAAAGAACATTCCCTAGTTTTTGATGTAATTTGCTCAGATATTTTCCTTGAAACAGTTATGGCGCAACACCTGAATTTTGGGGATTTTCCAGAAATGGTCCGCTGAAGGATGTCACTAAAGCCGTTGACGAGAACATTCAGACAGATATTGCTCAATTTCAAATCGACGAGATCGTGTTGAGACTAGCTGCATTACAGGTATTTCTTTATCTAAAGATTTCCTTAACCGACAAATTCCCAGAAAATCACTCATAGTGCCTAAATGACTCATTAAAACTTGTAGGCAAATCGACCCCGTTCCAACCTCGTCGATCGAGGCGTCGAGGCTTCGCTATTGTGTACTGGCAAACGTGCCAAGAAACGAGGTCGAACTGACAGCATTGAGGACAAGAGTGTCAAGGACATGACCGTAGGTCCCTATGATGTTTACGCTATTTTTTCTGTAGAAAATGGAGGTTCTCCTTTGCAGGACAAGGAGATACTCACCACTATGCTGCAAGTTATGACACAGTCTATGGAGAGCGATTCTACGACTCCAAAGTCGACAAAGGTAATGGCTGAGATGTGGTAGATCTTTCTCTCCAAGAATTTTCCCATTTGACCAGCTTTTTTCGCGGATATACTTTGGAAAATTGTATCGTCGTAAAACGACGAAATTGCTCTCTCCCTTGCTCGTCGAGATTACCATATCCGCCAATAATGGGCTGCTGAAACAGCATCCCCGCTATGTCGCTCCGCCCCCTAATAGTGGCTTTTTTTGTTAGTTTACAGTGTATCGTTGATGCATAAGCAGCAATTGATATACATATGTATTAAATGCATCAAATGCATGATCGGAAGTGCATATTTATGAGTACCTCATCTATCCTCAACAATGCGGATTTTCCAGGATCTGGGAGTGAACACTATACCACACCCAATGGCTTCGTGTGGAGTATCCACCAATCCGGTCTCATGGCGAACTCAGTCGATAGAGACAGATGCAAATGACGTCATGAACAAAAGCATCGCGACTGATCCTGCTACACTAATGGATAAGACCACGGAGACATCCAGGTAAGCGACTGGTCACAGGATTTCACAGAAAACCTCAGGTTTGGGCCATTAATGATGATAATGGACCATTAATTGGTGTGAGCATACTGTAGCAGCCGCTCTCTCATTGGTTGATAGGTTGAATGCTGTTGACACGGCCAGAACGCTATAATAAACTTCCAGGAGTGAACAGGTGGACCCGACCGCGAAAATGTCATGGGATGAGAAGCTACGCCATGACATAATGACGTCACCACTCCTCCGACGACTCGTCATGAAAACGTCGGGCATCAGCCGTAACCCCTCTTCCGAACGAGATGATCACTCACAGCAAACATCTCTAATTATTGATCCGAAACGAATGGATACTGATCGATCGCAGCAAACTTCCCTGATTATCGATCGACCGCATCCAGAAGTTGACCGCTCGGTGCAAATTGCCCCGGATTACACGGATCGGATGACGTCACCGATACCTGGCGACTCCTTGCATCGATCGTTCCAGAGTGCATCTGATGAGATGGCCGATCGGTGAGTGGGCGTGGCTTCTGCCGCATTGTGCTGAACTCGGGTAAAGTGCGAGTTTTCAGATCACAGCAGACTTCTCATGAAATGGTCGACCGGATGCAGGAGACCAGCCGAGTGGAGATGGTAACGCAAGGCGTTGGCACTGACCAAGGTATGGTTTGGGACTCACTAAGTGTATGCCACCAGCACGTCAAATTTTTGCCATTTATTTATTTGAACGCGTGAGCAAATGCTCACGCGGTGGTCAATACATAGTTCATCAACGCGTGTGAAGTACCACATGCATAGTATCAGGTTGTTGCGAAAGTAATTGCCGTTTCGGGGCATGTCGAACTAAACTTTTCTCTTCTGTCCAATTTGGGCAACTTCAGCCCAGTTTGTGTAAGGCTCTTGTAGAGTTTTCCTTCCTCTTTAAAATGCTGCTTGAACATCCTGGCTAACTCCTTCCTGAGGATTTTTACGAAGTCGCGAACAAATGGTGAGTCGATGCGATTTTCGGGTGATTATATTCGATGACTTCAAACTCGAACACTCTTTGTCGGAGGTATGCCTCAATCTTGCGTTTATTTTGGCTTGGAATTGCCTTTCCAATGGACAGTGAGCTAGAGGTTGGCGAACTCATCTTCATACGATTTTAAACTCAAATGTAACCATGGCGTGAACACACCACAATCTGACTGATGACCAACGTCTTGTCTGAAGTGACATCTTTTCTGACTCAGTTTTTTCGTCCTAAAAAGAATCATTTCGTGAACACGTAAATACTGCGCATGAAGCTCGTTTTCTGTACGATCAAAAAAAAAAGCGAATGGGTATGAGTGGAGACGACTTCCCACTTCCAATTTTTCCCAAACCAGATCTTCTCTCTGGGGAGGTTGTGTAAGGAGTTTGGTGGTGCTGCAAGGGTATGATTAACCACACACTTCTACAACCTAGTCAAGCGTTGAGAGCAGATTCCTAGTACTGTAATTTCCTGTTGAGATCCGGAAATCTGTTATGGATTTAGTCGGCAGTGGTGAAGAAGTGCTGATTTCCCCCTGCTCCAGAGTAGCGTTAAGCCACATTCCAAAAGTCACACGGCAAAAACTGATGCAGCAACGCATCGAGGTTCTCACTGAATGTTGTTCCCCAGACCATTACCCTACTGTATATGATTTTTCCAAGCTCCAGATACAATACCGCGATAGCAGCAGATTGCTAAATTGAGGCATGCCGAAACTGCCTTCCAAAAGCCTGCAAATTCTTGTGATCTCAGTTTTTGTTTTAGAGGAGGTAGAGGCGTGCAATCCTAGCTATGTTGTCGGGGAGGATCTGCCGAATCGAACAGTTACTAAACTGATGAGAAAAATGGTGCTTGAGCCGAGTTACAACACATTGAACTGAAAGGCCCATTTCGGCAATCAATTTTGCAACAACCTAATAAATACGTATAGAATACACATATACAATACAAGATGATTAGTGTATTGACTCTAGAAAGCCAATGGGCGAATTTTGCCATTGGCACGTGATTTGCTAAGATTTGTTTCTTAGAAAGACTTGTGATAGACCAATACGCTTTCTTGAAAGGGTCCTTGTAATTACCTAAGTAAACTAGGGTTATGGAGGACGTTACATAGCTGGCTGCTCCAGGTTTAATAGAGAAATCTGGGTCGTTTTTAATATGTCACCCGCAAAATGTGTACGAATAAATAACGAAAATAAATAAATACGTAAGCAATTGTCTGGATTTTTTTGGTAAGAAACAAATGACGTTGATAATTGAACAACTAAATGTCCACAGTTTCATGGCAAAATGTTCCCGATACTTGCACCACACATCCCTTGCACAAAATAATTTTAAAATCTGCGGAGTTTTTGGAAGGAGTTCCCGTACATTTTCCCCTACATAGTTCTTGGGTAGCTACATCTACATAGCACTATTCGGCGACTTGCGGTTAACTTGCTGGTAGATTGCCAGAAACATCTCATTTTCGCACCTGTTGCTTTATTCCTCCATCGAAACAAGCTACGTAGTACTGTGTACCGCTTGCATTTTTAGCTAGCATTGCAGAGTTATTGATTTTTCTAGTGAATCTGATTCAATACGAGTATTTGCCTCGCAAAAAGCTTCAGCCTTTTCCAGAACCTGGTGGTTATAATCCAGGCACGGATTGGAACCATGGCAGCGCCAGCATGTACGAAGGACGAATGACAGACAGTATGACGGCAAGGTTAGTTTGGACTTTTGCTTAATTCTAAACTTCATTCATCTGTTTATTTATTCATTCACTCACTGATATATATGTAGTTTTGAAGATTTCCAGAAACAACATCTTTATTACTTGTTATTCTTTTCTGGTAAATTTGTACTTTGACTTTTTCAAATTGATAACCTGTTCCATTTAGCACACAGTACTCCCCACCAATGTCACGGTCCGTAACTACACAAAATACCGACAATCTGGACGTAAAGTACGTAGGTTATTACTACAAAGTCTACCTCAGGCAGAAAAAAAGGAAAGGCGTGCCCTTTCAGGAACGGCAAGTCACGGTCGCTTTCAACTTCTGGACTGGGCACAAGTGCATACGACGATGAGAGTCGTCAGGTGAGAATTTCTGGCGTGGGGAAACCTTTACAGTGTATCATTTGAATAATTCTTATACAAGTTACATAAAATTCGTGTTCCACCCGTATTTCCACACCCAGACAGCTACATACCTTCTAGTGTTTCTAATTTCTATAAATTTCCAGTTGGGCTAGCTTTTTTGGGGCATCAGCTTTAACCATTGCTATGTCAAAAATTATATCACTAGTGATCCCCTGGAGTATTCGCGGAATCCACGCTCGACCTCACTTATCTGTGCAAAAAAAAATTCCAGGAAGTCATAATCCAAACGGACGACTCGTATCTAAAAATCGCACGACGTCTCGACGAATACCGCTCGAATCGCACCCAATTCTTACCAGTAGTCGCCGCGTCGCCGATCTGCTCGCGCGACATCGAACCGTTCAAGTAAGCGTTAAGTTTCCCTTGAGCCTGATCATACTATAACCTCTTGTTCCAGGACCGATCGACCATCCGAAAGGCGTGGCTTCTACATTGATGTGAAAGGTCTGCAGCGGAAACGATCGACAGCGAAATTGCGTCGAAAAATGAGTCATCACAAAAATAGGTTGGGCTGGTGAGCTGGACGAGTTTACCCAGTTGAATCTCCTTTTTTTCGAATAGAAAAGAAGTTCCACTGGAACTGTGTAAAGCTATATATTCATCTGATATATGTATAATAGTTTTGTCGAAATTTACATATACTTTCTGAAGTCTTTGGTGAGCTTGCCCAGAAGGAAAACTTCTTTGAAAAACTTTAAAAAATCGTAGAAATGAAGTGCTTGAAATTTTTTTGTTGGGCATTCTTTCAATATTTACGTTTTTACTTTTTAGCAATGCTGAAGCTCAAACTGGATCGTCCATGGATCACGAACTCGAACCTATACCATCCGTTAGTTTCTTACTTTCCTTCCTCCCAATGCGTTATTTTATTTTATATTGTTTTGATGTGTAGAACTTTTGGAGTTTTCCTCTTTTTCTTTTTCGCATCTAAATTTAGGAACTTCGAGAATATTCTGAAGTATATAAATTGTCAGCGTAAAACAAAAAAAACTTGCTTTTACTTACATCTTTAGTGTTAGTATGTGGGCCCGGCGCTGTTTCGAGAAACGCGTGGAAATTTCTATGAAAAAAAATCCATTTTCGAAGCAGGAGTGGGATCCTCACTTGTGGGATCAACTTATGTTTTTTCTCTACAGCGTGGCGCATAGATGCTGTTCCTTCCACAGCAACAAACCGACGGAAGACGTTTGAGAGCACATTTTCAAGGGCCTCTTCAAGAAAGAAAAAAAAGGAAAAGAAGGAGGAAAAAAGGACAGGGGGCGTTAATTGGGCATTGGAAGCTCAAGGCATGCCAACAATCTGTGTCTAACTCGACGTCCAACTGGCGAAGGCCTTTGAATATGGGAAGCTGTTGGCGACTGAGCAGGCCCACAGCTTCCAGAATCATGGAGTTCACGCAGGAAGTTGTGAGGCAGCTGATACATCGGGAAACGGACCTTTTGGACCCTAGCAATTAGGGCGCGGTCAGCGGCTGGGTGGGACGGCGCCACGATTGGTCGGCTGTTTGCAGCCGTATGCTGCGGAGCGGTCGTTGCGTCGCGGTCAACGCTGCAAGGCGCAGAGAGAGCGCGAAGGCCTGTACGAGCTGCGCGTCACTAGTTTAGTGCGTGAACAGCGAGTAGCTGCTGCCTAAAAGCGAGCGCGGCCGATACTGACATAGACCGTAAACTGCAAACTCGCGCAAGGCGTCGCTCACATCTTGTACGCTGAAAACGGAGGGGTTATTCGACGTGCTGAACACGAATTTCGCATTCAAATTGCATCTCAACTTCACCTTATACGGTATGATCAAGTGGAATTTAATTACTGCATTTCTCAGAATCTAAAGGAACTTCACAAAATTGGATGGTTTAGTTAATGTGTTATTTATTCTTTGTGAGGGTCTTTTCTTTGATTTTTACATATGCAACACTATACTGTACTGGTGTAGCTCTAAAATTACATTCCAGATCTTGCTTCTCTTACTAATATTCGTATAAATACTGCTAAATTTACTCAATTTTTCAAACTTCGTTGCCGATTTTTTGGAAAACTGTGTTGCCTTGATTTTGAGCTCTGGTGCATAGAAACATTGCGAATTAGCTTCTGAAATCAAGACGAAACAGATGGCAGTTTACTCGAAATACCATATATGTGCACCTCCGGATAATTTCTGTTATTATTTGGATTAGGACATCCTTTGCTTATTTTTCATTTGCGTTATATTCTACTACAGTTTCCTTGGAGTGACTGGATATGCTGTCTTCGCCATTATGACCTGCGCTAACACCTAAGGGCATGTCGTCGTCCTAAAGATATGCCATCTTTCTTCGTGAAATTCCTTAGGGAAAATCCGCTAACCATTGCGTAATTGAGGTCGCATACACGCACTAACACTTTGGGAACAGTAGCTGTTGAAGTAATAAAAAAATCTGAGTATCAAACCAAGGGATATTCCCATCTTCGTGAGAGAAAACCGACGGTGATAATTCTTTAAAAAGACTACAAACTCTTGAAATACTGAAGCACACAACTACTTCATTCTTAAAATGTCAGAATTGTCCAACTTAAGAACCTGGAGTGTGAAAGAATGAGCTTCAGATTCGTTTTCAACATGGTTGAAAATGCTACATATTCTTTCCGTATGAGGAAAACTGAGAGTTCAATGGCTTTATTTAATGACTGAAATCCATTAATCTCTAAGAAAATGATGCCTTTATAGTAGTAATTCAAAGGTGTTGCGTTATTTCAATTAGTACGTCAGTTATACACAGCTTTATGATCATGGAGAAAATCCAGATTATCGGGAACAACCCACTTTTAAAGTTCCATAAGATCCTGAGAAATACATACTCCAATCTATAAATTTAGCCGCCAAAGATGAAGTCATGGTGCAAGATGGATTTGAAATTGGTGTTCAGCACGTCCAATGACTTCTAGGTGCAAATTCACAGCTACTTGCTGCTTATGAGCAAAGAGAGCTCGTCCATATTTCTTCGCGCTCCCGCCCTAGTGGCGGCAGCGCACGCATCGCAGCCGTCCCGCGTGCCCGCCCTATGATTACTGTAGGCTTACTGTAGGGTCCAAATGGTCACGCAGCCGATACATCCAGTACAATCGTATCGTGGAATCTTCATCGAGGTGTCTGTCGCAATCCTTCTGAAGTTTTGGTGAATTTTGAGGAATAAGCTGCTTCATCGGTTCCTAACCACTGTGAAAAATTCTTTAGCAAGATCAAGTGCCCTCCCATCAGAACGCTTAGTATTGGTGCCTATCGAACTGCCTAATTCCAACGCTTCCCATTACAGCCCCAACAATTCTGCAAAATTCTAGCGTTCTCGATACCTCGACTGCTCAAGCTTTCGTCTCTTCAGCAACAATTGCTGAGAGATGGCAGCAATTGAGGGAACGGTGGCAGCAACTGGAAACAGGGTTTCTCGAACAATTACGCCGTTCAGGATGTGTTCATGCTGCAAAGTTATCAGAGGAGGGCTCGGGAAAAAGGGAACAATGTTCAAATGGAATCTCAGGAGCTTGGATCATTGAAGGAAATCTCGCGAAAGCTCTTGAAAATGATCTTGGGGTGCCCTTAAACGTAGCACTTTTCTTTTGCATTCTTTTTCTTTTCACAACACGACTTATTCATTCGGCAAGCTTTATCGTGCTTCAAAAAAGAAAAAAAAAGAACAAAGGGGGGGGGGGGTGAGTATACCAACCGACCGCATGCGTCAATACTAGACGAAGCAGAATTTCTTCTGTGTCTCTGAGCCATACTCTTAAAAAAACGATAATGCTTGCAAACGATGTGAGCGAACATTGTATTAGCTTTCCAGAGCGAATCGGACACCTCTCAGCGCAAAAATTCGAATGAAAATCCACGAAAACACGGCACATCAGCCGGTCACTAGAGAATGTCGTATGTTTCCCACCATGATGACGTGCCTCTCTTCAGTTTGCATGCTAGTTCATCGTTCCCTTCCCTAGCTAGTCTTCCCACCTACCATAGTTGCTTCAGTTCACCTCTACTAACGAATGTTCTTCTTCGAGAAAACTCGTCCGCTCTTTGCAGGCCTGCAATGAGAGAAGTCGCTCGATCTCACCCGAGACACCGCCCCGCGCCCGACGAGTACTGACGCGCGTCGCTTCGCTACCGGCCGGCGTCGCTCGCGGCAAAGTCGGCGAATTTGTGGCGAAGCACGAGCGCGGCATTCCGAATCCGGCTGTGGGACGCGACCGCCCAGTCCGGATCGTTCGTCAGTACGCTATGGTTGATAAGGGCACTTGAACGGTGTGTGACTACTGTACGAATTATCCCTATAGGTATATTGATGACTTTTTTCTTTGCTCAATAAGAGATTTTTGTACTTTGCTCCATTTTTTAATGTTACGCACTATGCTATTTTCTTCACGGGTATCTTTGTTACCGTATGCTCTTGCCAATTTGATGTATAGCCTATATTTTTGTTATAAAATTTCTATACATGGCTGTTGTTTTTGGAATCCCAGGACGTCATCAGCTTCAAAAATTATGGACGGGTAACAGACGGGGGATGCATACATGGAACTCACAAATTTCTTTCTAAAAAATGTTTTTTTCTCCAGATTCTGAGTAATATGAAGACCGGGGACAGGAAATCACAACGTCCTCCTCGGATGGCATATATTATAATGTTGGGATTACTCGAGGTAAACGTGTCCCCCCCCCCCCTCTCCCCACTCCTAATTTACCTTTTACCTGACGCCCACCCACAAGTTTACTCGCATGTGCCGCTTTCTATATCTAGCTGCTATCCATGAGCTTCATGAGTAAACGTACCCATGAGTATGAGATTAGCCACCCCCTTAAGGTGATGTACCCGGTCAAAAATCTATACCCGTCGTTTGGGGCCGTTAACAATTTTCTGGGAAATCCCAATGATGCATTCCTAGCCTCAAAAGCGTTCAGTGTTGTGACATCGTTTCTCTGCCTTTCGGCTAAGATCAAAGTTTAGAATGCGAAAGATGAGGTATAGCTGCACCACGCCAATGCATTCAATCTGACCCCTGGGTCACGGTCAGATGGGTTTCATAGATTGTAGAGAATTATTTTGTGATCTTAATTCTAACCAGAAAGCTAGCGAAAATGTAAAAAGAGGAAAATTCTATTGTTTATAACGGAATCATTTCTTTAGAAGTGGCCGAACCTCGGGACAACAAAATCACATTAGCTCAATAAGATGTGATGGTTATTGTGCTCATCTTTATCATCCCGAGAAAATATTTTCAGTACAAGGAAAATATTAACCTTAACTCATAGACGACCGCGCAGCTCGCCGGTGAGCCGAAGCACCTTTTCGCATGGTTTACTGTGAGAGATCATTAAGCTTTTGACGCTCTTAGCGGTTCTTAGGCGGTAACGAAGTATTACTTTTATGTTAAGGTGATTATGAATATCTATATTTCAAGTTTTATAGAAATTTCGGATCAGAGGACGGAGCTAAGACTTGATAAGATGTGAAAAATAGCGAAAAAGGCCGCGTCCTCAATTGATTAGAACATTTTACTTCGATTAGCCACTTATAATTTCTATTTCAATTTCCACTGTCAGAGCAGTGGCGGAGAAGAAGGAGGGGAAATTATCTAGCGCTCCTTAAAAATAGCGATTACAGAGCGTTTACAATAAATCCAGAGCGTCTCCTCATATCCACTACAATACACCCGGTGAAGGCACTCAAAGCTTCAACGATGGTATTGTAGCGGACACCAACAGGTAGCGCTCAGGGCAGCATGAATAGCAGCATCCCAATCCAGTAGCAGACGAATTGTGTCTGCTAGCTCTGATGAGAGGTATATATTGGGTCGCATTCACCCACAAGCGATGTGACACCACAGAATTAGACACAAGTATCCTTAAGCGTGCCCTGTAGGTGTTGGCTATGGCCTGAGTCATTTGCAAATCGCCCTCTGCGAACAGTTAATGACTGTCCAGACTGATATGCTAGGTTTTTTACAGATATGGATTGATCCACTAGGTCAGTATGGTCTAGATTAGCATTCTAGTCTGAAGAGAACAATTTCTGGAAAATGTATATTTCAAAAACCGAGAAAAGTATAACCGTGTTCTGAATTACACGTGGATTGGCGCCCGACAACTATCACTGGTGGAGTAACTGCTTACCAACATCAAACCAAGAAAAAATGTAATGTAAAATGTAAAAAATCAACATGGACGATAAATAAGGATGATGAATAATGGTAAACATGTAATGTAAACATAAAAAATCAACATGGATGAGAGGGCTGAAAGATTTTTTTTCCTTTTCAGCCGAATCTAGGCATAAGTTATAGCTCATCCAGAGGCCCTCTAACAGGAGAAGGACAAGTAAGGAAAAAGTTCAAAAATTGCTAGAATATTCAAGGCATTCATGAAAAAAAGTTGGTGGAAGAAGAAAATAGTGGAATTCGTAAATGTAGTAGCAGATAGTAGCAGAGTGTGCACCGATCCGACTTTGGGCCCATCCTAGGACAACAGCAGCTTCCAAAAAATATTCTGGACCCAATATGTTTTATCTTCACGGACTAGTTAGCTCTAACGGACAAGCTGCTTAGTATATGTTTGAGCTATCGCTATCCACTAGAAGTTTCTATGTGAACAACATCCCCATGCAGCGAAATTGTAGCCCAAAGCCCGAATGCATCATGGAAAGGACAGATAATCTCATACCTATGGGAACATGTTGATGGGTGCCAGGTAAGGAATAAATTTGAGCACGTTGACACGTTTACCAAGGGTAATTCTGATGATACATCCGGGCCCAGCTTCTCACTCCAGGTTATACTTATTCGATTGGTCGACTTTGTCGGATTTTCTCGTATATCTTGATACTTTCTCGAATAATTTAATATGTAAAGTCTATATGCGCTACAAGCGCACTATTTGGCCAGCTGTTCTCAAATGAAAAAAAAAACCAAGGACCAATGAATTCGCTCGAACGTTGCGTTTGGGATTGTTTGGTGCATTAATCACTATTGTATTAATATGGCAACCAAGTTCTTGGACTTGCTTGTAAGTTTTGACTCACAACACCACAAGGCCATTTTTGTAGGGCTACGGTAGGATCGCTAGAGGAGGCGGAAGAAAATGCCAATCTTGTTTAAATATGACGGTGTCCTTCGAAATAATTTTAGTACTAGCTATCAACAGATCAAGCAACTCCACCTAGCAAAATTTGAAGTTCTGTAGAGTATCTTCTCTATCGTGTACCGTAATCCTAGAGATACAGCGTTACGGTATAAAATAAGTCTCATATCAGTGATCAGCACATGAAGAAACCCACGTAAGCGAAGTTCGTCTGGAAACTGTTAGTTTGAGATTCTTGGTGCAGAATTAGCCGGTTAGTGTGGCCGCTATAGACCAGATTTGCGTCAGCTGAGTCGAACGATTGCTTTCTACACTTTCCGTAGTAGCTCCTACCAAGCTTTCGATCAATATTTAATTTTATTACTGCTTTTCTAGTAGTTATCTTCACGAATTTTTCGGTTACATTCTCTAATCCGGAAGATTTTATCCAATATCATACGATTGACTGTGGAGAAGATAGTCTGACATTCGTGCCGGTTTTATTTAGTGAAGCAAAGAAGTGGAACCCATTTTTATCAGCAGAACTGAAAAAAATATTAAGTAAGTCGCAACGAGTCAAAGTAAACCTATTGAAAATGTCCAACAAACCAAGCCATAACTTGCTTAATCTAGTGTTGGCTGGCACTACTCGATTTTTCCCAGGACCTCAATCTTCAGTTCTTTTGCGGCAGGATCCAAGAAGTTCCCAGTGGGAATCTGGCTTAATTTCCAACGAACAGGAATAAATGTGGATGTTGTGCGTCTGCCTCATCTCAGAGAATTGCAATAGAATTTGATAGAAGTATTCAGATCTATTATATTTTGCAAGAGAAACTTGTCCACTCTGAACAAGCGACGAAAGGCCTAGGATCTCCACGTGAGCACTCATGGGAACCAGGTATTGGAACCATCGAATTGGTAGTGGATAGTGGATGTTACAAGGGACATGAGCCAGAAGCTTCTGGACATTAAAAAATCGGTGATCCAAGAAATGCAGCAGCCAGGAGAAGAAACCGAAAAAAAAATCACGGTTTCACTCTTGCTATAAGGGCACGTGTGGCGCGTCCCCCCGGTTCTTCTTCGGGCTGGATTGTGATGGGCGTACATATGTGGTGCCGGGAAAGCATCGATTAATATGCTAGCCATCGTTCAGATACTGAATAATACAGTTTTCGAAAGTTTTTTCCCGTGTTTTTCACAAACTGTTCGTTATAAAGAAAACACAACATAGTTCTTGTTTTCAAGGAAAGGGAACTGTTCCGTTCGATTTTTCTCCGCACATTATCGAAAGTAGATTCCGCACCTCCTCATCCCTGGAATCTTCAGCTTCATAATTCATGATCGTTCCCACGAAGGTTCAAAACGTCATGCTCATCTGGAGTTGACGAGCTCCCGAGCAAAGGGTGGAATAATTGGTCATTATTGATTGCGTCTTGTTTACAACGCTATGGATACAAATACAGGTAAAATACGATTTCTGGCTGAGCAGTTACCATTACTAATAAGAAAATGTATAGTAATCATATTGATCTATGCTACACATATCTTGGACCTAACTCGTTTGAACGAAGCGTTGAAACATCTGGTGGGGCTTCTCCTGCTTATCTTGATATATGCAGTTCCTACCCTGACAGTAAAGCTAGTTGCCCTTATTACAGGTTTAGGTTTTGCAAACGCAATTCTGCCCCTAGTTATTGAGGGTGTAATGTTGAAAAAATCAAGAGCATTAATGTTAGTTGCAGTGTCAAGCAGTTTATGTACCATGCAAATAGCAAGCATAGTGCGTCTGGATTCTAGGGTTGCTAGGCCAAGACGAGCATTTCTAATACATGAGTTGGGAATGCTGGAATAAGAAGTTTCGCTCAAACTTTGACTGCCATAATGTGTTCTTTCAGATAGCTTAAATTTCAGATGCCTCAGAAAATCTTGTTTTCTACCAGATTTAAGAACTTTCTTCTCTATTGAGCTATTATAGGATCTCAATTTCTTGTGAACAGCTTTGTGAACCTATTATAAGTTTCCCAATCACCGTTGACCTTCGCAAGACTGTACAAACGATCCTTTTTTTCCAGCATGTCTCTGAGGTATGGTGGCAAGTTAGATCTATATGGAATCGTTAACACCCAAGGTACAAACAAATCAAGCGCATGATTTAGGATAACAATGAACATTTCATATTTCTCATCCACGGACGACGTAGATTCAGAAGACTCCATCCACATGATCCCCGTTAAATACGCGTTAACCTGGCTGTAGCCACATTTTGAAAACAAACGTGCATAAATCGGATTGTGTCTCGCCTCAGTGACAGTGCATGATACGTGCATGATACGCAAAACAGTTCACTTCAGAAGTTGAGTAGTTTGAGACTACCCCGTCTATGTTCGGCATATTGAAGTCGCCAACCACAATTACGGGAGATTCACACATAGCCAAGTCAGTGATAGCCTTTAAAAGTTGAAGTGTCATTGGTGAGCTACAAGATGGTGATTCCCTTCATTTTGGTGTTTCCCAGTATCATCTAGTGAAACTTCCTATGAACAAGATCAAGCGTGGTGTTGGTAAAAAATCTATCCCAAGCCGACTCCCTCTCGTGGACGGGAAAATGCGACCCCTCCTCAGAAAATATAGCCTTTTTCTTCCTTTTTCTTTGACTTAGCAATTTTTAAATTATCTGAAATTGCCTTATAAATTTTTTAGAGTTAATTCTGCTGTTTTCAATTTTTAATTTTTACCAATTAAACTAAGCATTTGTTCAGGTATGTCGCTTCCACGCTTTCATATGGATCTCCTAGTGGCTGCGCGAAGTAGAACATTTGAGCTTATATTTTGATCTGTGATTATCCACTATTATTCCAATATTTTCAGATGCTAGTGGTGAATGGAATGCGTACACATGTGGGAAGGAGCCTTTTATTAAATAAAATAAATATCTCTCATATATGTCTATAATAAGTTTTCGGCCAGTCTTGATCTTCATTCGCCAAATTCCAGCTGCACCCGCGACGTGGGCAGGGGATACCCCCTCTCAAAGTCCTGGAACTCGAAATTGAGAGCCTCGATGTGACGACGTATAAGACGTTGGCGAAGGATGAGGAGGACCTGAAAAAGCACGATAATTAAATAACAAATGACTAGGGACTAAATGACATTTTGAATGAAAGAATTAGACACAATTTATGTGAAATTAGCGAAATTCATTACTAAATAATTTAAAAGAACAACTCACAATGGATGCGGCAAGCAACCCTACTCAGACACTCACAGCGTGCGACCCGCGTTTCATTTGCGTGCGAGCCCGCGACCGTCCGGGATTCCGCACGCAAATGGCACGCGGCTCGCAGAGTTTAGGCACGCGGGCAGCACGATAATTAGCGCGATCTATCGAATACCTGCTACTAGGTGGTATACACAGTCATAACGTCGCTTTATTGTGTTTTCATTATTCAAAAGAACACAAAACATTATGAGGCAACTACTTTTACTGGAAATTAACTAGTGGAATAGAATAGAGGACTAATGCAACATGTTCAGTATGCACATTAAATGGTTAAGGTTATTGTCCTCCGAATTACTCGAAGATTCGAGTTTTTCCAAATAACTGGATGTAACTATGAATAAAAAAATACCTTGTGGTATAGTCATGTCTTTTCATTCCCGTCGTCTTAATGGGAGGGTGTACTGCGACTAAAACAAACATGAATGTCAATGAAAAACATGAAGTAGCACTTTTGTAAAATAACGAAAACTGGATTAATTTTATTCGAACTTACAGTGCCGATTGCAACCCGGCATGAGTACTTTTTGTTCTTTGGCTGTCAAACTACAACCGTCGCTTCAGCACAAACTTGCACATATACCGCAAAACGCTTTTTTTTACAACAAAGTAAGTGAAGAAGAAAACAACGAAAGTACCAAAAAAAAGAACAACAGCGAACAAGAAAAACAGAGATGAAATTTTTGCAAAGCGATGTGAAACAACGAGTTAATATTCACAAATACAACAAATGGGGCCAATACATGAAAAAGAAAGACAAAAAATTCAGGAAAGCTCCGATTCGAACGCAGCGTCCTTTTCGCTGTGCATTATCTCGTGTGTTGGTTGTTCAAGCACTGTTGCACAACTTTTAAGGTACGCGGTTCGCACGCTGTAATTGTCTGAGTATGAAGAGCAGCGATACTAGGACCAGTGCTACGACGAGGCCGGATAGGGTTCCTGAGAGAGGATTCGCCGTTGTGGTTGTGGTTAGCTTTGCCCATTGAGGAAAGTTGGGACCGATGATGTGTTGCGACATGGTAATAAATCTGAAAATTGGGTACTTGGTAATAAAATTGTTGATTTTTGACACATATATGAAATTAGCAGTAGTAGGAGTAATGAGGTGTGGAGGAGTGAAGGTGGTAACAGCGTGAAGATAGATTGGGAGAAGACTAATCAATGGATTGGCTCTGGGATTCTCCGCCTCCTGACGTATCCTGAAGGCACGCGCTTATGCCTGCACCGGCACCTGCACCTGAGAGGTCAGGCTCACGACGCGGACATGACTTCTTAGGAAGAGAGAGAAAAAGCTGGGTAGGTAATGGTAAAAGTTCGTTTAGAGACTGCTTACGGTAGTTGTCTAATAGTGTTTGAGTATTAATAACTTCTCGGGTTCGATCCCCGCTGGAACACAACCTTACAAAATGGAATTCTGCATTTGCAACCAGTCATTAGTCATACATGTGTCTCTAGCACACACTACACACTTATTATAAGCAATTGAAATGACACCAAAGTCGTTTTCATACTCAAACCAGTCCAGGGTTCGATCCCCGCCGGAGCCAATTTTTCGCAAACTAGAAAAACGCATGTGGAGGCAGTCGGACATTAGACACCCACGTTTACAAACAAAAACAAATGGTTAAAGCCTTTTTTGAGCGACGAAATTCGCGCGTGAGTGGCTTTGTTTCGCTCAGAGTTAGAATCATACGCGAGTAAATGTATGGTTGTTTCTCACGAATTTTAGAAGGGTTAGCATGTGAACTGGAAAAAGGGCTTAAGTCGTTCTGCTGTAAGGAAGATTAACGCTTTTTGGCACACATTTTTTTATTTTGAAAAACTAGGTTCATCAATGTTAAATTTGGGTGAAACTTCGTTGGTAAAAAAATGAGAAAATGCCCATTTTTACAAGGGTTTACCATCGCTTTGCCAACGGAATAAAACTCGTCCCAGGTAACATCGAGAGGTAAACTTTTGCGGGAATATAGAGCTTGACTTCCTCTTTCAGGATCATACCTAAGGTTCCATCAGCTCCCACATATCACTGAAAAAAAGCCATGAAAAAAGTCTAGTTTTTGGCAAGTTGAAGAGTGTGGTGTTAATCTGAGGCGAATAACTCCACAGTTACTTTGTATGTATGGGGAAACAGATTCAATACGCTACAATAAAGGAAGAGTTGCTCTTTCTTATGCAATGGGTCGTTTTTTACAGGACCTTCTCATTTCTTCAGTTTAAGTGTCAACATACATAAAATTTAACAAATTTTGCTGCCACGTCTTATGTGGTGTTATCGCCATAAAAAGATCTACCAAAAGAGAAGCCGTGAGATTTTGCATGGTCGTAAGGTTTGTTCTGAGAAAACGCCTTCACAGTTTCGGAGCACCATGGGATGTCCAGAGGTCATAGGACGTCATCTACGGAATTGCACTCTGAGCTGCATATTTATTGGATCCTACAAGTCGATTTATAGCCAAATAAAACGTGGAAGCTTGAGAAGAAAGTGTTCACCAAGGATTTCACACTCTTTGTTCTTAGTACTAAAGGAAGAAAGCATGTTGAAGTGTTTGCAAAACCACTGCCCTCGCGAGGAATCGAACTTAGGGCCTGCTACTGAAACACTGGCACCTTACCCCTAATCCAACGCTGTTCTTAACGCAGATGTTTCGAACTCAAACTAAGCAATATTGCTAGCACAGAAGTGCCATATTAAGCTAGTTGCAATGCACGGAGCACAAGTCGATGCCAAAGGTCACGGTTATGTCACCAAATTATCGCACTCGTCAGGTAACAAGCACGCTAGCTCCTTGCACGTTGGGTGGTTCTCGTTCTTTTCGCTTTTTTAACATCTCATTAACTGCCGATGAACCTGCTGTGTGCCACCCGTACCTCAGCGAGGTATCGACGCTGCAATTCCGATGCACCGAGGATCTTCAGTACATCGAGTTGGCCGTCATTGAGGAATGTCGACGCGATGAAGGATTAATGAATGATTTGAAGTTGACGAAGTATGGTCTCCTGGTCATGAATACTAAGTCGCGGCTGGTGAGTCTTATCATTTCGTTTTCAATTTTTTTTTAAATTTCATTGCCTTCACTTGTTCTTTCAAGATTTATATTGTACATAGTTTTGGATATGATAAACATTCTTTTGAATATAGTTTTTTGATGTTTTTTTAGATGGATAAACAAAGAAGCTTCTTCACTAAAACGTTCGCGGATTTCAATAATCTAAAATGGCCCGAAAGCAAGGAAGATTATCATGCCTTCTTCGTGCTCGACAGTCAGCCAGGAGGCGACACCACGGTTCCACCAGGAAAAGGATGTCAAAGCTAGTCTTTCATCAGGTAATAGACATTTTCACAATCGGTCTTTGACAGTAATTGGAGTTTTGGTTACAGGAGCTGTTGATCAATTGATTTCCCTGCATGTGAAACATTACATGACCCTCCACGGCCTCAATCATAGGAGCGACAGCGAAAAGATTAAGCATCGCCTTCTCCAAGAAAGGGCAAAATCGTCCATCTTCTCTATTGACTCGGTTCCGCTGTTGCATCAGAAGTAATAAATTTATCTTAATTATACATTCACATCACATCTACCGAAGACAACATCAACCGAGTATTTCTCATTTATTGAAATTCAGTTCTATTACACGGCGATATGCATGGTCTTCATTTCATTTCTTGTGCCATGGAGGCTGCCGCTATACTCCTCGAGGAGTATAGCACCTAGCATCGCCAAAGATTGGCGATTTCATCTTTGATACGTATTGATTGTGGGCGGGTCACGATGAGAACTCTGGCGATTATCGTCGACAATGATACATCGCTAGAGGGGTGCTATACTCCTCGCGACGCTACATCGCCAAAGTTTGGCGATCCGTCGCTAAAGATTGGCGATCGCCAGTCGCCAAAGTTTGGCGATCGCTCGTCGTCGAGAAGCGTCGACGATGGCGACCGGACAACGTTGGCGACGGAGCGCCTAGGTCTTCAATTTTCAGAAACCGCTCGCTTCTTACTCCTATTTCTTCACCACTGACATTATGCAACCGCTTATAATAGCGTTTATTACCTCATCAACTATATCGGATACTATTTTCTACCACAGTTCACCTCTTCATCTCTTCATCTCTCTGAAGCATATATCCGAAGCAAAACCGCAAATCAAATACGATAGATTTCACTGGTGTATATTACATTAGATAATAGACTACCTGTGCAGCTGTGTGCGCACACCTTGATCTAATCGCAAAGAATAAACATTACTAGACCCTACTCCCCTACACAACATGTTGAAAAGCATTTTTGAGAGCACCTAAAACTTGCTCACCTAAAAACTTGTCGATAGCTTGTTTCGCACTTCCTTGCTGACAAGTTGCACACCCAAAAAGTATGTTTTTTTCTTTTTTTTTCTTTCTATTTTTTCTTTGGTTTTCGATAGAAAACTAAAGTCGGCGCTGTATGAAGAACCCATTCTTCACTTCAGAATAACCTTTTCACATCTAACGACCTCTCTTGTGATATGTTCCCCATGAGGGTGCACTGTCACACCGTAACTACATCTTTTCCTGTTTGCATTCATATTGAGTCTTTTACATCTATCTCACTCACTCACTCATTACCATTCTTTCCTTTTTTTTCCTTCACTCTCACTGAAGCAACGTTCTAGTGTTTCTTGCAAATTTCTGAATTTTGAAGATTCTGTATTAAAATTGTGGAAACAGCCGCAAATTATGAAAATACATAATCCATTGAGGTGAGGGGAATATTACTTCTGTTTTTAGGTCCATGTCGGCCTACTGCAGCCCGTATGTCATGTCTCACCAACTCTTCCATCAGTATATAGCAAATAAATAAGTGAAAACCGAGCGAAACCCGGAAATTGAAGACTTAAGCGCTCCGTCGCCAACGTTGTCCAGTCGCCATCGTCGATGTTCCTCGACGACCGGCGATCTCCAATCTTTGGCGACTGGCCATCGCCAATCTTTAGCGACGGGCGATCGCCAATATTTAGCGACTGGCGATCGCCAAACTTTGGCGACTGGCGATCGCCAAACTTTGGCGATTGGCGATCGCCAAACTTTGGCGACTGGCGATCGCCAAACTTTGGCGACTGGCGATCGCCAAACTTTGGCGACGGCGATGTTAGGTGCTATACTCCTCGAGGAGTATAGCGGCAGCCGAGTGCGAATTGAACAAAAGCCTTTCAAATGAAGCAACGTAGAAGTCTCCAACACCATTCAAACAACTTTCGTCTATGCAAAGAGTGGGCAACCACTTTCAATTCCATAGGAATCGCAGCCACTACAAAGTTGACTCCGAAATTAAATTAGTATTACTTTTACATTAACACTAATAATAATATCAATGTTAAGGCTAAACACCAGAAAGAAAAACAAAAATTAAAATGCACTGCCCTACCCTGCTGCTATCATACGACCCCCCTGGCGACCCCCCTGGTCCCCCCGAGGCGACCCCCTTGGTAAATTACCATCGTACGCTTGACCCTGCCTATGAAACGCATCCTACGGTGTCCTCTCGCCTATCCTACCAGTTCTCAGTAGGCTGACACCTTTTTGATGCCTTACCTGCAGATAAAATCCCAGACGCCCTCGTTAACATAGAAGACTACGTATTCTGTCTGTCAGGATAAATTTTTCGATTCTGAGGAGCTAATAGGCCAACACCTACCTGCGCACATTCATAGGAACTAGCACTGATCCCGTCAAATATGCAGGCTATGGTAATGAAACAAATCAGGAGATCGTCCTCAAAGACGGAAAGAATTGTAGTAATTCATCACTAATATTATAATTTACTAAAGTAATTGACAAAATGGCGTTGCATCCAGCTCAGCAGCAGTTATCAGCTGATTGCGGTTGATTTGAGAGATAATGATAGGCGCTGATCTCGTATTATAATGAGGGAATAACCATACCAAGATGGCTAAAAATCCTGCAATTCCTACTCTGCACTCGTGCCCCGACAAGGTTTCCATATTACAATGAAGGGGAACCAAGTAAGGCTACAGCGCACAAGGTCTTCCAAAAAGGGAATTGCTCTTGGAGATTTTTCTTGCCCTTGAAGGCTGGATGCTATCTGAAGATTTGTTTGCATTTCCATGGTCTCACTTTCCATGGACTAGTTACAGAGCAGCCACACCGGCGCGTCCACTCCACATACAGATACGGATTAGCTTCTTCTTCATTCTTGAGATGGTGGATACATCGTGGAAAAAAAACTCGGATTGGTTCTCCGATCTCCTGTTAGGAGAAGTATCGCTGTACAATGAGCGTTCTCATAGCCACTTTTAGTGTTTTCCCTCATCTTTTTAAAACTTGTAGAGAAGGCAAAATGCATATAAAGGCTGGTTTAGCTGGAATGGTCATTCAAAGGCTGCGATGAACTCCTTCTTCGTTATTGCTTCCTCTCTTGCTTTTGTTACGAGGTAATTGTTAACATTTCCTTTTGAAACTATATGACCAAAATAGGTTTGAGGAGGAACAGCCAAAAATTTCTCGGATCAGAAAGAGAGCTGTTCTTGTGTTGAGTCCTTTGCAAATGTTTCGTAATTTTAGGTGCTATACTCATCACTACCCTGTCGCTGTTATTGACGGTTAGTTTGTGTTAACCTCTTAAATATATAACAGATAAGTTTTGTAACTTACAATTAATGTTAGTAGCATTGTTAGTAAAATTTCTGTCAGTTAAAGTTCACTATTAGTGAAAGCTGAAGGCTGAGAGAATGAAGTAGGTGAACCCTAGCAGTTCGCTTTTTAGAATTATTTTCTCATGAAGGATTGATTTCAACTTGAAGAGTCTCCAGTAGCTTCCAATTACAATGATGTACGTGTTTTCTTGTGTAACTGCCAAAAAGACGCCTTCTAGAACTTTGGGGAGGATGTGGGCGGCACCAATGCGGGGCTATGAGGTTTCCGTATGATGTACTCTTTTGCTGATCGCATATGGAGCGCACCTCCCAACCTGCTAAGGAGAGGGTGATGAGTAACTCTCACAAGGAGTTCCAATCCCCGCAAATTAGCTCCCTGGAGAGCATTATTAAAAAGCTTCTCGTGTCTTAGCCCCGCCTCCCGCTCCGCTCACAAGCTCCCCACTGAGTGGAGCTGGAATGCGGGTCCATCGATATCAGCTGTACTGTTCTTATCAGCAGCTCTTGGCGAACCTTTTCATGTAAAAATCTCGAAATTTCGAGGTGGGACTGTGCTTTCAAGGGAAGGGGAAAAACGCAAATTCCTCTGAAGTTTTAGAACTAGCTTTGAATGACGAATCTGGATGAGATGTGCTCCAGATTCATTACTATTTTCTACAGGAGATTTATGTTTGTTTCTTCCACAACCTTAAGATAGGTTAACCATACACCTCCCAAAGTATTTCTTCTTTGGAATCCTATTCAAATAAGCGTTACTACATTTGGCAAGTTTCCAGATTATCCACACCTTGGAATCGCCGCCCTTTCTGAGCCATACCCCTACGTGGCAGTTGCACCGGAACCCATTGTAGTCGCGCCTTCTCCTCTGCCGGTAGAAGTTGTGGAAGCAGGTCCTGTCATTGCGCCATCGCCAGTAGTGGTTTCAGAGGATGTTATGGCGCCCGCGCCAGTGGTGGCGCCAGCGCATATGCTGCCTTATGCTCTGGCGAGTTTTCACTCTAACATGATGTCCTGATTGAGCTTCTAACTTTTTCTTGCTTATTTCATCATTAAACACTATACATATTTATTTACACAGGAGGATATTTGTTTAATTTTTGTGTATCTCCGTACTTATTTAGTTACCTAAGGTTTCCCAGTTTATTTTCTTCCACATTTTACAGCTATTTTCAGTACAATCCCCACTACCATCCGCGCACTATGGTTCGCAATGTTGTACGCACCTACACCAAAGGTGATCTTTCAATAAACTTGGATCAATAAATCAATAACTTTTAGATTTCCAGAGACTGGCCATGTCTCCGATACTGTGAAGAAGGAATTCCCGACTCTGTTGGGCGCTGCATTCCAAGAAAAATTGTTTGATGCTAAGAAAGCCGCTCAAGCTGCTCAAGCTTCCTCTAAGAAGTCCCAGTCTTAAACACCACCCCCTTAAAAGTAGTTTACTCCCGTTAGTTCTATAGCACATCCATTAGACCAATGCATTATTGTGCATTGAATTGTCTGTTTGTTCATGTTGAGAAAATAATAAATATTTTTTCTACTTATTTATTTATTTATCTATTTGGAAACGGGGAACTAATGCTCTCATTTTGTCTTCCAGTTCTTATTGCTTAAAATTTATGAGAAAAATTTCCATTCGATTCGCAGCGAAGCGGAAGGAATGGATCGTGATTAATTGCAAGGTTGGGATTTTTGCAGATTTGTTGTCTAGACGTTTGAGCTTTCGGCGAAACAGCTGTCAGCGAAATTTCGCTGGGCCACCAATCTGCCATTGATCTGTCCATGAGCCTATTGGTTGCCTTGTGTTATCGTTCTTTTATATAAATCATACACGTTGCTTAATAGCTTGAGTAGCTACAGCGAGCCTATCACATCAGCCTTTGAGTCATAGGCAGTTGCAGACTTCAAGAAAAAAATCGAAGAATTTATCTCATTTAAATGCTTCACGAATAGCCATGAATAAACGGCATTTTACAACTGAATGTCACAGCGTGGTGATTATACGACTACTACTCTTGAATGTTATTCATTGAAATTTAATGAGGCCTGTTTTTTTTGTTGTAGCTATAATTCACTCTCATTTTGGATGGATGAAGGGTAGTTAGGGCCTTTATTGAGTCAGGGTTATTTCATTCACGACAGTTAGGCAATTTATGCTAGATATGCGTGCAAGTCACATCAGACGCACACTACCATTTGTGAAGAATTTTCTATGAATACCGGTCATCACGGCGTGTATAGCCCGAATGAAAGTATCGGCGTGTATAGCCCGAACGAAAGTACCGCACTTGTGCGTGCGTCTTTCCTGCGTTGGAGCTGCGTGAAGATTGTGACTGGGTCATCCATTATCTACATATTTATTTATTTGTTTATTTACGCACTATATATGCGCACAGGTTTCTAATGTACGCATATAGTATAAACTGCCGTAATCGCAACAAGAGGGTGGCGATCCCAGAAGCAACGACTCACCTCATCTTTTTCCTGGAAATAACGAAAATATTTTCCGAGGAATTTATGTACTTGAAGTAGATGTAGCAACCACGTGCCGACCGTAATGCTGCTCAAGATACCATGCAAAAGCCTTGAGGCAGCTAGTTTTGAGCTTCTAACCTTAAGGAGATTTAGGGTGGCGCATTAATAAGATCACGCCAGTACGAAAAGGCGTATGGATGACAATACTTATGAATGACCCTAACTCTCCTAAAAAAACCCTCTAAAACGAAGTGCCTGGTGTTTCAGCATGGAATCGGGTGTGCCACTATGATCAGCGTCTTCCAAGTCTCTCTAAGCATATACACAGCTTCGTGTCTTCTTATACTGGCCGTCTTGTACTCCTACCAGTGCACATACACCTATTCACTAAATTAGACTCTCTTCACTTTGGTGAAGGGGTCATGAGACGAAAAAGTAGCAAAACCGATTTGATACATACTTGCTGAATTTTTGCGATATCCTGTTCATATTGTTCGCTTTGCCGCACCTCCAAGAAGTAATATGTTGGTCCGAAAGTCTTGCAACAACATTTACTCTTCGATCCAGAACTTCTCAGACTTGAATAGAAAATCTTTGGCAATAGAGTGTGGAAGAATGTTCTACTACTTCTCAGCTATAAAAAATGGCAGACCAGTTTCCATCGATAAACAATAATGTTACGATTGGTCGAAGAAAAAAGAAAAATTTGGTGCAGGACTCTCGGACTAACCTTAAACAGTAGGGACGTTGAAGTTCAAACTCTTTACGTTCTCGTACTTACACCTCAATTAATATTACTCTGTTGTTTCAATGTTCCAGCCACGATGAAGTTGTACATCTTTCTGAGCATATGCTTCGCATGCTTCTCAGCTCCAGTTGTAGACGAGCCAGCGGCAGTGAAGAAGGAGGAGCAAGGTTGGTATATGAAGGGCTCTAAAGAGCTGATGCCTTTGGTGGAGATCGAACTCGCGTTGGCATCGTACAACATTAGCGGCTCGAATATCTATACGCGTGATAGGATGTGTCTTAAATGGATTTCTAAGAAATTGATGAAACTTACGTGGAGGACGCAAGGGGTGGGGTGAGCCCCCCACCTCCGAGAATGGGTCATCGGATCCTAGGAATTATTTTACAACACAAATGAAATTTCGTAACAGTTCATTTTCGATTCTTTATTTTTACAGTTATGCTTTGAAAATTTGTTTTTTATTATTTCACATTCAAAATGGTACTTTTAGTATTTTTTAATCCCATCCGGAGCGGCGGAGTTGCCACTTTTTTCCTGGGCGCCTTTCGCAGGTTTGCCACTCCTGTGTCAGGCACTCAGGTCTACATACATATTTTAACACTCTAGATTTGCAACATTTCCAGAATCTCTTTAGTTTTTCTGGCAATTCAATCATCGTCACATTTCCGCCGAAATACTGAAATACTGGTTGCACAATTGTTGAATAATTAATTTACTTAACCATAAATTTTTCCTCATAACAGTTCGTGCATAATGATTTATGCGATACACGACAATTCATGAGTAAAATCGTTAATAATATCCGATAAAGGAGTGTCATGTCATCCATACTTTATAAGTATTTGTTTTCAAGGAAAAACAGATTACTGAATAAGTGTCCAGAGTGGTGGTGTGCTGTCCTATCCTAACACGTCTTAACACTTCTAAGACTTTGCCACTATTTTGCAAATTTTCCCACGTTTTTGAAGTTTTGCGAATGAATATTTGAAACCCTGTGGGCGTCTGTGTTCTGGCCAGCAAGTCAGAATCGTAAACAATGGAATGTTGGTTCAATCCCTGCTAGTGGACGAAGTTTTGAAGTGAATGCGGGTTTCGTTTCATTTATCCACACATGTCCGCCAGTGGCTAACGCAGATATGCTCAGTTCCCTCCACTTGGGGAACCAGGAGTAAAGAATAAAACTAACAGAAACATTGATTTCACTATATCTCCATACTCCCATTCCTGGAGATTGGAGCATTCATTTCTATGTCACGTCTTGCACTCATCCTTATTTAGCGCTCACCGTGGAATCTCTCGATGGGTACCTGGACATGATCAAGATGTTTAGAGGTAATTTTCCCACGTTTCTCCCATTTTGCTCTACTAGGGAGCATTTTTGTTGAAGCAGTAATTAGTTGGTTTGCTACATACAATATCCCATCCCATCCTCGTTATGCTAACTTTTTAGGCATGCTTCCACAAGATCTTATGAAAACTATTGATAGCGTAAGTCGCCTCGTTGGAGTAGCAATGGATTCTTGATGAAAATTTCTAATACATTTTAGCTCAATATAACCGAAAAAGGCGAACTAGTCAGTTTCTTATCCGACTGGTACAACGGGCGTATCAAGAAGCCGGAGAACAAGGCGGAGATTGTCGAACTAATCAAGGAGAAATTGCCAACGGTGAGCGCAGGTCTTGCATTCCGTTAACATTTGTCAAAAAAAAAACAACAACAACAAATGAGCGGGGTTAACCAGTACACCCGTTTGTCGAACTTCCGGTGTTGCTCCTATGACCCTTCTATAGATGAGGACATCTTGCTGGTTGATGTGAGTGTTGGCATAAAGGACTCTTCAGCTACTCTCAGCACTACCCCTGGATTTTTTTTCGTCTGCGAGCGTCTATGTGCTACAGCGTCTGCCATTGCCTTCCAGAGTCCTTCCTATATTCATTTAAAAAAAGCTGTTGCACTACAACTCACTTCAGCGGGCCTTATCCGTGTCTGCCGTTTCATTTTTGACTTTTTTTATGTTTGCCGTATTTTTAGTGATCATCTGCCTATGGTCTTTTCTTTTACTTAGTTCTAGTGTCTTTCGTTTTGTTGAAGTGCATGCGCGCCTTTGGCGTAACAAATAAATAAATAAAAAAGGTACCCCGAAAAACGGGGTATGTCTAGTTGTGGATATTATCGCATTCTAAACTATAATATTAAAGGTCTACGAAAAAATCGACGCCCTTAACACAACTTTCTATGGAAAATTCCTTCAACTCAAGCCAGAAACCCAGGAATTACTTCGCTCGGTAGGTTATTTTCTCATAGAAATCTTCACAGAGATGATTAAAATTTACTTATGTGCTCCACTTTCGAAAATTATCCACTTTTGATAGTTTTCCCATTTTGATAGAAGTGAGCATGGATTTGTTGCTCTTCTCTTCCCCTTGCAAATTAATGCAAAAAGAGGTATTCCATGTTTGTGTTTGAACTTTGTGTAATGGGAATGCATGATGCGGGATTTAAGCAGATATTAAATATTATTTCAAACTATACAATTTTTATCTACTATGTCAACGCTCAGGAACATCTAGCTTACCAATAAGCTCAACTGTTGAATAGAATATTCTTGAAAAATGACCCATGCGCAGCGCAATTCTCTACTGTTTTTAAGTCACCGTACATGCAATACTTTCATCTCGTGTGAAAGAATTTCTAAAACGCTGCGGAGCAACTTTGTGGCAGCACCCCCCCCCCCCTCACCTCTAACACTGAGGACCTGAGATTTCGACGTACATAATCTGAGGTGACCGAATGCGCCGATTACAAAGTGAGTTACAATAAAACCTACAAGTTAGTCAACAAGGTATTATGGCCAAGGATTAGGTGTCTAAATTGATAATTGAATATGGATAATCAGCTTATTCCGGGACTGAAGATGCCTAACTATAAGTTTCCCTGTTATTCGAATAATTCCCGCTGTTTCTATGAATTATTTGCACTTCCTAGCGATTGGTGATCACAGTCATTTGAGGGAGCCTTTTCTGTAAAGGTGCATGGTTATGATATGCATAACAGCTGATTCAACTTGCTGGGGTGGTATGCATGCATTCCGGAGCCGATAAGGGCAATTTGTACCTGGTGCGATTGACGCACGTGCATTGCAGTCGCAGCTCAGACGCACGCGTTTACGACCTGATGTCGGCCGCGCGTTATTTTGATTGAGGATGAGCATCCAATGTTGACCGGTCTACATGGAAAATTCCTTGCAAATGGATGCGTGCGACTGATGCGCGACTGACGCACGCATAAGCTAGTATAAACTACCCTATAGGTACCAGGCAGCTTCTTGGAATTTGAACGCGATATCATATCCCATTTGTTTACATCTGATATGTTTCGGAATTCACTACGACCGGGTTCCTGCTGACTTCCGATCATTCCTACGGACCGTTCCACAGGTAGGCTTCCTGACCCGGAACTTTCCGTTTCCGGAACTGCAAACCATCCCTGGTATGATGGAAGTTACTTATTCCGCAACTAAGGCAATTACAACATGTTTTTTGCGCACATTTCTGTTTTCCTACTATGAACAACTAAACCTTTGCAGTGGCGCGATAAGGCGGTGTCCCTGGAAGGAGAGACTCCGGCAGAATCAGCTGCCAAGCGATTGCAGTTCCTCAGAGATGTCGCTTTGTCGGTGCAGACGATGAACAACGAGACCAAGGAGGACATTCGGTCGCAATTTCCTACAGCAGTGAATTTGACTGAAGGTAAAAGGAAGGATTTCTTCCAATTCCATTCGGAAATTAAGCTCAGGATTTCTCTCTCCTATTTTGAACAAGTATTTAGTAACTTTTTTGAAGGATTCGGCTTCACCGTACTCACAACGATGGCTATGATCGTGCAGAAGATTATGGAATCGTTCAGCGCAATAGGCACCACCGTAGCGACTCCACAAGACTGCCCTGTACCTCTGGATTAGCATTTACTCGTTGTGATGCTCTTCTACGTTACTAGATGTCAACAATTGGAGCAACATAGACGAATAAATCGATGGTGTCAATAAATCCCTTCTGGATGTGTCTAAAATCCATATTTCATTCAGAATTATTGTGAGTTAAAGGCAGCACTCACGGAAAATTTCACTTTTGAAATGAGTCGCTTACCATATAGCCGGCCGCTGGACAATCGCAACAGTAAGTTGAACACCTTGAATGGCCACCTACCTGCGAAGATACTGCCGTGGACACGTATGCCGCTCTGGACATTAGGGTTCCCTCGCGCCAACTAACGCCTTTGACAGGGTGTGTGCATGTGGTTCAGCGGGGGCGTGTCTATGAAATTCGTACCATTTGCAGGGTTCCGTGCCGGGACCCATCACGGAACACTCGTCCGCGCTGTGGACACACATGAAATACCGCCATCTTTTTCTGTGTTTTTCGCGTGTTTCACGCTACTTCATCGTTGTCAATGAGTTCATCGTCCCTAAAAACCCCGATATACCGCGAAATCTTCAACACAAAAGTTTCCGTGAGTGCTGCCTTTAAAGAAATGTGGGCTATGCAGTCTTTTTCGCGCAATTGTCTTCAAAACTTGCACTTTCTTCGAAAGAAATTTGCAATTCATTATCTCAGCAGAACCTGCCGAAAAAACATGTGGTCCAAGTGAATATTTGTTTTAGTCTGTTTACTTAATGACACCTCAAAAGATGAGTTATAAAGGAATGCCGAAGAATCACAAATTTGGAAAAACCTGAGATGTTGCAACAACAAGGAAACGGCGCAGTGCATGAAATTTGAACTGTTGTGCGTATGAATAAAAAGTAGGATTACTAACAAATTCAGGCAATAAGAAGGTTGAAATGTATGGAAACACTACAGAATTGTTGTTCGTGTTCTTTTTTATGCTCAACTTAACAACGAACAAAGCTTCACGCAACGACAGAGTTCTCTGGATCCTTTGAGGTCATTTTGAATCCCAGCCTTAGGCGACCCGACTTACAATCCTTGCCAAAAAGATAAACGAATTGCGCGTGCGGTTTCATACAGACACAGAATCGCGACGGGACCTACTCGACCCTTTCCTCACTTCGAGCATGCTCTCTCCACATCCATCGCTTGGGTCTCACCGCGTCCGGTCTCGGAATCCGTCTACATTTTTGAGAGGGACCATACTCAGACACACGCGTCATAGCATGAGCCCGCACAATAACAATATCGACAATAACAGAAATCCCCAGAATATTCAAATGTTCACAGTTACATAAGTTCTACTACTACCACGTCACCCTAGAATAAACACACTACATTCGTCTTCATCACTGCAGGAATCCTAGGATTACAGCTAAATCTCGATGACCAAATTTCACCTGGGTGCTGCCTTAAAATCAATGCATCCTTGGTCTGTTCACTTAGACGGTGCACTGCACGTAATGGCCAGCCCTGCGTCTGAATTGTCATTGGAGCGAGCTGATACGCTTGTGGGGAAATTTATACTGGATGCGTGTGACTGATGCGCGTGTGTCTATTTGATGAAGAATAGTGCTCACTTTCATTGCAGTCGCAGCTCAAACGCACGCGTTTACCCCATTTACGAAGTAATTCCGATGAAGACCAGTCAACGCATCATGCAAATCCTAAATGAAGAGAACGCGCAGCCGATGTGGCGCGGTGAGCGCGTGCGTCTGGGCTGCGACTGCGCCCTATTCTTTATCATAGAGACGCACGCGCGTTTGTTGCACGCATCCAGTATAAATTACCCTTATCAGCTACTGGGAACAATGAAAACGAATGTGGAAGGAACATCATCTCGCTCGACTGAGAAAGTAGCCGCGGGGCCGACCGGTGCAAAGAGTGCACCGTCCGAATGAGCTGATGATAGCATTATTTTTGAAAACAACCCGCTATATAAGATAGATGTCGATGGATTTAGAGTTCATTCGTCATCCTTCCCGGCCATGAATGACACCGGTTCTCATGGTACATCGGCATAGCACGGCATTCTCAGCACCTCTTCTCCGGTCGACGTATGCCGTTTCAGTGTGCAAACCACCACCAACGCCAACATCTGACCGTCCACCAATGCCTTCGTATTTTGGCCCATATTTGGAAGTCACTAGCCGGTTGATGAAACTCTTTGTGGATATGACTGATGAGACTCATGTTGAGGTTTGCGGTTATTGCAGTCACTGCATTCCGTGCTAGAGAAACGAAAAGTTTGAAAATTGGTTACCTATTTTCAGATACTAGCAAGAGCGGTGCGCAGAAAGGCTTCTGGAAATGAAATATTCTGGAAGATCTTCATCGAAAATGTAAGCCACTCGAGACTTGAAAGCCTTCACTTACCATCTTCTTAGTAAACGCAAAGATGGTGTCCTGCAGCACAGGAATGGAAGTCTTGGGCATGGATTTTACTCAGGGTCAATGACAAATCGTAAACACAACGAATTCGCTGCGTACTCATTCGATTTAATTTTACGGTCCCCGAAGAGGTGCACTTACTCAACAGGACATTTTCTGCTGCCAGCACATTGACGCGCTACCGCCAACAATCTCTACAGAGCAATTTATACTTGACGTTTGACGTGCGTGCATTTGATGAAGGGTAGGACCAGTCCATCGCTGATGCAGTTCGAACGCATGCGTCTACGACCTCGTGGCTGCCGCGCGCTTTTTTCTTTCTGGATGTATAGTCATAGTCATCCCTGATTCAGTGTTGTTCCTTTGCGGCCATATCACCATATCATCACGCATCACTAGCGCGAGCTCATAGAGTATCCTCAGACTTCGCCAGCAATCGTGGCGATCGCCACATGGATAAAGTGAATGAGGAGTCTCCAGACGTAAGAGCGATGATAATAAATGGGGCCTGGCGATCGATAGGCATCGTTTCCGCTATTGCTATCATTCACATCGCCAGTTCATTTTGAGCACATCTTCGTAGTACGGGCGATGAGCTCCGTTTGGCAGCGATCTATGGCGATGTAACGTGCAATCAATACGTATCATTTCTACGATCCTCATCTCTTATATCGCCTGTTCATTTCTATACATTTTGAACTGGCGAAGTCTGGGGATACTCATACAAGGGCGGGAGCGTAGCGGTGCAAGCCGGAAATGGTTTCATTCACCAGTGTATGTAACTGTTACCGGCCTGCAATGGTTTCATTCAGGGAATGAATGGAGCTGTTATCGCACGGCAGTGCTACGCATCCGCTCTTGCACCGGCTTGCGCTAGTGATACTTGAAGATATATGTAGTGGTATGGCCGAAGAGAAAACAGCACTGAATCAGAATGACCGCGACTATACATACAGAAAAAGTTAATCACAATTGCACTTCACCGCGACCTAGAGCACCGCACCACCTCCGCCACCTATTCACGGCCTGACGTTTCAACTCCACCGGCGTCCTCAAAGGCGTGCAAAGACGTATTATTTGAGAAATCTGGCGTCTAACCCGCCTAGCATCTCACAATCCTATGCTAGACTCTCGATATCGCTCCAAGCACGGAATGCAGAAACCACGCTGTAGCAAAAACGTAGCTTGCCTGCTGTTAAACAGATAGTGCAGATGTTGCCGCACTTCACTGCCGAATTTAAACGCCACCTCATGATGGGTGTCGAGATATCAACGGAATCTCGTCCCACTCGATGTGCTGATTCCAATAATGTGCTTGAAATGTGAAAAACGGTCAAAACTCCTATTTTGAAGGCCGGATTCAGTATTGGAGCGTGCGAGTTTCCTCGTTAGGAAGCTAGCAGAAGCGGAGCTGAGAAGTTAAGGTTGCACATTAAAATGAACTTCTAACGGTAAGGAGTGGCTATTATCATCTGATCAAGTACTACCGTGTTGGAGATACATGTCGCACCCCCAACTAGCTCTTGCTGCGGAATGAAGCCTCTCGTCCGCCGGCCGAGAATTTCAAAACTCTCGGGCAAAGAAACCCCTAACTTACGGGGTTTTCGACGTTTTCACGAAACTTAAAGTGCATCTTTGTCCTAAGCAGCTCGCGTATGTTTGAATGACGTGGAAATCTCGAAGGCGGTCAATGAGCTGAGACACTCCAATGCCCAGCCAGCCCACCCGGCGTCTGCCATTTTGCGCGTGGAATTGCTGTAACATGGAGCATCGTTGGAAAACATCAAACTGATTGTGGCAGTGTCTCTCTACTGTGATTGATATGCATCTCAAGTTTGCGTATGTGTTCTAAACATTCAGGTACTCTTGCTCAACACACCAGTTCTTCATTTTAGATGGTCCTAGATCTACAGTTTACGGGTCTATACTTGATGGACTGTTGGATGATCACATTGTGTCGGTAGATGGCTATTCATACCGAAATTTACATGTTTAAGCTGGTAAAAAGTAGCACTTTAGCAGAGGTGCGGACTCCTAAAGGAATAGCAAGTGACTGGTTGAAGCTAAAATTGAAGCAGCGAACTGGCACTCGATACAATCAATAAAGAATTTTCTCTGCGCCCTCTGTGACGAGAGTGTTGTCGGACACCTCGTCCGCATCAGTCAGGAAGGCGCTTGGAAGATGGTTTTTCCGAGCGTTTTGTAATCTTTTAAGTTCATACCTGGTATGAGTGAGCCAAGCTGGCCTAGAAACCACAGAAACCCAGTACTCGAAAACACTGCCTGGACACTGCCTTTAAGGGCAGTGTGTTTGCTCATGACGAGTGTAGGGGTATCAGCGGAATCCGGTACCACTCAACGCGCTGATTCCAATGATGTGCTTCAAGTCTGGAAAAGGGTCGAAGAACCCTTTTCTGAATGTCAAATTTGGAACTGGAGCGGACGCGTTTCCATTCTGGGATCCTAGAAAAAGTGTAGCTGAGAAGTTAAGATTGCACATTGGAACGAACTTCCCAGTAATAGCGATTATCGAGTGAGCAAGTGTCGCGAATCGGGGGGTCAGTGAGTCCGATGGGCCACCCAATCCCACACGTACCACAAGCACGGAATAAGAGCATTAGATATGAAATTAGATATGAAATTACATAATTACACTTCTGAAAAACCACTAACTAGATTGGATAAACACGGAGCCAAAAAAATTTATTGATCCTAATACTAACATCAAGTCTTGCGAATTTGAGGAACGTTGATGGCATAAAACTGCAAGACTTTCAAGCAACTCAACAAGCGTTAAAGTTAGATTTGATTAGTCAAATGTACTACATCGGTAAACAGTTACATGAACTAGCATGTAATAGAAACACTGTTATTCACACGGCCATCATGTAAGAGAGATAGCATAAACAAATGAACTACTCAGACAAACCCTCGCTAGGGGCGCGCGAGAATCTCGCTGGCCGTGCAGGTAAGGCCCCGGCAGAAGCGAGATTGGGACGCGCGCGCCAAGCGACCGAGGTATGCGCGCGCGCCCAGCGAACTTGTTGCGCGCGCCTTGCGAGATCGGTGCGCACGCCCAGCGAGATCGGTGCACGCTCCCAGCGACCATGTCACAACCGGTCAATACCGGATGATGGCCAGGTGTTCAATGTTGAGCGACAAGCCCTCACCACATATATGTAACGACCACCTCTACAAAAATGGCCGCTACGACCTCCCCGTCAATGGATGAGGCCAGCGGTTAGAAAAATACTTCCTTCACGCCCTCAAAAACAGAACCTGACCACCGCCCTGACCGGAGGACTCCCATAGATGTTGCTTCGTATTTCTTGCTGGTGAAGATGTGTTCTCGCGCGCGCCTAGCGATGTTGTCGCGCGCGCCTAGCGATGTTGTCGCGCGCGCTCTCGCGCGCTCCGAGCTAGCGTCTTTTGTCGTCTGCGTCTTTCGAAAATCGTCCCTTGTGTGCTCCGGGCTCAGCGAAATTCTGCTCCGACAGAAGCGAGCGACTTTATCGACCTTCGTCTTCGAGACTGTACTATTTCCTTCTGCTCCGGGAGAAGCGAAGCAGGGCTCGCTTCACGCGGAGACCCCAAACAGGCGCGCGCGACAAGCGAGGGTTTGTCTGAGTAGAAAGAATGGCTAAAGAGGACAGCCTCAGCAAGCTTCTGCTGCGAAATGAAGCCTCTCGTCTATTGGCCGAGAATTTCGAAATTTTTGGCCAAAGGAACCCGGAACTTATGAGGTTTTCGACGTTCCCCTGAAACTAAGGTACATCGTTGTGCTCAGCTGCTCGCACATGTTCGGCTGACGTGGGAATCTCGAACGCGATCCGTGAGCTGGTACACTGTCTTTAAAGGGGTTTTTAAAGTTTTGACGCCTCGCGCCCTATGGTTAAACATAGGTAGCGTCAACGCAGTGCGTACTCACATTGTCATTTGCCGCCAGGGGGGTCCTTTCACAGTTTTTGCAGCGGGGCGTCAGTTTGCGAGCTCGTCCTGGGGGCTGCGGTAAGAAATTCTTCGTAGCATTCTTCGCTTCTCGCGCAGTGCCGCACCGCACAATGCTGAAAACTGTAAAAACCAATTAAGAGTGAGTATTGCCATGTGTGGACACGTACAATGATAAGCAGCATGCGAGATCTATACAGGCAGTATCTGGCAGTTCATAGCTCACAAAGTGGCGCGAACGGCATGAAGTCGTTTTCTTTTTGAGGTATTAACTGTCCGATACTGCCTGTGTAGATCTCGCTTACTGCTAATCATCATCGTTCGTGTCTATACATCGTCTATACATCATTGCCCTGGGAGTAAGGTGGAGATGAAAGCAAGCTCTATCATGGGGGGGGGGAAGAGTCAAGAGAGTGATTGTAAACGGAAGCACCCACCTTTAAGCTACTTGATACTAGCTGCGTGCGTCAGTCGCGCATCTGTTGCACGCATCCATTTACATGGGATTTTCCATGAAGACCGGTCAACCCTGGATGTACATCCTCAATCAAGAGAACGCGCGGCTGCCGCGAGGTCGTAAACGCGTGCGCCTGAGCTGCGACTGCGATGCGACTGTGCCCTGTTCTTCACCACATAGACACACGCGCGTCAGTCGCAGGCATCCAGTATAAATTGCCCTTATGCTATACTAAACTCATTCTATATTAAACTCATCCTAACTGGCTGCCAGCACGCAATTTATCTTTCTATGTCCTGGGAATGCGGATGTCTACGGCGGTGCACCTCTCGCAGGATTGATGGCAAAACAGCTATGTACGCAGAACGATCAAAATCTCAAACAAGAATACTCTGAATATGTCCAGGACTACTCAGTTCGGAACTGGCGGAGACTGGGGACACTCTTATCCCAATTCCTATTTATGCCGGAAGAATTCGAGGCATTGAGCTACCCACAACCGTTTACCAGGGTCCCAAATGATCGGATTAGACATGAGTATTATAGGTATTATAAGTCACATGTATCCATTTGCGAATGATTTACCATGTTGCGTGCTTGACCTGTAGCACCTATTCATGAGAAATTCACCCTGCTTTACAAGACAGCAGTGTTGTGGAAACTTGGTAACCGACAAATATGATAAAAACTTCGATATCCTTATGTTCGATGGCTTATCCAGCAGTTTTAAAAGTCATTACATATTGCTACGCTATACGTTCATAAGAAGAAAGAACTTCATGGTTAATTACTCTGCTACGTTTCAGTTCGTTAATATTGCGATTTTCATTTCTGGTTTTCTCATCGCCTTTATAATATTCATCGCTTGTGTTGTGACCCTCGGATGTCGATGGACTTCATCAAACAGAGTTTGTGCTTTTTCACTATACTAGGTTGCATTGACAATTACTTTATTTTCTAGGAGCCACCAAAAAATAGCAGGATCTGGCTAGCAGGCCTGTTTCTCGTCTTATGTGCAATAATGACTCTGATTAGCTTAGTACTTATTGGACTCAGCACAAATGCGATATCAGACGGAGTGGAACTTCTTCCGAAACAAGTGAAAAGATCTGCAAAAGGTGGGTTCCCAGAGACCAAAAAACAGAGGTGCCGAAATTTTCGTGATACTCAGAGCAAACAGGATATAGAAATGCTGATGACTAATTAGTGTAGAGAAGAGCGTTGGAGAAATAGCACACACGGAACCTGAAAAGTTCACAATGGAATTCTAATTTCTTAGCTCAAATAATAAGAGAAGAGCTGATAAACTCGATTCAAAGTAATAGCCAACAACGACAATTGTAATTCTATACAGCTAGTAACCAGGGTGAGCTAAAAGTCTTTGGACAAGCATTATCGCTTGCTAATTGAAAGGAGAAAAGTGGTTGGCGTTAATCCCTTTTGTGGAATCGCGCCACGCATTCAACTTGATCTGAGGATTGCAGAAGCACTGAATGGTCTACGAAGTCAGTACTTCATCCTGCCCTACTTCTCTTGTACAAATTCAGCAATTCTGGAAGAAGGGAAAGCTTGTTTGGCCTGTGGCCGGATTAAACCATCGGTGGTCCCAGCGACGGCAGGCCTCTTCACCAGCGCATTATCCTTAGCTAATATTGTGAGGAAAAGTTAGTTGGAAAAACTAGTGGTTTTTATCTGTTCACCATCTTATGTAGTTGCGAACATAAACACTATCTTAGAACTCTTCGAAACTCTGAAAGTTGCAGGGTCTTGCGGTAGTTCAGGTGAGAAATCCACTCAGGTGCACAGGTATTCGCTCTCATTCGCTCTCTAGAAGCTCTGAATACCTATGGAATCCAGGGAAAATAAGTCAAGTACCACCAGATGGACTGCCTTCTCTCTCTGATAACTGTGCAGCACAAATGTACCTGCTTTCTTTCTCTGATAACTGTGCAGCACAAACGCAGCCCGAACGGCGTCATGCATCGACCAGAAACACAAGCTCAAAGTTGACGCCATTGTTCCTTCAATAGCGGTAGTATATTGATGAGTATACGAATTCACTTTACCACCTTTTACTAGCCTATAAATCATCTTATGTGCAACCTACCCCAGAGCATGACACTACTGTGTTCAACCCGAAACCCAAAAATACCGTAATGAGACATAAAGCCGTTTGAAGCAGCTTCACTAGAATGCTCTAGATAAGACTGCTGTGCCAACATTCTGTCGGCTTCTATTTGAAACCAAACCTGTGAAATTCGTTCTCTAGCTTTCGAAGAATCAAGCATAATCTTGTTATGATCCACAAAATTATCTGTGGCAAGAATCATCTTCCAGTAGAAAAGATTTATAGATTATTGCCCTCCTGCACAAGGGGAGGGGGGTATTGAAAATAGGATTTTAAACAGCGAAAAACAGCCTACGATCCAATTTGTTTACACAGGGAACTTGGTCGATTTTTCTGAGGTTCTCCAAGAAATTCATCTTGTCGAGCATACTAGGACAGTATGAAGGACAGGAAGATAAATCTCTGAGTGACTCTGCTATTATGACTGATTTATCGTATGTATGCATTGTACATTAGTGAGTCACTTCTGCATCCACGCGATTACGTATTGTGAATGTATTTCTAAAGACAGTACTCACGAAAAAAAAGTCGGTGGTTTTATCATGAAATCATACCCTGAAGGATATTCTCGTGTCCATAGTCGAGGTAAGACCATCAAAAAAATGAACATTCACGAGAAATTCCATGTTGCACTTTGCAAATATAAATCCCTCTGTACGAAATCTATCGCTTGAGACGGTTGTGGACGCCAAGGTGCGTAAACGATCACCGCTGTCGGCTGAGAAACACATCCGCACACAAACAGAAAGACATTGAAATAAGCACAAATGCGATCCTTTAGAGTACATCCTACTCTATAATAAATAAATAAATAAATAAATAAATAAGTTGATGCTCACACTTTCCTGCCTTAGACAGCAATTGCTGAGGGATGGCAACAATTGAGGGATGGCAGCAGCTGGGAATGGATACTGCCGTGGTTTCTGCTCGACTGATTACGCCGTTCGGGCTGCGTTTGTG